>NC_069481.1:2527037-2568134 GCF_026875155.1 Cherax quadricarinatus
CAAAAAAGGGGAAAAAAAAAAAAACACATTATACAAAAAACTTTGGATAAAAAAAAAAAAATAAAAAAAAAAAAAAAAAAAAACACCAAAAAAACCCCCAATGATTGGATACAAAAAAAAAAAAAAAATTTAAAAAAAAAAAAAAAAATCTTACAAAATTTTTAAAAAGAAAAAAAAAAAAAAAATTTTCTTACAAAATTTTGGGAAAAAAAAAAAAAACCAAAAATTTAAATAAAAAAAAAAACAATTTTAAAAAAAAATTTTAAAAAAAAAAAAAAAAAAAAAATTTTTTTAAAAAAAAAAAACAAAAAAAAAACCCAAGATTGGTATAAAAAAAAAAAATTTAAAAAAAAAAACAAAATAAAAACAATTAAAAATAAAATTTTGGTTAAAGAAAAAAAAAAAAAAAAAAAAAAAAAACCCAAAAAAAATGATTGGTATACAAGAAAAAAAAAAAAACCATCTATACAAACCAAATTTGGAAAAAGAATAAAAAAAACCTTAAAAATACCAAGATTGGTTTAAAAAAAAAAAAAAAAAAAAAATTTAAAAAAAAAAAACCAAAAAATAAAATGATTTTTAAAAATAAAAAAAAAAAAAAAAACAAATTTTTTAACAAAAAAAAAAAACCCCAAAAATGTTTAACAAGAATAAAAAAAAATTTTTTTCCCAAATCCCAAAATGATTGGTATAAAGAAAAAAAAAAAACCAAAAACAAAAAAAATTTTTAAAAAAAAAAAAAAACCTTTTTAAAAATCAAATTGTTAAAAAAAAAAAAACATCTTATACAAATACCAATAGGGGTTAAAAGAAAAAAAAACAAAAAAAAAAAAAAAAAAAAACAAACCCCCCAAATTTTTACCAATGTTTTATAAAAAATAAAAAAACAAAAAAAAATTTTATACAAAAAAAAAAAAAAAAGATTGGTATACAAGAAAAAAAAAAAAAAAACCAAATTTTTATAAAAAATTTAAACCCCAAAAATGATTGGTATACAAAAAATAAAAAACACATTAACAAAACAATGTTTTGGTATACAAGAAAAAAAAAAAACCCCAAACAAATCCTTTATAAAAAAAAAAACCAAAAATTGAGGGTTACAAGAAAAAAAAAAACATTATACAATACCAATGATTGGTATACAAGAAAAAAAAAAAAAAAAAACCAAAATTTATAAAAAAAAAATTTACAAATTGATTGGAAAAAATTTTAAAAAAAATTTAAAAAAAAAAAAAAAATAAAAAAAAAACTTATAAAAAATACCAAATTTTGATTGGTATACAAGAATAAAAAAAAAAAAAAATTTTAACAAATTAAAAACCATTTAAAAATTTTGGGAAATAAAGTAAAAAAAAAAAACAAATTATACAAAAAAAAAACAATTTAAAAATCCCAAGATTTAAAAAAAAAAACACTCTAAAAAATACCAATGTTTTTGGTAACAAGAATAAAAAAAAAAAAAACCCAAAATTATAAAAAAAAAAAATCCAAAAAAAAGATTGGATACAAGAATAAAAAAAACAATTTAAAACAAAAAAATAAAAAATTGTTTATACAAGAATAAAAAACACATTAAAAAAAATAAAATTTTTGGTAAACAAGAAAAAAAAAAACACTCTATAAAATCCCAAAATGATTGGTATACAAAAAAAAAAAAAAAAAAAAATAAACAAAAAAAAAAAATTTAAAAAAATTTATTGGTATACAAAAAATAAAAAAAAAAAAACCAAATATTTAAAAAACCAAAAAATACCAATATTGGTATACAAGAAAAAAAAAACATTATAAAATACCAATGTTTGGGTATACAAGAATAAAAAAAAAAAAAACCCAAAATTTTTAAAACAAAATTTTTTCCCCCAAAAAAATGTTTGGTTAAAAAAAAAAAAAAAAAACCCAAATTTTATACAAAAAAAAACCAAAAAATTGAATTTGGTAACAAAAAAAAAAAAACCATCAAAACAAATACCAATGATTGGTATACAAAAAAAAAAAAAAACCCACATTTTTTACAAATACAATGATTGGTATACAAAAAAAAAAACACATCATCAAATACCAAGTTTGGGGTATAAAAAAAAAAAACACATCTAACAAATCCAATAATTGGTATACAAGAAAAAAAAAAACAAAAATTACCAAATCCCAAGATTTGGTAAAAAGAATAAAAAAAAAAAAAAAATCCTATTTTCAAAAAAAAAAAAAAAAAAAATGATTGGAACAAGAAAAAAAAAAAACCCCCATCTTTTTCAAATACCAATGTTTTGTTTTACAAGAAAAAAAAAACCAAAAAAAACCAATGATGGATAAAAATAAAAAAAAAAAAAAAAAAACCAAATTTTAAAAAAAAAAAAAATTTCCAAATTGTTTGGTTATACAAGAATAAAAAAAAAAAAACCAAATTTCTAAAAAAAAAAAAATTGATTGGTTTAACAAAAAAAAAAAACACATCTAACAAATACCAATGATTGGTATAAAAAAAAAAAAAAAAAAAACCAAACAAAATAAAAAAAATTTAAACCCAAAAAATTTGTTTGGGTATAAAAGAATAAAAAAAAAAAAAACCAAATTTTTTAAAAAAACCCAATGATTTATACAAGAATAAAAAAAAAAAAAAATCTATAAAAAAACCAATGTTTGGGTATACAAGAAAAAAAAACAACAAATCCTTTTTACAAAAAAAACCCAAACAAACCAATGATTGGGTTTTACAAAAATTTTAAAAAAAAAAAAAAAAAAAAAAAAAAAACCTTATCAAAAAACCAAATATTGGGTAAAAAATAAAAAAAAAAAAAAACAAAATTTTTTAAAAATTTAAAATACCAATATTGGTATACAAGAAAAAAAAAAAAAAAAACCCCCAATTTTTCTAAAAAACCCAAATTTGATGGGAATACAAAAAAAAAAACACAAAAAACCAAATACCAATGATTGGTATACAAGAATAAAAAACACTTACAAAATCCAAAATGATTGTATCAAGAATAAAAAAAAAAATTAAAAAAAATACCAATGATTTTGGTTACAAGAAAAAAAAAAACAAAAAAAAAAAAAAAAAAAAACATTCCCTATTTTACAAAAAAAAAAAAATTTAAAAAACAATTTTTTAAAAAAAAAAAAACACTTAAAAAAATCCAAGTTTGGTATACAAGAATAAAAAAAAACATTTTTTTTAAAAAATTTTACCAATGAGGGTATACAAGAATAAAAAAAAAAAAAACCCAAATTTTATAAAAAAAAAAAAATTAACCCCAAAGGGATTGGGGTATACAAAAAAAAAAAAAAACACTTAACAAAAAAAATTTTTACCAAAAAAAAAATTAAATTGGTAACAAGAATAAAAAAAAAAAAAAACAAATTTATAAAAAAAAAAAAACCTTTAAAATTATTGGATACAAGAATAAAAAAAAAAAAAACAAAATCTATTTACAAAATACCAATTTTTGGTATAAAAGAAAAAAAAACACATTTTTAACAAATTACCAATGATTGGTTACAAGAATAAAAAAAAAAAAACCCAAAACCAATGTTTGGTATACAAGAATAAAAAAAATAAAAAACCCAAATTTAAACAAAAAAAAAATTACCAATTGATTGGTTTTAAAGAATAAAAAAAAAAAAACCAATATTTTAAACAAAATAAAAAAAAATTTAAAAAATACCCGGGACAAAATAAAAAAAATTTCCCAAATTTAAAATTTGGTAAACAAGAATAAAAAACACATCTTAAAAATCCCCAATGTTGGTATCAAGAATAAAAAAAAAAAAAACAATTTTTCAAAATAAAAAAAATTAAAAAAAATACCAAAAATTTTTTAAAAAAAAAAACAATTATACAAATACCAAGATTGGTATACAAGAATAAAAAACAATTATACAAATACCAAGATGGTAACAGAAAAAAAAAAAACAAAAAATTTCTATAAAAAATTACCCAATGATTGGTATACAAAAATAAAAAAAATTATACAAATACCAAATGATTGTATACAAAAAAAAAAACAATCTAACAAATACCAATGTTTGGGTTAAAAACAAAAATAAAAAAAAAAAAAAAAAAAAACATTTTTACAAAAAACCAATGATTGGTATACAAGAATAAAAAAAAAAAAAAAAAACAAAAAAAAACATCTTAAAAAAACCCAATGATTTTTTATCAAGAATAAAAAAACACTTTAAAAAAATACCAATGATTGGTATACAAGAAAAAAAAAAAAAAAACCAATGTTACAAAAAAAAAACAACAAAAATTTGTTTGGGTTTAAAAAAAAAAAAATTAAAAAAAAAAAAAAAAAAAAACACATCTATAAAATACCAATGATTTTTTATAAAAAAAAAAAAAACCCATTATAAAATCCCAAATGATTGGTATAAAAGAAAAAAAAAAAACACATTTACAAAAACCAATGTTGGATACAAGAAAAAAAAAACAAAATCTATACAAAACCAAGGGTTTGGTATAAAAAAAAAAAAATAAAAAAAAAAAAAAAAAAAAAAATCTATACAAATCCCAATGATTGGTTAAAAAAAAAAAAAAAAAACCAAATTTATCAAAAAAAAAACAAAATTAAAATTGATTGGTTTTAAAAAATAAAAAACCCAAAAAAAAATCAAAAAACCAATACAATGATTGGTATACAAGAATAAAAAAAACAAAACAAATCCTATTTAAAAAAAAAAAATTACCAATTGTTTGGATAAAAAAAAAAAATTTAAAAAAAAAAAAAAAAAAAAAAAATTATCAAATCCCAAATTGGTTACAAGAATAAAAAAAATTATACAAATCCCCAAAGTTTGGTATACAAGAATAAAAAAAAAAAAAAAAAAAAAAAAAAAAAAATTATACAAATACCAATGTTGGAACAAGAATAAAAAAAAAAAAAAAAAAAAATCTAAAAAAAAATTTAAACCCAATGATTGGTATACAAAATAAAAAAAAAAAAAACCAATAATCTAAAAAAAACCAAAAATACCAAATGATTGGTAAAAAACAAGAATAAAAAAAAAACAAATCCTATTTTTAAAAAAAAAAAAATTAACCAATATTGGTTAAAAAGAATAAAAAAAAAAAAATTATACAAAACCAATGATTTTTTAAAGATAAAAAACACTCTATACAAAAAATTTTTTAAAAAGTTTTTAAAAAAAACCCAAAAATTAAAAAAAAAAAAACACATCTATAAAATTTTACAATGATTGGTATACAAGATAAAAAAAAAAAAAACCTTTTTACAAATAAAAAAATTTTATTTTAAAAGAATAAAAAAAAAAAAAAAAAACAAAATAAAAACAAAAATCCCAATTTTGGTATAAAAGAAAAAAAAAAACATTTTTATACAAAACCAAATGATTGGGGTATAAAAAGAATAAAAAAAAAAAAAAAAACCAATTTTCAAAAAAAAAAAAATTAACCCAAAGTTTTTGGTATACAAGAATAAAAAAAAAAAAACAAATTTAAAAAAAAAAAAACACCAAAAATTTGGTTGGTTACAGAATAAAAAAAACACTTTAAAAAATCCCAATGATGGGTAACAAGAAAAAAAAAAAACATCTAACAAATACAAGATGGTATCAAGAATAAAAAAAAAACATCTATAAAATACCAATATTGGTATAAAAAGAATAAAAAAAAACATCTAACAAATACCAATGATTGGTATACATAGAATAAAAAACACATCCTATACAACATACCAATGATTGGTGCACACGAATAAAAAATAAAAAACACATCTATACAAATACAAATGATTGGTATACAAGAATAAAAAAACATTATACAAATACCAATGATTGGTATACAAGGTAAAAAAACACATCTTTCAAATACCAATGATTGGTATTACAAGAATAAAAAAATCATCTATTCAAATACCACTTGATTGGTATACAAGAATAAAAAACACATCTATACAAATACCATGTTTGGTATACAAGAATAAAAAACACATCTATACAAATACAATGATTTGTGTATCAAAGAATATGAAACACATCTATACAAATACCAATGATTGGTATACAAGAATAAAAAAAACACATCTATATAATTACCAATGATTGGTATACAAGAATAAGAAAAACACATCTATACAAATACCTATGATTGGTATACAAGAATAAAAAACACATCTATACAAATACCAATGATTGGTATACAAGAATAAAAAACACATCTATACAAATACCAAGATTGGTATACCAAGAATAAAAAAACATCTTTACAAATACAATGATTGGTATACAAAAAATAAAAAACACATCTATACAGAATACATGATTGGTATACTAGAATAAAAGTCACATTTTAACAAATACCAATGATGGGTATACAAGAATAAAAAAGACATCTATACAAATTACCCATGATTGGTTATACATGAATAAAAAACACATCTATGCAAATACAGTGATTGGTATACAAGAATAAAAAAACACATCTATAACAAATACAATGATTGGTATTCAGAATAACAAAGACAATCTATACAAATACCATGATTTGGTATACAAGAATAAAAAAACACTATTCTACACAAATAACCGATGATTGGTTATACAAGAATAAATAAAACACATCTATACAAATACCTTGTTTGGTGATACATGAATAAAAAAGAAATTCTATACAAATACCAATGATTGGTTATACAAGAAGAAAAACACATATTATACAATTACCAATGATGGTGCACAAGAATAAAAAACACATCTATACAAATACCAATGTTGGTATAAAGAATAAAAAAACACTTATACATACCAATGATTGGTATACTAAAGAATAAAAAAACACATCTATACAATACCAATGATTGGTATACAGAATAAAAAAAAACTATACAAATACATTGTTTGGTATACAAAGAATAAAAAACACATCTACTACAAATACCAATGATTGGTATACAAGAATAAAAAACACATCTATACAAATACCAATGATTGGTATACAAGAATAAGAAACACATCTATACAAATACCAATGTTGGTATACAAGATAAAACTCACATCTATATAATTCCATTGATTGGTATACAAGAATAAGAAAACACATCTATACAAATACAATTGTTGGTATACAAGAATAAAAAACACATCTATACAAATAACAATGATTGGTATACAAGAATAAAAAACACATCTATACAAATACCAATGATTGGTATACAAGAATAAAAAACACATACTATAATATAACAATGCTGGTATACAAAAAATAAAAACCACATCTATACAAATAACAATGATTGGTATAACAAGGAATAAAAGTCACATCTATACATATTCAATGATGGTATACAAGAATAAAAAAGACTTCATCAAAATACCAATGATGTTTTTGGGGGGGTATTAACAAGAATAAAAAACACATCCTATGCAAATACCAGTGATGGTATACACGAATTAAAAACACATCTTTACTAATACCAATGATTGGATACAAGAATAAAAAACGACATCTATACAAATACCAATGATTGGTATACAAGAATAAAAAACACATCTACACAAATACCAATGATTGGTATACAAGAATAAAAAACACATCTATACAAATACCAATGATTGGTATACAGAATAAAAAGACTTTATACAAATACAATGATGGTATACAAGAATAAAAATCACATCTATACAAATACCAAATGATTGGTGCCACAAGATATAAAAAACACATCTATACAAAGACCAATGATTGGTATAAAGAATAAAAAACACCATTATACAATACCAATGATTGGTATACAAGAATAAAAAACACATCTATACAAATACCAATGATTGGTATACAAGAATAAAAAACACATCTATACAAATACCAATGATTGGTATACAAGAATAAAAAACAATCTATACAAATACAATGTTTGGTATACAAGAAGAAAAAAACACATCTATACATTACCAATGATTGGTATACAAGAATAAGAAACACCATCATACAAATACCAATGATTGGTTATCAAGAATAAAAAAAACACATCTTATAAATACCTATATGGTATACAAAGAATAAGAAAACACATCTATACAAATACCAATGATTGGTATAACAAGAATTAAAAAAAACACAGCTATACAAATTACATGATTGGTATACATGAATAAAAAACCACATCTATTACAAATACCAATGATTGGTATTACAAGTATAAAAAAACAATCTATACAAATACCAATGATTGGTATACAAAATAAAAAAAATCTATACAATACCATGATTGGTAGTAACAAGAATATAAAAGTCAATCTATACAAATACAATGATGTATACAAGATAAAAGACATCTATACAAAATTACTCAATGGATTGGTATACAAGGATAAAAACACATCTATGCAAATACCCGTGTTTTGGTATACAAGAATAAAAAACACATCATACAATACCAATGAATTGGGTATTCTAGAATAATAAAGACATCTATACAAAATACCAATGATTGGTATACAAGATATAAAAACAATCTACACAAATACAATGATTGGTATACAAGAATTAAAAACACATCTATACAAAATACCAAGGATTGGTATTCCAAGAATAAAAGACATCTATACAATTACCAAGATTGGTTTATACAAGAATAAAAAACACATCTATACAAATTCCCAATGATTGGTGCACAAGAATAAAATCACATCTATACAAATACAATGATGTATACATAATAAAAAAAACACATTATACAAATACCAATGTTTGGTATACAAGAATAAAAAACACAATATACAATTACCATGTTGGTATACAAGAATATCAATAATCATCTATACAAATACAATGATTGTATACAAGAATAAAAAACACATCTATACAAATACCAATGATTGGTATACAAGAATAAAAAACACATCTATACAAATACCAATGATTGGTATACAAGAATAAGAAACACATCTATACAAATACCAATGATTGGTATACAAGAATAAAAACATCACTATCTAAAATAATGATTGGTATACAGGAATAAGAAAACATCTATACAAATGCAATGATTGGTATACAAGAATAAAAAACACATCTATACAAATACCAATGATTGGTATACAAGAATAAAAAACACATCTATACAAATACCAATGATTGGTATACAAGAATAATAAAAATCACATCTATTCCAAATACAATGATTGGTTTACAAAAATAAAAAACATTCTTTACAAATACCAATGATTGGTATACAAGAATAAAGTAACATCTATACAAATCCCAATAGATTGTATACAAGAATAAAAAGACATCTATACAATACCAATGATCTGGTATACTAGAATAAAAAAGACATCTATGCATTACAGTGAGTTGGTATACACGAATAAATAACACATCTATACAAATACCAATGATTGGTATACAAGAATAAAAAACACATCTATACAAATACCAATGATTGGTATACAAGAATAAAAAACACATCTACACAAATACCAATGATTGGTATACAAGAATAAAAAACACATCTATACAAATACCATGATTGGTATACAGAATAAAAAGACATCTATACAATTCCAATGATGGTATACAAGAATAAAAAAAAACCACATCTATTACATAATACCAATGATTGGTGCACAAGATAAAAAAACACATCTATACAAATACCATTGATTGGTTATACAAGAATAAAAAAACACCATAATACAAATAACCAATGATTTGGTATACAAAGAATAAAAAACACATCTATACAAATACCAATGATTGGTATACAGAATAAAAAAAATCATCTATACAAATTACAATGATTGGTATCTCAAAGATATAAAAAACACTTCTATACCAAATACCAAGATTGGTATCACAGAATAAAAAACACATCTATTCAATACCAATGATTGGTTACAAGAATAAGAAAACACATCGTATACAAATACCAATGATTGGTTATCAAGAATAAAAAACACATCTATATAAATACCTATTGATTGGTATACAAGAATAAGAAAACAAATGCTATACAAATACATGATTGGTATACAGAATAAAAACAAACAATCTATACAAAAGAACAATGATTGGTATACAAGAATAAAAAAAACAATCTATACCAAATACCAATGATTGTATACAAGAATAAAAAACACATTCTATTCAAATACCCAATGATTGGTATCAGAATTAAAAAACATACTATACAAATACCTAAGATGGTATTACAAGAATAAAAGTCACATCTATACTAATACCAATGGATTGTTATAACAAGAATGAAAAAGACATCTATAACAATTACCAAATGATTGGTATACAGTAATAAAAATCACATCTATGCAATACAGTGATTGGTATACAAGAATTAAAAAACACATCTATTACAAATACCAATGGTTGGTTATTCAAGAATAAAAAGACATCTATTACAATTACCAATGATTGGTATACAGAAATAAAAAACACTTCTACACCAAATACCAATGATTGCGTATACAAAGAAGAAAAACACATCTATACAAATACCAATGATTGGTATACAGTTAAAAAAGACATCCTATACATAATACCAATGATGGTATACAAGGAATAAAAATCCGTCTATACAAATACCAATGATGGGTGCACAAGAATAAAAAAACACATCTATACAAATACCAATGATTGGTATACAAGAATAGAAAAAAATTGTACAAATTACCTATGATTGGTATACAAGAAAGATAAAAAACACATCCTATACAAATACCAATGACTGGGTATACAAGAATAAAAAATTCATCTATACAAATACAATGATTGGATACAGAATAAAAAAACACATCTATACAAATACCCAATGATTGGTATAACAAGAATAAAAAACACATCTATACAAAATACCAATGTTTGGTATACAAGAATAAGAAACACATCAATACCAAATACCAATGATGGTTACAAGAATAAAAAAACATCTATATAAAATACCAATGGATTGGTATACAAGAATAGAAAACACATCCTATACAAATACCAATGTTGGTTATACAAGATATAGAAAAACATCTTATACAAATAACAATGATTGGTATACAAGATAAAAACACATCTATACAAATCCAATGTTGGTATAACAAGAATAAAAAAACACATTATACAAATACCAATGATTGGTATACAAAAATAAAAAACACATCTTATATACCCAATGAATTGGTATACAAGAATAATGTAAATCTATACAAGTACCAATGATTGGTATACTAGATAAAAAGACATCTATACAAATACAATGATTGTATACAAGAAAAAAAAAACACACTATGAATTCCAGTGATTGTATACCCCCCCAAGAATAAAAAAACAATCTATACAAAATGACCAATGATGGTATTCAAGAATAAAAAAGACATCTATACAAATCAATTGATTGGTATACAAGAATAATGACAAACACATCTACACAAATACCATGATTGGTTTACAAGAATAATAAAAACAACAATCTATACAAATACCAACGATGGTTATACAAGAATTAAAAAAGACTTCTATACAATACCAATGGATTGGTATATCAAGAATAAAAAACACATCTATACAAATACAATGATTGGTGCACAAGAATAAAAACACATATATACCAAATACAATGATTGTATGCAAGAATAAAAAACACATGATACAAATACAATGATTGGTATACAAGAATAAATAACACATCTATACAAATACAATGGATTGGTATACAAGAATAAAATAATCATCTATACAAATACCCCAATGATTGGTATACATGAAATAAAAAACACATCTATACAAATACAATGATTGGAATACAAGAATAAACACATCTATACAAATACAATGATGGTAATACAAGAATAAGAAACACAAATCTATACCAAATCCAATGATTGGTATTACAAGAATAAAAAACAATCTATATAAATACCAATGATGGTATACAAGATTAAGAAACACATCTATACAAATACAATGATTGGTATTCAAAGAATAAAAAAAACCACTATCTATACAATAACAATGATTGGATACAAGAATAAAAAAACACATCTTTCATTACACAATGATGGTATTCAAGAATAATAAACACTTCCTATACAATAATACCAATTGATTGGTATACAAAAATAAAATAACACATCTATAAAATACAATGATTGGTATACAAGTATAAAAGTCACATCTATACAAATAACCAATGTTTGGTTTACAAGAATAAAAAAGGACATCTATAAAAAATCCAATGATTGGTATACAAGAATAAAAAAAACACATCTATGAAATACCGTGATTGGTATAACAAGATATAAAAAAAACACATCTATACAAATACCAATGATTGATATTCAAGAATAAAAAAGACATCTATACAAATACCAATGATTGGTATACAAGAATAAAAAACACATCTACACAAATACCAATGATTGGTATACAAGAATAAAAAACACATCTATACAAATACCAATGATTGGTATACAAGAATAAAAAAGACATCTATACAAATACCAATGATTGGTATACAAGAATAAAAAACACATCTATACAAATACCAATGATTGGTATACAAGAATAAAAAACACATCTATACAAATACCAATGATTAGTATACAAGAATAAAAAAAACATTATTCAAATACCAATGATTGGTTTCAAGAATAAAATACACATCTATACAAAATACCAATGTTATGGTATACAAGAATAAAAAAATCATCTATACAAATACATTGATTGGTTACAAGAATAAAAAAAAACATCAATACAAATACCAATGATAGGTATACAAGAATAAAAATACCATCTATACAAATACCAATGATGGTATACAAGAATAAGAAAACACCATCTATACATATACCAATGATTGGTATTACAAGGAATAAAAAAACACATTCTATATAAATACCAATGTTTGGTATACAAGAATAAGAAACACATCTATACAAATACCAATTGATTGGTATACAAGAATAAAAAAGAATTATACAAAAAATTCAATGATTGGTTTACAAGAATTAATACACACATCTATGCCAAATACAGTGTTTGGTATACAAGGAATAAAAAAACACAATCTATACAAATACCAATGATTTGGATTCATGAATAAAAAAAGACAATTATACAAATACCACTGATTGGTATACAAGAATAAAAAACACATCTAACACAAATACCAATGAATGGTATTCAAGAATAAACAAACACATCTATACCAAATACCAATGATTGGATACAATGAATAAAAAAGACATATATACAAATACCAAGTTGTATACAAGAATAAAAAAACATCATCTATTCAAATACCAATGATTCCGGCACAAAGAATAAAAAAATACACATCTATACAAAATACCAATGATTGGTATCAAGAATAAAAAACACATTATACAAAATACAATGATTGGTTTACAAGAATAAAAAAAAAACACATTCTATACAAATACCATTGATGGTATAACATGATAAAAAACATCATCTTTACAAAATACCAATGATTGGTATACAAGAATAAATAACATTCTATACAAATACCAATGGATTGGTATAAAGAATAAAAAACACATCTATACAAATACCTATGATTGGTATACAAGAATAGAAACACCATCTATACAAATACCAATGATTGGTATACAGTATTAAAAAACACATTATTATAATACCAATGATTTGGTATACAAGAATAAGAAACACATCTATTACAAATACCAATGATTGGTATACAAGGAATAAAAAAAACACATCTATACAAATACCAATGATTGGTATACAAGAATAAAAACACATCTATACAAATACCAATGATTGGTATACAAGAATAAAAAACACATTAATACAAATTCAATGATTGTTTTCGGTATACAAAAATAAAAAACACACTATTCAAAATACCAATGATTGGTATACAAGAATAAATGTCAAATCTAGACTAATACCCACTGATTGGTATACAGAATAAAAAAGGACTTCTATACAAATCCAATGATTGGTAGTACAAGATTAAAAAAAAATCTATGCAAATACCAGTGATAGGTTGTATACAAGAATAAAAAACACATTCTATACAAAATACCAATGATGGTATTCAAGATAAAATAGACAAATCTACACAAATACCAATGATTGGTATACAAGAATAAAAAACACATCTACACAAATACCAATGATTGGTATACAAGAATAAAAAACACATCTATACAAATACCAATGATTGGTATACAAGAATAAAAAAGACATCTATAAATACCAATGATTGGTATACAAGAATAAAAACACATCTATACAATACCAATGATTGTGCAACAAGAATAAAAATAAAACACTTCTATAAAATACCCAATGATTGGTATACAAGGAATAAAAAACACATTAATACAAAATTTCCATGATTGGTATACAAGAATTAAAAAAACACATCTATACAAAATACAATGATTGTATACAAGAATAAAAAAATCATCTATACAAAAAGCTTTCCAATGAATGGTATACAGAATAAAAAACAAATCTATATACAAATACCAATGAATTGGTATAAAGAATAAAAAAACCTTCTATACAAATACCAATGATTGGTATTCATGAATAAGAAAACACATCTATACAAATTCCAATGATTGGCTATTACAAGAATAAAAAAACCATCTATATAAATACCAATTGATTGGATACAAGAATAAGAAACACATCTATACAAATCCTATGATTGTATACAAGAAATAAAAATACACATCTATACAAATAACAAATGATGGTATACTAAGAAATAAAAAACACATCTATACAATACCAATGATTGGTATAACAAGATTAAAAAAACACATCTATACAAATACCAATGATTGTATTCCAAAAATAAAAAAAACACATCTATACAAATACCAATGATTGGTATACAAGAATAAAAAGTCACATCTTATACAAATACAATGATAGGTTACAAGGAATAAAAAAGGTACATCTATACAAATACCAATGATTGGTATACAAGAATAAAAAACACATCTATGCAAATACCAATGATTGGTATACAAGAATAAAAAACACATCTATACCAATTACAATGATGTTGGGGGTATTCAAGAATAAAAAGACATTCTATACATATACAATGATTGGTATTACAAGAATAAAATACACCTACTACACAAATACCAATGATTGGTATACAAGAATAAAAAACACATCTATACAAATACCAATGATTGGTATACAAGAATAAAAAAGACATCTATACAAATTACCAATGATGGTTACAAGAATAAAAAAACACCATCTATACAAAATACGATGATTGGTGCACAAGAATAAAAAACACATCTATTACAATACAATGATTGGTTACAAGAATAAAATAACACATTATACAAATACAATGATTGGTTATACAAGAATAAAAAACCACATCTATTCAAATAAACAATGATTGGTTTACAAGAATAATAAAATCATCTATACAATTTACCAATGATTGGTATACACGAATAAAAAAAACATCTATTCAAATACCAATGATTGTATAAAGAATTAAATAACACATCTTACAAATACCAATGATTGGTATAAAAGAATAAAGAAAACACATCTATACAAAATACCATGATTGGTATACAAGAATAAAAAACATCTATATAAATACAATGATTGGTATACAAGAATAAGAAACAACATCTATACAAATACACATGATTGGTATACAAGAATAAAAAAACATCTATACAAATAACAATGGATTGGTTACAAGAATAAAAATATCCACATCTATACAAATACCAATGATTGGTATACAAGAATAAAAAACACATCTATACAAATACCAATGATTGGTATACAAAAATAAAAAACACATCTATACAAATACCAATGATTGGTATACAAGAATAAAAGTCACATCTATACAAATACCAATGATTGGTATACAAGAATAAAAAAGACATCTATACAAATACCAATGATTGGTATACAAGAATAAAAAACACATCTATGCAATACCAGTGATTGGTAACACAGATTTAAAAAACACATCTATACAAATACCAATGATTGGTATTCAAGAATAAAAAAGACATCTATACAAATACCAATGATTGGTATACAAGAATAAAAAACACATCTACACAAATACCAATGATTGGTATACAAGAATAAAAAACACATCTATACAAATACCAATGATTGGTATACAAGAATAAAAAGACATCATACAAATACCAATGATTTGGTATACAGAATAAAAAAAACATCTATACAAATTACCAATGATTGGTGCACAAGAATAATAAAACATCTTACAATAATACCAATGAATTGGTATACAAGAATAAAAAACACATTATACAAATACCAATGATTGGTATACAAGAATAAAAAACACATCTATACAAATACCAATGATTGGTATTCAAGAATAAAAAAGACATCTATACAAATACCAATGATTGGTATACAAGAATAAAAAACACATCTATACAAATACCAATGATTGGTATACACGAATAAAATACAATCTGTACAATTACAATGATTGGTATACAAGAATAAGAAACACATTCTATACAAATACCAATGTTTGGTATACTAAGAATAAAAAAACACATCTATATATAATTACCATTGATTGGTATACAAGAATAAGGAAAAAGACTACTCATCTATACAAATACCCAATGAATTGGTATACAGAATAAAAAAAAACATCTGATACAAATAACAATGATGGTATACAAGAATAAAAATACAATTATACAAATACCTAAATGATGGTATGTATACAAGATTAAAAAAAAACACATCTATACAAATTCCAATGATTGGTATACAAAATAACAATAAACACTCTTATACATATACCAATGATGGTATACAAGAATTAAAATGTCACTTCTATACAAATACAATGATTGGTATACTAGAATAAAATAGTCATCTTATACAAATACAATGATTGGTATACAAGAAATAAAAAACACATCTATGCAAATACCAGTGTTGGTATTCAAGAATTAAAAACACATCTATTCAAATACCACTGATGGGATTCTATAGAATAAAAAAGTCTCTATACAAATACCAATGGATTGGATATACAAGATTAAAAAACACATCTACACAAATACCAATGATTGTTATACAAGAATAAAAATACATCTTTACATAATACCAATGATGGTATCAAGTATAAATAAGACATCTATACAAATACCAATGATTGGTATACAAGAATAAAAAACCTTCTTACAAATACCAATGATTGGTGCACAGAATAAAAAAAACATTTATACAAATACAATGATTGGTATTTACAAGAAAAAAAACACATTATACAAATTACATTGATTGGTATACAAGAATAATAAACCACATCTATACAAATACCAAAGATTGGTTAATACAAGAATAAACAAATATCTATACAAATACCAATGTTTGGTATACAAGAATAAAAATAATCTATAACAAATACCATGATTGGTATACAAGAATAAAAAAACACATCTTTATCAAATTACCAATGATTGGTATACATGAATAAGAAACACATCATAATAAATACCAATGATGGTATACAAGAATAAAAAAACACATCTTATAAATACCAATGATTGGTATACAAGAATAAAGAAACACATCTATACAATTTCCAATGATTGGTATACTAGAATAAAAAAACACATTATACAATACAACAATGATTGGTATTACAAGAATAAAAAACACATCTATACAAATTAACAAATGATTGGTATACAAGAATAAAAAACACATCTATACAAATACCAATGATTGGTTATACAAAATATAAAACACCAATCTATACATTTACCAATGATTGTATACAGTTAAAAGTAACATCTATACAAATTACCAATTGATGTATACATAGAAATAAAAAATGACATTCTATACACAATACAATGATGGTATACAAGGATAAAAAAACACCATCTATGCAAATACCAGTGATGGTATACAAGTATAAAAAACACATCTTAAAAATACCAATGATTGGTATTCAAGATAAAAAAGAAGCTATACATTACAATGATTGGTATACAAGGGTAAAAAACAATTCTACACAATACAAGGATGTATACAAGAATAAAAAACACATATATACAAATACAATGATTGGTATACAAGTATAAAAAAAGACATCTATACATAATACCAATGATTGGTATACTAAGAATAAAAAACACATCTTAACAATTACCAATTGGTTGGTGCACAAGATAAATAAAACATCTATACAAATACCAATGATTGGTTATACAAGAATAAAAAATCACATTATACAAATACAATGTGGTATACAAGAATAAATAATACATCTATACAAATACCAATGATGGTATACAGAATAAAAAATCATCTTTACAAATACAGTGTTGGTATACAAGAATAAAAAACACATCTACTACAACATACCAATGGTTGGTATTACAAGGAATAAAAAACACAAATCTATACAATACAATGATTGGTATCAAGAATATGAACAATCTATACAAATACCAATGAGTGGTATACATGGAATAAAAAACACATTATATAAATACCAATGATTGGTATACAAGAATAGAAACCACATCTATATCAAATACCATTGATTGGTTACAAGAATAAAAAACAATCTATACTATAACAATGTTGGTATTCAAGAATAAAAAACAATCATTACAATACAATGATTGGTATACATGAATAAAAAACATCTATACATATTACAATGATTGCGTATTCAAAAATAAAATAAACATCTTTACTAATACCAATGATGGTATACATGAATAAAAGTCCACATCTAATACAAATACCAATGATTGGTTATTCAAGAATAAAAAAGACATCTATACAAATACCAATGTTTGGTATACAAGAATTAAAAACAACATCTATGCAAATACAGTGATTGGTTATACAAGAATAAAAAACACATCTATACAAATACCAAGGATTGGTATTCAAGATTAAAAAAGGACATCTATACAAATAACCAATGATTGGTATAACAAGAATATAAAAACATATCTACCAAATACCATTGATTGGATACAAGAATAAAAAACACATCTATACAAATACCTTGATTGGTATACAAAGAATAAAAAAGACTTCTATACAAATACACAATGTTTGGTCTACAAGAATAAAAAACACTCTATACAAATTACCAATGATTGGTGCACAAGAATAAAAAAACACATCTATACAAATACCAATGATGGTATTCAGAATATATTTACACATTATACAGATACCAATGATTGGTATACAAGATTAAAAAACAATTCTATAATTACCATTGATTGGTTTAATATGAATTAAAAAATATCATCTATACAAATACAAATGTGTGGTATACTTGAAGAAAAAACAAATCTATACTCATATTACCAATGATTGGTATACATGAATTAAAAAACACATCTTACTAATTACAATGATTGGTATACAAGAATAAGAAACTCATCTATACTAATACCAATGATTGGTATACAAGAATAAAAATAAACAACATCTATATAAATACCAATGATTGGTATAACAAGAATAAGGAAACAACAATCTATACAAATACCATTGATTGGTATACAAGAATAAAACACTCTAACTAATAACCAATGATTGTATCAAGATTTATTATAAACTCATCTATACAAATACAATGATTGGTATACAAGAATAAAAAATACATCTATACAAATACAAATGATTGGTATACAAAAATAAATACTACATCTATACAATTATCCAATGTTTGGTATACAGAAATAAAGTCACTTCTATTACAATACAAATGTTTGGTATACAAGAATAAAAAAGACTCTATTCAAATACCAATGATTGGTATAAAGATTAAATTAACATCTATGCAATATACCAGTGATTGGTATTACATGAATAAAAAACACATCTATACAAATACCAAATGTTGGTATTCATGAATAAAAAAGGAAATCTATACAAATACCACATTATTGGTATACATGAATAAAAAACACATCTACACAATACAAATGATTGGTAGTATACAAGAAATAAAAACATCCTTATACACCCCCAATTCCCCAATGATTGGTTTACAGAAAAAAAAGACTATTATACCACAATTACAATGATTGGTATACAAGAATAAAAAACACCTTATACAACTACCAATGATTGGTGCACAAGAAATAAAAAACACATCTTTACAAAATACCAATGATGGGTATCAAGAATAAAAACACATTATACAAATACATATGATTGGTATCAAGAATAAAAAACACATCTATACTATACCAATGATGGTATTCAAGATAAAAAAATCATCTATACAAATACCATTGTTGGTTATAAAGAATAAAAAACACATCTATACAATACCAATGATTGGTATTCAGAATTAAAAAACCACATCTTTACAAATACCAATGATAGGTATACAAGAATAAGAAACACATCTATACAAAACCAAATGATTGGTATACCATGAATAATATAACATCTATATAAATACCAATGAGTGGTTACTAGTATAAGAAATCACACATCTATACAATACCAATGATTGGTATACAAGAATAAAAAAACACATCTGATACGAATATCATGATTGGTTATACAAGAATAAAAAACATCTATACAAATACAATGATTGGTATACAAGAATTAAAAAAAACACTTCTATATCAAATACAATGTTGGGTATACAAAAATAATAAAACACATCTATACAATTACCAATGATTGGTATTACAAGAATAAAAGTCACATCTATTCCAATACCAATGATTGGTATACAAGATTAAAAAAGAACATCTATACCAAATTACACAATGATTGGTATACAAGAAATAACTAAAAAACACATCTATGCAATTACCAGTGATTGGTATACAGAATAAAAAAACACTTCTATTCAATTACCAATGATTGGTATTCAAGATAAAAAAGCATCTATACAAATACCATTGATTGGTATACAAGAATAAAAACACATCTACACAAATTACCAATGATTGGTATACAAGAATAAAAACAATCTATACAAATACAGTGATTGGTATCAAGAATATAAAAAGGACATCTATACAATTACCAATGATTGGTATACAAGAATAAAAAACACATCTTTACTTACATACCAATGATGGTGCACAAGAATAAAACACATCTATACAAATTACCAATGATATTGGTATACACGAATAAAAAATCACATATACAAATACCAATGATTGGTATACAAGATAATAAAAAACACATTATACATATACAATTGATTGGTATACAGATTAATCAAATCATCGATACAAATACCATGATTGGTATACAAGAATAAAAACACATCTATACAAATACCAATGATTGGTATACTAGATAAAACACAATTAATACAAATACCAATGATTTGGTTATACAAGAATAAGAAACAAATCTATACAAATACCAATGTTTGGGTATACCTAGAATAAAAAAAACACATCCTATATATATACATTGATTGGTTACAAGTATAAGAACACATCTATACAATTACAATGATTGGTATACAGAATAAAATACACATCTATACAAATAACAATGATTGGGATACAAGAAGAAAAAAACACATGTATACAATACCAATGATTTGGTATACAAGATTAAATAACATCTATACAAATACATGTTTGGTATACAAAAATAAAAAAACACATCTATACAAATACCATTGATGGTATACAAGAATAAAAGTCACATCTATACAAATAACCAATGATGGTATACAAGATTAAAAAAAGACATCTTTACAATTACAATGTTTGGATACAAAATAAAAAACACATCTATGCAAATACCAGTGTTGGTATACAAGAATAAAAAACACATCTATACATATACCAATGATTTGGTATTCAAGAATTAAAAAAGACATTCTATACAAATACCAATGATTGGTATACAAAATAAAAAAACACAAATACAACATAATGACCATTGATTGGTATACCAAGAATAAAAAACACATCTATTACATATACCATATTGGTATACAAGATTAAAAAGACAATCTATACAAATACCAATGATTGGTATACATAGAATAAAAAACACATCCTATACAACATACCAATGATTGGTGCACACGAATAAAAAATAAAAAACACATCTATACAAATACAAATGATTGGTATACAAGAATAAAAAAACATTATACAAATACCAATGATTGGTATACAAGGTAAAAAAACACATCTTTCAAATACCAATGATTGGTATTACAAGAATAAAAAAATCATCTATTCAAATACCACTTGATTGGTATACAAGAATAAAAAACACATCTATACAAATACCATGTTTGGTATACAAGAATAAAAAACACATCTATACAAATACAATGATTTGTGTATCAAAGAATATGAAACACATCTATACAAATACCAATGATTGGTATACAAGAATAAAAAAAACACATCTATATAATTACCAATGATTGGTATACAAGAATAAGAAAAACACATCTATACAAATACCTATGATTGGTATACAAGAATAAAAAACACATCTATACAAATACCAATGATTGGTATACAAGAATAAAAAACACATCTATACAAATACCAAGATTGGTATACCAAGAATAAAAAAACATCTTTACAAATACAATGATTGGTATACAAAAAATAAAAAACACATCTATACAGAATACATGATTGGTATACTAGAATAAAAGTCACATTTTAACAAATACCAATGATGGGTATACAAGAATAAAAAAGACATCTATACAAATTACCCATGATTGGTTATACATGAATAAAAAACACATCTATGCAAATACAGTGATTGGTATACAAGAATAAAAAAACACATCTATAACAAATACAATGATTGGTATTCAGAATAACAAAGACAATCTATACAAATACCATGATTTGGTATACAAGAATAAAAAAACACTATTCTACACAAATAACCGATGATTGGTTATACAAGAATAAATAAAACACATCTATACAAATACCTTGTTTGGTGATACATGAATAAAAAAGAAATTCTATACAAATACCAATGATTGGTTATACAAGAAGAAAAACACATATTATACAATTACCAATGATGGTGCACAAGAATAAAAAACACATCTATACAAATACCAATGTTGGTATAAAGAATAAAAAAACACTTATACATACCAATGATTGGTATACTAAAGAATAAAAAAACACATCTATACAATACCAATGATTGGTATACAGAATAAAAAAAAACTATACAAATACATTGTTTGGTATACAAAGAATAAAAAACACATCTATACAAATACCAATGATTGGTATACAAGAATAAAAAACACATCTATACAAATACCAATGATTGGTATACAAGAATAAAAAACACATCTATACAAATACCAATGATTGGTATACAAGATAAAACTCACATCTATATAATTCCATTGATTGGTATACAAGAATAAGAAAACACATCTATACAAATACCAATGATTGGTATACAAGAATAAAAAACACATCTATACAAATAACAATGATTGGTATACAAGAATAAAAAACACATCTATACAAATACCAATGATTGGTATACAAGAATAAAAAACACATACTATAATATAACAATGCTGGTATACAAAAAATAAAAACCACATCTATACAAATAACAATGATTGGTATAACAAGGAATAAAAGTCACATCTATACATATTCAATGATGGTATACAAGAATAAAAAAGACTTCATCAAAATACCAATGATGTTTTTGGGGGGGTATTAACAAGAATAAAAAACACATCCTATGCAAATACCAGTGATGGTATACACGAATTAAAAACACATCTTTACTAATACCAATGATTGGTATTCAAGAATAAAAAAGACATCTATACAAATACCAATGATTGGTATACAAGAATAAAAAACACATCTACACAAATACCAATGATTGGTATACAAGAATAAAAAACACATCTATACAAATACCAATGATTGGTATACAGAATAAAAAGACTTTATACAAATACAATGATGGTATACAAGAATAAAAATCACATCTATACAAATACCAAATGATTGGTGCCACAAGATATAAAAAACACATCTATACAAAGACCAATGATTGGTATAAAGAATAAAAAACACCATTATACAATACCAATGATTGGTATACAAGAATAAAAAACACATCTATACAAATACCAATGATTGGTATACAAGAATAAAAAACACATCTATACAAATACCAATGATTGGTATACAAGAATAAAAAACAATCTATACAAATACAATGTTTGGTATACAAGAAGAAAAAAACACATCTATACATTACCAATGATTGGTATACAAGAATAAGAAACACCATCATACAAATACCAATGATTGGTTATCAAGAATAAAAAAAACACATCTTATAAATACCTATATGGTATACAAAGAATAAGAAAACACATCTATACAAATACCAATGATTGGTATAACAAGAATTAAAAAAAACACAGCTATACAAATTACATGATTGGTATACATGAATAAAAAACCACATCTATTACAAATACCAATGATTGGTATTACAAGTATAAAAAAACAATCTATACAAATACCAATGATTGGTATACAAAATAAAAAAAATCTATACAATACCATGATTGGTAGTAACAAGAATATAAAAGTCAATCTATACAAATACAATGATGTATACAAGATAAAAGACATCTATACAAAATTACTCAATGGATTGGTATACAAGGATAAAAACACATCTATGCAAATACCCGTGTTTTGGTATACAAGAATAAAAAACACATCATACAATACCAATGAATTGGGTATTCTAGAATAATAAAGACATCTATACAAAATACCAATGATTGGTATACAAGATATAAAAACAATCTACACAAATACAATGATTGGTATACAAGAATTAAAAACACATCTATACAAAATACCAAGGATTGGTATTCCAAGAATAAAAGACATCTATACAATTACCAAGATTGGTTTATACAAGAATAAAAAACACATCTATACAAATTCCCAATGATTGGTGCACAAGAAAAAAAACACATCTATACAAATACAATGATTTTAACAAGAATAAAAAACAATCTTACAAATCCCAATGTTTGGAAAAAAAAAAAAAAAAAAAAATTTTTCCAATGATTTTACAAGAATAAAAAACAATCTATAATCCCAAATGAGGAATACAAGAATAAAAAAATTTTTACCAAAAAATGTTGGGGGAACAAGAATAAAAAAACTTTATACAAATACCAATGATTGGAACAAGAATAAAAAACACATCTTACAAATCCCAAAGTTGGTTACAAAAAAAAAAACCCAAAAAAAAGGGGGAAAAAAAAAAAAAATTTAAAAAAAATTTGGTTAAAAAAATAAAAAAAAATTAACAAATACCAATGATTGGAAACAAATAAAAAACACTTTTAAAATACAATGTTTGTATAAAAAAAAAAAAACAATCCCAATTTTAATAAAAAAAAAAAAACAATTTTAAAAATAAAAAATTTATACAAAAAAAAAAATTAAAAAAATATTTTACAAAATAAAAAAATTATCAAAAAAAAAATTATAAAATAAAAATTTTACAAATAAAATTTAAAAAAAAATTTTTAAAAAAAACCAATTTTATACAAAATAAAAACTTTTTAAAAATAAAAAATTTTTTTAAAAAAAAAATTTTAACAAATAAAATTTAAAAAAAAAAAAAAACCAAAAAAAAAAATTTTCAAAAAAAAAAACAACAAAAACCAATTTTGGGGTTTAAAAAATAAAAAACATCATACAAATAAAAATTGGTATAAAGAATAAAAAAATCTTAAAAATCCCCAAATTTAAAATAAAAAAACCATTTACAAACCATATTTTAACAAAAAAAAAAAACATTTTAAAAAATCCCAATTTTTTGGGATAAAGGAAAAAAAAAATTACAAATTACCAATTTTAACAAAAATAAAAAAACACATACAAAAATTTTTTAAAAGAATAAAAAACACTTATAAAAAACCCAATGTTGGGTAAAAAGAATAAAAAATCATACAAATACCGTTTGGGTTACAAGAATAAAAACACATTATAAATACAATAGGGATACAAGAATAAAAAAAAAAAAAATAAAAGGGTTAAAAAAAAAAACAATACAAATAAATAGGATAAAAAAAAAAAAAAAAAAAAAATAATTTTTACAGAATAAAAAAACATCTATAAAAATCCCAATGTTTGGTATAAAAAAAAAAAAAAATAAAATTTTACCAAGTTTTTAAAAAAATCCCCATACAAAATAAAAGGGTTTACAAAATAAAAAAAAAATTCCAAATTTTAAAAAAAAAAAAAAAAACCCAATAAAATCCAATTAAAAAATAAAAAAACCCAAATAAATAAAAAATTTTAAAAACAAAAAAAAAAAATTTAAAAAAGATTTACAAAAAAAAAAATTTAAAATACAATTTTAAAAACAAAAAAAAAACCCCTTAAAAATACAAAATTTAAAAAAAATAAAAAAAACCATAAATAAAAGGAAAAAAAAAAAAAATTAACAAAAAAAATTTTTGGTTAAAAAAAAAAAAAACCCCAAAAACAAAAAAAGTTTAAAGAAAAAAAACACACATAAAAACCCAAATTTTAAATACAAAAAAAAAAAAATTAAAAATAAATGTTTTATAAAAAAAAAAACACTTAAAATACAATGTTTGGGATACAAGAAAAAAAAAACAAACAAAAAATTTGGAAAAAATAAAAAACATTTACAAAAAAATTTTGGTATACAGAATAAAAAACTTTTAACAAATACTTTTGATTGGTATACAAAAAAAAAAAACACATTAAAAAAAACCAAGTTGGATAAAAATAAAAAACATCTAAAAATACCAATATTTTATAAAGAATAAAAAAAAAATTTTACAAATACCAATGATTTGGTATAAAAAAAAAAAACATCTATACAAAAAAGTTGGGTAAAAAAAAAAAAATCTATACAAATCCCAATGATTGGTATACAAAAAAAAAAACCACTTAAAAACCAATGATTGGAACAAAAAAAAAAAACCCAAAAAAAAAAATTGGTTAAAAAAAAAAAGACTTTTTTAAAAATCCCAATGATTGGTAAAAAAAAAAAAACATTAAAATACCAATATTGGATACAAGAATAAAAAACACAAAAAAAAAAATTTTAAAAAAAAAAATTTATACAATAAAATTGGAAAAAAAAGAATAAAAAAACAATTAAAAAACCCAATTTTGGTTAAAAATAAAAAAAAATTAACAAATACCAATTTTAACAAAAATTAAAAACAATTTAAAAAAAATTTTTATAAAAATTTAAAAAAAAAAAAACTTTTTTAAAATAAAAAAAATTAAAATACCAAGTTTTTAAAAAAATAAAAAACTTTATAAACCAATTTTTTAAAAAAAAAACCAAATCTATAAAAAAAAAACAATATTAAAAAAACAAGAATAAAAAAAATAAAAAAACAATTTTATAAAAAAAAAAAAAAATTTTTAAAAAAAAAAAAATTTTTACAAAAAAAAAAAAAAACATTATACAAAAAAAAAAAAAACCAAAAAAAACCAAATTGGAAAAAAAAAAAACACATCTAAAAAATCCCAATAATTGGTTAAAGAATAAAAAACACATCTATAAAAATACCAAAAAAAAAAATTTAAAAATACAAGAATAAAAAAAAAAAAAAAACCTTTTTAAAAGAATAAAAAAATTATACAAAAAAAAAAATTTATACAAAATAAAAAAATTTAAAAATTGAAAAAAATTTAAAAAAAAAAAAATTTTTTTTTTTTAAAAAAAAATAAAAAAAAACCAAAATTTTTTGGTATACAAAAAAAAAAAACATTAAAAAAAATGAGATAAAAAAAAATAACATTAAAAAAAACTGTTGGGAAAAAGAAAAAAAACACTTTATCAAAAAAATGTTTTTTAAAAGAATAAAAAACACATCATAAAATACCAATTTTGGAAAAAAGAAAAAAAAAACCCTTTAACAAAATAAAAATTTAAAAAAAAAAAAACAAAACCAATATTGGTAAAAGAATAAAAAAAATCAACAAATCCAAGATTGGTATACAAAAAAAAAACATCTAACAAATACCAATGTTGGAAAAAAAAAAAAAAAAACATTTTCAAAAAAAAAAAAAAAAAAAAAATTTGGAACAAGAAAAAAAAACCATTATAAATCCCAATTTTTTTAAAAAAAAAAAAAAAAAACCAAATTTTTAAAAAAAAAAAAACCTCTATAAAAAAAAAAAAAAAAAATTTAAAAAAAACCAAAAAAAAAAAAAAATTTAAAAATAAAAATTTTTTAAAAAATAAAAAAAAATAAACCAAAATAAAATAAAAACAAAAAAACCAATTTTAAAAAAAAAAAATTATAAAAATAATAAAAAAATTAAAAAACCCCCAAAAAAAAAAAATTTTTGGGAAAAAATAAAAAACACATTATACAAAACCAATGATTTAAAAAAAAAAACACAAAAAAAAAAACCCAATGATTGGATACAAAAAAAAAAAACCCAACTATAAAATACCAATGTTTGGGTTTTAAAAAAAAAAAAACCATAAAAAAAATTTGGTTCAAAAAAAAAAACATCTTAAAAAAAACCAATATTGGTAAAAAAAAAAAACACTATAAATCCCCTTTGGTATAAAAGAATAAAAACACATCTATAAAAAACAATGATTGGAAAACAAGAAAAAAAAAAATAAAATTAAAAATTTTGGAAAAAGAAAAAAAAAAAACAAAAAACCAATGATTGGTATAAAAAAAAAAAAATCATACAAATACCAAGTTTGGGTTAAAATAAAAAAAAAAAAAATAAAAAAAAAAAAAGAAATAAAAAAAAAAAACAAAATAAAAAATTTAAAAAAATTTAAAAAACAAAAAAAAAAATAAATAAAATTTAAAAAATAAAAAAAAATTTTTAAAAAAAAATTTTTTAAAAGAAAAAAAAACCATTTTAAATCAATTTTATACAAAATAAAAACAATTTTTAAAAAAATTTTAAAACAAAATAAAAAAAAAATATCAAATCCCAAGTTTAACAAAATAAAAAAAAAATTATACAAAAAATTTTAAACAAAAAAAAAAAAATTTTTTAACCCAAGTTTAACAAATAAAAAACCCCTTTTTTTACAAAAAAAATTTTACAAAAAAAAAAAATTTTAAAAATAAAAAATTTTTTTAAAAAAATCCATTAAAAATCCCAATTTTTTAACAAAAAAAAAAACCAAAATTTACAAATTAAAAAAAAAAAAAACAATTAAAAAAATAAATTTATACAAAAAAAAAATTTTTACAAAAAAAAAACAAAAAAAAAACAAAAAAACCAAATGATTGTATACAAAAATAAAAAAACATTAAATCCCAAAAAAAGTTTTAAAAAACAAAATAAAAAAAAATTGAAAAAAAAAAATTTAAAATAAAAGTTTTAAAAAAAAAAATAAAAACAAATTTTTAAAAAAAAAAAATTATACAAAAAAAAAATTTTTTAAAACAAAATAAAAAAATTATAAAAATAAAAAAATTTTAAAACAAAAAAAAAAATTAACAAAATAAAAATTTTAAACAGATTAAAAAACAAAAAAAAAACCAATTTAAAAATAAAAAAATTTTAAAAACCAAATTTTTTAACAAAATAAAAAAAATCAACAAATAAAATTGGTTTACAAGAATAAAAAAACAAAAAAAAAATTTTAAACCAAGAAAAAAAATAAAAAAAAAATTTTTTAAAAAAATAAAAAAAAAATTTAAAAAAAATACAAAAAATTTTAAGAAAAAAAAAACAATACAAATACAAGTTTGGTTACAAGAATAAAAAACAATCTAAAAAAAACCCAATGATTGGTTACAAAATAAAAACCCACTTACAATACCAAGATTGGAAAAGAATAAAAAAAAATTATACAAAAACCAATTTTTGGACAAGAAAAAAAACAAAATTATAAATACCAAATTGGTATAAAAAAAAAAACACATTTACAAAACCAAAAATTAAAAAAAAAAAATAAAAACCAAAAACAAAAAATATTTTAAAAAAAAAAAAAAAAATTTAAAACAAATACAATTTGGTTAAAAAAAAAAAAAAACTCTTAAAAAAAAAATTTTGGTTACAAGAATAAAAAACATTTTAAAAAAACCAAATTTTGGGGCAAGAAATAAAAAAAATTTTAAAAATCCAATGTTGGTAAAAAGAATAAAAAAACAATCTAACAAATACCAAGGGGTTTTATAAAAAAAAAAAAAAAAATAAATAGGAAAAAAAAAAAAAATTTTAAAAATAATTTTGGAAAAAAAATAAAAAAAACAAAAATAAAAAATTTTTTAAAAATAAAAAAATCTATTTTTTTTTTAAAAAAAAGGGAAAAAAAAACCATTATCAAAAAAAATTTTGGATAAAAAAAAAAAAACACTTTAAAAAACCAATATTGGGTTTAAAGGATAAAAAACTCTATAAATCCCAATGATGGAACAAAAAAAAAAAAAACAAAAAAAAATTTTGGATAAAGAATAAAAAAAATAAAATACAATTTTATACAAAATAAAAAAATTATACAAAAAAATTTAAAAAAAAAAAAACCAAAAACCTTTTAACAAGATAAAACCCCAAAAAAAAAATTTATAAAAAAAAAAAATTTTAAAAAAAAAAAATTTTATAAAATAAAAAAAAAAAAAACCCAAATTTATAAAAAAAAACACATCTATAAAAAATACCAATATTGGTTAAAAATAAAAAACACTTTTTCAAAAAATGTTTATACAGAAAAAAAACATTTAAAAATACCAATGATTGGTATACAAGAAAAAAAAAACTTTATCTAAATAATTTTAAACAAAAAAAAAACCAAAAAAAAACAATTGTATAAAAAAAAAAAAAAAAAATTAAAAAATTTTATTAAAAAATAAAAAAATTTAAAAATACCAAATGAAAAAAAAAAAAAACAAAAAAAAATTTTAAAAAAAAACAATCTAAAAAATTTTACCATGATTGATCAAGAAAAAAAAACACTAAAAATCCAAGGGGTTTTTTTAAAGAATAAAAAAAAACCTTAAATTAAAAAGGGTAAAAGAATAAAAAACCCATCAAAAAAAAAAAGATTGGTAAAAAAAAAAAAAAATATACAAAAAATTGGTTAAAAATAAAAAACAATTATAAAAAAAAGGATAAAAAAAAAAAAAACATCTATAAAAACCAAGATTGTAAAAGAAAAAAACAACTATACAAAACCAAGATTGGTATACAAGAAAAAAAAACCCAATTAAAAATACAATGATTGGTTAAAAATAAAAAAACACTAACAAATCCAATATTGGTATACAAAAAAAAAACCCTTTTAAAATACCAATGTGGAACAAAAAAAAAACAATTAACAAATACAAGTTTGGGGTTTCAGAAAAAAACACATTTCAAATACCAAGATTGGTTAAAAAAAAAAAAACCTTAAAAAAACCAATGATTGGTATACAAGAATAAAAAAACATTTTAAAAAAACCAATGATTGTAAAAAAAAAAAAACAAATAAAAATTGTTTAAAAGAATAAAAACCTTAAAATCCAAATTTGGTATAAAGAAAAAAAAAACCCATCAAAAAAAAAGGGATGGAATAAAAAAATTTTAAAATACCATTTTTTAACAAAATAAAAAAAATTAAAAAACCCCCCAATAATTTTTAAAAAAAAAAACCCAATTTAAAAAACCCAATTTTTTTAACAAGAATAAAAAAAATTTTAAATAAAAGGGGAATAAAAAAAAAAAAAATAAAATAAATTTGGATAAAGAATAAAAAAACACATAAAAAAATGATTGTATAAAAATAAAAAAAAAAATTTACAAAACCAATGTTTAAAAAAAAAAAAAAAAACAAAATTTTTAAAAAATAAAAAAAATTTTAAAAATTTTTAACAAAAATAAAAAACAATTATACAAAAAATAAAAAAATTTAAAAAAAATTTTTAAAAAAAATTTAAAAAAAAAAAAACAATTTAAAAAAATTTAAAAAAAACAAAAAAAAAAACATTTATAAAAACAAAGGGATAAAAAAATTTAAAAAACCCCAAAAAATTTACAAATTTAAAAAAAAAAAAATTTTTCCCAAAATGAAAATTTACAAAAAAAAAATTTAAAAAAAAAATTTTTTAAAAAAAAAACAATTAAAAAAAATAAAATTTTTACAAAATAAAAAAATTTATAAAAATAAAATTTTATACAAAATAAAAAAAATTCCCAAAAAAAAAATTTAAAAATAAAAAAATTAACAAATAAAGTAACAAAAAAAAAATTAAAAAAATAAAAAGATTTAAAAAAAAATAAAAAAATTTATACAAATAAAATTTAAAACAAAATAAAAAAACCAATAAAAAAAAATTTAAACAAAATAAAAAAAATCTAAAAAAAAGTTTTAAAAAAAATAAAAAAATTTAAAAAATTTTAAAAATTAAAAATAAAAAAAATCAAAAAAAAAAAAAATAAAAAAAAAAATTTTTAAAAAATAAAAAATTTATACAAAAAAAAAATTTATACAAAAAAAAATTTTTTCAAAATAAAAAAAATCATAAAAAACAATTTTTTTAAAATAAAAAAAAAAAAACACAAATACCAAAAATTTTAAAAAAAAAAAAAACCAAAATCCAAATTTTAACAAAAATAAAAACCCCTTTAAAAAAAATTTTATCAAAATAAAAAAATTTAAAAAAAAAAATTTTTGGGAAAATAAAAAAAATTAAAAAAAAAAAAACAAAAAAAAATTAATAAAATAAAAAAAAAAAAAACCCAATTTTAAATCAAAAAAAAAAAACACCCCAATAAATTGGTTGAATAAAAAAAAAAACAAAACCAAAGGTTAAAAAAAAAAAAAAATTTAAAATACCAATGTTTGGGTATAAAAAAAAAAAAATTATAAAAACCTGATTGGTTAAAAAAATAAAAAACACATTTTAAAAATCCAAATGTTTGGTATACAAGAAAAAAAAAAAAATAAAAATTCCTATTTTAAAAAAAAAAAAAAATAAAAAAGTTTGGGAAAAAAAAAAAAAAAAATTAAAAAAAAGATTGGTATCAAGAAAAAAAAAAACAAAATCAAAAAAAAAAAATAAAAAAAAAAAATTAAATTTTAAAGATTTAAAAAAAAAAAACATTTTCCCAAAAATGATGGATAAAAAAAAAAACAAAAAATTTTTAAAATAAAAAAAAAAAAAACAAAAAAAGGGGAAAAAAAAAAAAACACATAAAAAAATATTAAAAAAAAAACACAAAAAAAAATTTGTTTGGTATCAGAAAAAAAACATTAACAAAAAATTTGGTATACAAAATAAAAAAAAACACACAAATAAAATGTTTGGTTACAAGAATAAAAAAAAATTTCAAAACAATAGGGGGCAAGAATAAAAAAACATCTAAAAAAACCCAAGATTGGTTACAAGAATAAAAAACAACTTAAAAATACAATTTTGGGTTACAAAAAAAAAAACCCCTTTTAACAAATACCAATGATTGGTTTACAAGAAAAAAAAAAACTTAAAAAATACCAATGATTGGTTTAAAAAAAAAAAAACACAAAAACCAATGATGGGTATAAAAGAAAAAAAAACATTATACAAATACAATTGTTGGGGTTTAAAAAAAAAAAAAAAAAATACCAAAATTAAAAAATTTAAAAAAAAACAAAAAAAACCCTTTAAAAGATAAAAAAAAAAACATTAAAAAATTAAAAGGTAAAAAAAATAAAAACACAAAAAACCAAAAAAAAAAAAAAAAACAAAACAATAAATTTTGGGTATAAAAAAAACATCAAACCCCAAATTTTTTTTTTAAACAAAATAAAAAACAATAAAAAAAATTTATAAAAAATAAAAAAATTTTTTCAAATAAAGATTTTTACAAAAAAAAAAAATTTCAAAAAAAAAAAATTTAAAAATAAAAAAAATTTTTACAAATAAAATTTTAAAAAAAAAAAAAATTTATAAAATAAAAAGATTTATAAAAAAAAAACCCCTTTATACAAATAAAATTTATAAAAATAAAAAAACCAAAATAAAATACCAATTTATACAAATAAAAAAAACCTTAACAAATAAAATTTTTAAAAAAAAAACCTCAAAAAAAACCAATTTGGATAAAAAATAAAAAAAAAAAAAATACAAAAAATTTTTCAAAAATAAAAAAAAATTTAACAAAAAAATTTTATACAAAAAAAAAAAACAAACAAAACCAATTTTAACAAAAAAAAAAACAAATTTAAAAAACCAAATTGGTAAAAAGAAAAAAAAACCCAACATAAAAACCTTGGATAAAAATAAAAAAAAATCTTACAAATCCCAATGATTGGAAAAATAAAAAAAATTTAAAAAAACCCAAATTTTTATACAAGTTTTAAAACAAAAAAAAAACAAATCCAAATTTAACAAGAAAAAAAAAAATTTAAAAAATTCAATTTTGGGTTTAACAAATAAAAAAAATCTTAAAATACCAAGATTGGAATAAAGAAAAAAAATTCAAAAAAACCAAAATTTTTGGTATACAAAAAAAAAAACAATTTAAAAAAAAATGATTGTATACAAAATAAAAAAAACATCTAAAAATCCCAATTTTGGGTAACAAGAATAAAAAACAATCATAAAAATCCCAAATGTTTGGTATCAAGAATAAAAAAACTCATACAAATACCAATGTTTGGGAATACAAGAATAAAAAAAAATTAACAAATACCAATGTTGGTTACAAGAATAAAAAAACAATTATAAAAAAATTTTAAAAAATAAAAAAACATCTTAAAAAAAAAGTTTAAAAAATAAAAAACACATTTAAAAAACCAATGATTTTTAAAAAATAAAAAAACACATTATACAAAACCCAATGATTGGGATACAAGAAAAAAAACACTTTACAAAAAAAAGGGTTTAAAAGAAAAAAAAAAACCACACCCCCAAAAATTTGGGAAAAAAAAAAAAATTCTACAAATACCAATGATTGGTTACAAAAATAAAAAACAAAAAAAACCAATGTTTGGGTTTAAAAAGAATAAAAAAAACATCTAAAAAAATACCAAATGGTTGAATAAAAAAAATAAAAAACCCAATTTTTAAATACAATTTTTAAAAAACAAAAAAAAACAATTTTTTAAAAAATAAAAAAAAATAAAAACCTTTCTAACAAATAAAAAAAATTTAAAAAAAAATTTTTTAAAATAAAAAAAAAAAAATCCCAATTTTTAAAAACAAAATAAAAAAATCAAATTTATAAAAAAATTTTAAAAAAATTTAAAAAAAAAATATTTTAAAAAAATAAAAAAAAAACAAAAAAACCCAATGTTGGTATACAGAAAAAAAAAAAAAAAATACAAAAAAAATTTTGGTATAAAGAATAAAAAACATTTATACAAATCCCAAAGATTGGTTAAAAGAATAAAAAAATTTAAAAATAAAAATGATTGGTAAAATAAAAAAAAAAAAATAAAAATTTTGAGGATAAAAAAAAAAAACATACAAAATTTTTGGGAAAAAAAAAAAAACATTTAAAAATTTTTTTGGGTTTAAAAAAAAAAAACTTAATAAAAATTTTAAAAAATAAAAAAACTTTACAATACCAATGATTGGTATACAAAAAAAAAAAAAACAAAAAACCAATGGGGAAACAAGAATAAAAAACCATCAAAAAATTTTAAATAGGTTTAAAAAAAAAAAAAAACAAAATTTTAAAAGATAAAAAACAATTTTAAAAAAACCCAAATTTTATCAAAAAAAAAAAAATTATACAAAAAAATTTATACAAATAAAAAAATTTACAAAAAAAAATTTATACAAAATAAAAAAATTTATACAAATAAAAAATTTTATACAAAATAAAAAAATTTAAAAAAAAATAAATATAACAAATAAAAAAACCTATAAAATACAAGAATAAAAAAAAAAAAAATTTATACAAAATTTTTTTAAAAAGAATAAAAAACCTAAAAAATACCAATGAATACAAAAAAAAACAAAAAAAAATACAAGATTGGTTACAAAAAAAAAAAACATCTAAAAATACCAATGTTGGATACAAGAATAAAAAAAACATTAAAAAACCAATGATGGTATAAAAAAAAAAAAAACATCTATAAAATACCAATTTTGGTTACAAGAAAAAACACACTTAAAAATCCAATGATTGGTATCAAAATAAAAAAACATCTATAAAATACCAAGATTGGTATACAAGAATAAAAAAAAAAAAAAAAAAAATTTGGGTTTAAAAAAAAAAAACCATTAAAAACCAAGATTGGATCAAAAAAAAAAAAACATTTACAAAAAATTTGGTTAAGAATAAAAAACCCCTTAAAAAAACCAATGAAAAAAAAAAAAAAACAAACAAATTATAAAAATAAAAAACCCCAAAAAAAAAGGGTAAAAAAAAAAAAAACCCAATAAAAAACCAATGTTTGGGTTTAAAAAGAATAAAAAAACATCTATAAAAATACCAATTGGTATCAAAATAAAAAACACATTATACAAAAAAATTTTATACAAGAATAAAAAACCATCTAACAAAACAAGATTGGTTAAAAAAAAAAAAAAACCCCCAAAAAAAACAATTTTTTATACAAAAATAAAAAAAATTAAAAATTGGGAAAGAAAAAAAAACCAAAAAAAAAAAAAAATTTTTTATAAAGTAAAAAAAAAAAAAAAAAAAACCAATGTTAAAAAAAAAAAAAAACCCCAAATAAAAAAAAAAATTTGGAAAAAAAAAAAACACATCATACAAATACCATGATTGGTATAAAAATAAAAAAACAAATTAAATACAATGATTGGTATAAAAAAAAAAAACCTTTTTAAAAAAAAGGGTTTTTAAAAAAAAAAAACATCTATACAAATACCAAGGGGAATAAAATAAAAAAAAAAAAAAAAATTTTTTAAAAAAAAAAAAACCCCAAACAAATAAAAAAAAAATTTAAAAAAAAAAAAATTAACAAATTAAAAAGGATAAAAAAAAAAAATTAAAATCCATGATTGGATACAAGAATAAAAAAAATTAACCAAAAACAAAGATTGGTATACAGGAATAAAAAACACATTAACAAATCCCAAAAGAGGGTTTAACAAAATAAAAAAACACTTAACAAATCCCCAATGTTTGGTATAAAAGAATAAAAAAACTTAACAAATACAAATGTTTGGTATCAAAATAAAAAAACCATCCCAAAATCCCAAGAGGGTATACAAAATAAAAAAAACACTAACAAATCCCAATGTTGGTATACAAGATAAAAACACATCTATACAAATCCCAAATGATTGGTATACAAAAAAAAAACAACTATAAATCCCAATGTTGGTTACAAAAAATAAAAAAAACATCTATAAAATACCAATGATTGAACAAAAATAAAAAAACATCTATAAAATACCAATGTTTGGGTATACAAGAAAAAAAAACACTTAACAAATCCAATGATTGGTAACAGAATAAAAAACACATTTACAAAATCCAATTTTGGTATACAAAAAAAAAACCCAAATTATAAAAATCCCCTGATTGGTATAAAGAATAAAAAACACTCTAAAAAACCCAAATGTTGGTATACAAGAAAAAAAAAACATCTTTACAAATACCATGTTTGGGTATAAGAATAAAAAACACACTATAAAAAACCCAATGTTTTTATACAAGAAAAAAAAAAACCATCAACAAAAAACAATGATTGGTATAAAAGAATAAAAAAAATCAAAAAATACCAATGATTGGTATACAAAAATAAAAAAACACATTAAAAAATTTCCAATGTTTTGGTATAAAAATAAAAAAACCATTAACAAAAACCAATGAGGGTATACAGAATAAAAAACATTAACAAATACCATGTTTGGTAAAAAGAATAAAAAACACATCTAAAAAATCCCAATGATTTTAAAAGAATAAAAAACACATTTACAAATCCCAATGTTTGGGATACAAGAAAAAAAACACTTATACAAATCCAATGTTTGGGATACAAGAATAAAAAACACATCTATCAAATCCCAAATGAGGATACAAGAATAAAAAACATCTATAAAAATCCAAGTTGTATACAAGAATAAAAAAACTTTATACAAATACCAATGATTGGTATACAAGAATAAAAAACACATCTATACAAATACCAATGATTGGTATACAAGAATAAAAAAACACATCTATACAAATACCAATGATTGGTATACAAGAATAAAAAACACATCTATACAAATACCAATGATTGGTATACAAGAATAAAAAACACATCTATACAAATACCAATGATTGGTATACAAGAATAAAAAACACATCTATACAAATACCAATGATTGGTATACAAGAATAAAAAAACACATCTATACAAATACCAATGATTGGTATACAAGAATAAAAAACACATCTATACAAATACCAATGATTGGTATACAAGAATAAAAACACATCTATACAAATACCAATGATTGGTATACAAGAATAAAAAACACATCTATACAAATACCAATGATTGGTATACAAGAATAAAAAACACATCTATACAAATACCAATGATTGGTATACAAGAATAAAAAACACATCTATACAAATACCAATGATTGGTATACAAGAATAAAAAACACATCTATAAAATACCAATGATTGGTATACAAGAATAAAAAACACATCTATACAAATACCAATGATTGGTATACAAGAATAAAAAACACATCTATACAAATACCAATGATTGGTATACAAGAATAAAAAACACATCTATACAAATACCAATGATTGGTATACAAGAATAAAAAACACATCTATACAATACAATGATTGGTATACAAGATAAAAAACAATCTATACAAATACCAATGATTGGTATACAAGAATAAAAAACACATCTATACAAATACCAATGATTGGTATACAAGAATAAAAAACACATCTATACAAATACCAATGATTGGTATAAAAGAATAAAAAACACATCTATACAAATACCAATGATTGGTATACAAGAATAAAAGACATCTATACAAATACCAATGATTGGTATACAAGAATAAAAACAATCTATACAAATACCAATGATTGGTATAAAGAATAAAAAACACATCTATACAAATACCAATGATTGGTATACAAGAATAAAAAACACATCTATACAATACCATGTTGGTATACAAGAATAAAAAACATCTATACAAATACCAATGATTGGTATACAAGAATAAAAAACATCTATACAAATACCAATGATTGGTATACAAGAATAAAAAACACATCTATACAAATACCAATGATTGGTAACAAGAATAAAAAACACATCTATCAATACCAATGATTGGTATACAAATAAAAACCTTATACAAATACAATGTTTAACAGATAAAAAACAATCTAAAAATACAGATTGGAAAAATAAAAACACATCAATACAATGATTGGTTCAAGAATAAAAAAAATCTATACAAATACATATGGTATAAAATAAAACACACTATACAAATACATGATTGGATACAGAAAACTCTATACAATACAATGATGTACAGAAAAAAACACTTACAATACCAATGATGGTATACAGAATAAAACATTACAAATACCAATATTATACAAGAAAAAAACACATAACAACAATGATGGTAACAAGATAAAAACACACTAAAAACCATGATTGATCAAGAATAAAAAACACATTACAAACCATGATGGATACAAAAAACCATCACAATCAATGATTGGTATACAGAATAAAAAAAACATCTAAAAATACCAGATTGGTATCAAGAATAAAACACTCAACAATACAATGTTGGTAAGAATAAAAACCACTATAAAATCAAATGGTATAAAAAAACAATCTATACAAATACAATGAGTATACAAGAATAAAAACATTATACAATACATGATGTAAAGATAAAAAAACATCATAAAATACCAATGATGTATACAGAATAAAAAAACACATAAAATACCAAGATTGTATACAAGAATAAAAACACTCATACAATACATGTGGATACAGAAAAAAAACATTACACATACATGATTGGTATACAGATAAAACATCAACAAATCCAATGATTGGTACAGAATAAAAAACACACTTAAAAACAATGATGGTATCAAGAATAAAAAACTCTACAAAACCAGATTGTAACAGAAAAAAAAAACAATCTTACAATACAATGATTGATACAAGAATAAAAAACACATCTACCAAATACAATGATTGGTATACAAGAATAAAAAAACATCTAACAAATACCAATGATTGTATACAGAATAAAAACAACATCTATACAAATACAATGATTGGTATACAAGAATAAAAAAAACAAACCATTTAAAAAAAATTTAAAAAAAAAAAAAAAAAAAAAAAATTTTATTAAAAAAAAAAACATTAAAATAAAATTTGGGTTTTAAAAAAAAAAAAAACATTTAACAAAAAAAACATTTTAAATCCCAATGTTTGGGAACAAGAATAAAAAAAATCTATACAAATCCAAGATTGTAAACAAGAAAAAAAAAAAATTTAAAAATACCAATGTTTGGTATACAAATAAAAAACACACTTCAAATCCAATATTGTACAAAAAAAAAAAATCTATACAATCCAATAATTGGTATACAAATAAAAAACATCTATAACAAAACAAATTATAAAAAAATAAAAAAACATCTATTACAAAACCAAGTTGGTATACAAGAATAAAAAAACAATTTTAAAATACAATGTTTGGGTTTATACAAGAATAAAAAAACATTATAAAAACCTTTGATTGGTATAAAAGAAAAAAAAATTTAAAAAACCAATATTTAACAAAAAAAAAACATTATCAAATAAAATTTTGGATACAAAAAAAAAAAACACATCATACAAATACAATGGTATACAAGAAAAAAAAACACATTTATACAAATACCAATGATTGGTAAACAAAAAAAAAAACACTTTCTATACAAATACCAATTATAAAATAAAAAAAATAAAAATACCAAATTGGTATACAAAATAAAAAAATCTTTACAAAAAATAGGTAAAAAAAAAAAAAACACTCTATTAAAAAATTTATTAAATTATTAAAAAAAAAAAAAATAAAATAAAAAATTTAAAAAAAAAACCAATATTATACAAATAAAAAAAAATACACAATAAAA
>NC_069481.1:2568634-2587033 GCF_026875155.1 Cherax quadricarinatus
GTGTACCACTAGAAGTTTGATGGCTAGGCTTTCGGGCAACTTGTTTTATTTTAATGTAAAATATTAAAATTAGAGGTAAGTTGGGAAAAAAACCCCACGAGTTAATCCTCACTCATCGATCTCGCGTGTCTCGTGCCTCGTTGTGCTCCGGGTTTTCTCGTTTTTTCACGGTCCCTATTAGTGCTAAAATTTTTAATTTGTCCATAATTTTTTACGATACTCATCTAGCGCCGGGAACCAATTTGGGCAGAAAACATTATATACCGAGTAAAAAAAACCAAAATTAGTGTGAAACCCCCCTGCAGAGTTTACTCCCAAGGGGAATAAGGCCTAGTGTGCCGTGTGCAAAATAAATAAAAACTTTTCCTGTCAGGGGAAAAGAGTCCCTGATAACATTGTGTATACACGTGTATAGTGTATACTCAGGGCCCCCTGTATTAGTAAAATAAAGCTAAAGTGTCATTTGAAAACAGGTAAATTTGTAAATAATGTAGCCATAGAGGCAGGTCCCCAGAAGTCGCCAGAAATTTTCCCACAGTGGTCAGCTGTTTTTTTAATCTTCCGGGCCCTGCTAGTGTAATCACATATAATTTTTCCTGGCCTGAAGTGACTCGCATATAATTTTCCCTTTTTTAGGCCCCTGAAAAAGGTTGAACCTCACATATAATCTTCCTCCCTGCTAGTGTACCTCACATTTTCCGGGCCCTGCTGTGTCCCTCGCATCTTCCTGGTCTGTAGTGTACCTCGATATAATTTTCTGGCCTGCTGTGTACTCGTTAATTTTTCCTGGCCTCAAAGTGTACTTGTAAAATCTAGGTACCAGTGAATAGAGAATACGTGTTAAGTAGCAACAACCAAATATTAAAAATGGTACTTAGTGGAGGGATGATTTTCCCATTAGTTTCTTTTTTTTTTGGATACCAAGTATACTGTAAATTTCATAAAACCCTGTATTACCAGCGGTCGAAATTACACAACGAGAAGCAATTATTACTAAGAAAAAGGTCCCTTTCCCCCAAAAATTTCCCCTAGGAAAATATAGTGTAATATAGCAATTATTGGGTGGAGCTAAAAAAAAAACAAAAAAAAAAGCAGATCAGGGGATTGATAAAATGTTGGTACAGGGCCACTATTAAGCCTGTTTAGCCCCTTTTTGCAACAAATAAACAGGACTAAATCCTGTTCTAGATGAAAAACATTTAAGGTTTCAGTAGAAAAAAAATCACAAAGTTTTTTCCCGGGTTTTTTTTTAAGTTCCTTAATAAACCATAGAAGGGTTTTATATTAACTTTAAAAAGGTCGCACCATAAACAAATGTACTCATGAAATTTACACTTAAGTTCACTTAAAAGATAATACACAGTATTATCTTGATTATAGTACTGAACGGCTCTAGTATCATAACACCTTCTCTTCACATAATACACTTTACTTAACTCAATCCAAATGAGACGAAGACGTAACACTTGAATAATAATTCACTCTTATTCAACTTTCATAATTATACTAAGTGAGATTAGGAATATTTACACTTAAAGGAATTTTGAGGCGATCTGTCTCCCATGACTTTTTCACACGTCCTCTTTGAACCAATACTGCTTAAATTCACTCCTACTCAACCGATACCTCCCTTATTAATCTGATGGATTACCTGAGAACTGAAATGTCAAAAGGGAACCTCATAGGTATGGTAAACTTAGATCTGCAAAAGGCCTTCGATACTGTCAACCACAATATATTATGTAAGAAACTTCAAGCTATCGGTATAGGTTCTGTAGACTGGTTTAAGTCCTACCTTAGCAACAGGAGACAAATAGTCAAAATCAACAAAACGGAATCAGAACCCCTGCCGATAACATGTTGAGTTCCCCAAGGTAGTATTCTGGGTCCCTTACTATTCTTATGTTATGTCAATGATATGCCTATCAGTGTCAAGTGCAAACTCCTACTGTATGCAGATGACAGTGCTCTGTTAGTGACAGGTAAAGACCCACAAGATATTGCTAATGTTTTAACACTGGAACTGGAGTCCTGCAGCAAATGGTTAGTAGACAAACTATCATTACACCTAGGGAAAACTGAAGCCATTCTCTTTGGAACGAAACAAACTGAGAAGGGTAAATAATTTTAATATTCAGTGTAATGGGGAGTCCATCACTTTGGTTTCATCAGTAAAATATCTGTGAATCCCCTTTGACCCATGCATGTCAGGAGAATTGATAGGGAACAGTGTAGTAAGAAAAGCGAATGCCAGACTGAAGTTCCTGTATAGACAAGCACAGTGTCTACCTACTGAGGCTCGCAGGACCCTATGTCTAGCCCTTATACAATGCCATATGGATTACGCTTGTTCTTCATGGTACTCTGCCTTGACAAAAAAAAACTGAAAGATAGACTGCAAATCACCCAGAACAAAATCGTAAGATTCATCCTGGGGCTGGGACCAAGAGAACATGTAGGCCAGGATGAATTACAGCAGTTGGATATGCTGAATGTTGAAGACAGAGTAAAACAACTGAAGCTAAATCATGTTTATAAAATTGCTCACAAACAATGTCCAGAATATCTTGCTGTCAATTTTGTCAAGGTTGGGAACCAAAGCAATCATAGTACTAGGGGGAGAGAGCACAACTTTGTAGTACAGCAATAAAGGAATGGAACAGACTTCCCACACATGCCAAAGCCAGTCATAGCTTGAACCAGTTCAAGAAGACTGCCAAAAAGTGTCTGATGAATGAAGCTACAGAAACGGAGGGGAATGATTTTCTATTTTTTAGCTAAAATACGTGTAAATTTTACCTTATCCCTAGTAATGACCCTCGTATTGTAGATAGTCTTAATGACCCTCGTGTAGTAGATAGTCTTTTTAGTATGATAATAAGATGTTATCTTCATTGTAGAATAATAAGAAAATATTATAACCTTTATATTATAATAAGGTAAAAGGACCCCAATGGAAATAAGTCACTCTGTCTGACTTTTTTGGGTTATCCTAGGTTCTCTACACATATGCTGCTATGAATGATAATTCTATGTAACTGTATTTGTGTATACCTGAATAAATTTACTTACTTACTAGTAGAGCTAGGGACAATCACCAGCGTCTCCAAAACAGCAACACACACTTCGTCCGAGACGTTTCTGTCAGATACCGTCCGAGGTACTGGAGGGTCACTAGGGAACCTCATGTGGGACCAGAAGTTTAAATCCAGGAATCAGGAGCTTCCCTCACTAGAGGTAAGGAAGGTAAGAACTGAACTCTGTGAGGCTTTACCAGCCCACTTTGCCTCGGTCGGAGCAGGGGTCGAGCAGCTCAAACACCTACTGGTGCTTGACCAGGTCCCCAGCAGTTGACACTAATTAAATGACCTACCTAAATACAAAGCTAAGTAATACGACCAGATAATATTATAAAGTCGAGAAAATCCATTTTAGCTATCTAATGGAATTACTCTGAATATAATATTAAGTGAAATAGCAAAAATAACATGTAATAGATACCATTGTGATAATAAGAAGAAAATGAACAAAATGAGCAAAAGGGTGTAACAATAAACAAGGGTTGGGGCTCGACCGTTCGTCACTGTAGGAGTTGCCAGCAATCATCGTTCTTCAACATGCAAGTTATACTTTTGTATCAATCAAATCACACATTACCGGGTAGATAATTTCCAGTAGATCCTTCATGTGTTAGCCCAAATCACCGACCAGCATGTTTTAAATAAGTAACCCACTGATCAGATCAGACTGGCTCCGAACCCTCGACTGGTCCGAACCCTTGACCGGTTTCAAACAGATTTGTTGTGCAGATATCCAAGAACAATCTACAAGCAGTATTAAAACAGGGAAGTGTTTTTGGGTATGTCCAAATGAGATAAATCTGTGGACTAAAATCACAAGGGTATTAAAAGAGGATAACATCAAAGCTGCTTTCATAGACAACCTAGAAGCTTTCCATAACAGATGGGTCATTCGCTGCCTGACCACGGTCGAGTGAGGTTGTGCGCTGCACCCCTCTGCTGTTCAGGCGAGCTACCTTGTATCAACATGGCGCTGAGTGTGAGGAGGCGCGTAAATACCATTGGTATTGAGCTGCTTCGTGGGGCGATTTCACCCTCTTCAGTGCAAGTCTTACTCCTGACAATCATTAGGGAGACCTATGGAATCCAGGACGATGAGGTGTATGGTGTAGCCCTGAATGGGGCTTATAGAATCTTCGTCAAACTGCATTCCACGTCCGTGTATGAGTCTTTGGTGACGAGGTTCCAAGACGTGAGTCTTGACGCTACTCCAGCTGTGAAGGTGCGTTTGATCGACGTATCTCGCCACTTTACGTGGGTTAAGATACGTAATGTCCCATTTGAGGCAGATGAGGCTGACATAAGGAGTGTTTTTGAGACGTATGGAACCGTACATCTGGCACAAAAGGGCAAGTGGACGGCAGGTGCTTACATGGGACGTCCGGAGGGTACCTTTTCCCTGAAGATGACTCTGAGACATCCCATACCGTCTTACGTCGTGTTGGAGTACTTCAGGACGCAAGTTATGGTATCGTATGCCGGACAGAGACGTACGTGCAGAATATGTGGGCATACGACCATATGGCGGCAGAGTGCGTGAAGCTGAGGAGGGCGCCAGCGCAAACTGTGAAGCACCAGTTACCGCTGATAGCTGTTGAGTAGCCCAGTGCGCAAGCAAGGGCCTGGGCGCTTGTGGAGTGAAGAGGTGGAGGATTCCAAAGAGGAGAATGGCATGTGTGAGGTAAGCTGTGATGTAAAAGGATCTGTTACTACACAAAGGGCAAGTACAGAAGTGCAAGTGCAGGAGGAGGTGCAGGCTATAGAGGAAGAGCTTCAGGAGGTGTTAAGGACATTGACACCGCCTGCAGAGGATGTTGTTCCTGAGCTGGTGAGAGACACGGCGGTGCCTGTAGAGGAATGTAAGGATAAAAAACATAGCAGGGTTGACGGCCAACTAGTAAGAGAGAGTTGTCGCCGTGTGCTGTGGAACGGGGCGTGGTGGAGGTTGAGGTTCATCGTGAGGGAACCTCAGAAGATAACATGGATGTAGAGGGCATCACGAGGAAGAGAGCGGCGGCGTCAGACTCAGATGATGTCCTGACGCCGGCGCAGAGGTCTGGGAGGAAGGAAGAGCAATGTCGAAGCAGTCACGATAAGAGGCATCGCAAAAAAGGGGGAGGGGTTGATGGTGTGAAGCCTTGTGCTGGCTCTGGGGCATGGAGGCCCTGGATGAATGAAGAGAGGAGAAGGGTTGGAAACTATAAAGAGGCCTTAGGTGTATGACTGTGAACGTAAATGGACTGTGTAATAGTGTGAAGAAGGAATGGTTTCGAATGTTTCTGTATAAATATAGGGTGGATGTAGTGTTCCTGCAAAACACATTCAAGGAGGGAAGAGTGCTCGAGGTGGAGGGGTTTCAGGTCATGACTCTGCCATCTGCACGTCTGAAAGGTGGTGTGGGTATATTGATCAGGGAGGCAAGCCCGTTTGTGTTGCTAAGAAGTGAGGGGGGGGGAGGGGGAAGAGTATTGCGCGTGGATGGGTGGTGGATGGGACAGCGGGTATCTTTTGTATGTGTGTATGCACCAGCGGAAAATGATGTGAGGGTAAAAAGGGATTTTGTATGTGAAGAACTAGTTTCTTCTTACGTGGTTTACCTGCAGTGGCCGTCGTTGGTGGCGACTGGAACTGCGTTATTAGGAGGGCTGACGTGGAACCAAAAGGGGCGGGGCACGTGTCGGCGGCCTTGCGAGATCTTTTGAGGGATATTCAGTTGGGGATGCGTGTTGGAGGAGGGGCGTGGGAGGTAGAGCACACTTTTGTAAGACGGGGTTACGCTGCTAGGTTGGATAGGCTGTATATATCTCAAGGGGTTGGGTTGACATTTTTCCGTACAATAGAAGTAGCTTATTCGGATCATCGGGCGGTAGTAGCAGAGGTGGTGTGGGAGTCACTAGCAGGTATATCTAGGGGATATTGGAAATTAAATACAAGTGTGTTAGGTGATGAGGAGGGGATAGAGGGATTTGCAACGCTGTGGGAGGGGTTACGTGCAGAGATAAAAGGGGTAGAGGATGTGGTGATGTGGTGGGATGGTGTGGCTAAAGAACGGATTAAGCACTATTACGTAAAGGAAGGGAAACGTATCAATTCTTTAAAATATGGGCTTGCTAACTATTTGGAGGATAGATTACGGGGTTGTTATGCGAGGGGGGCGGTGGCGGGCACTTATCCAATGGACGAAATTATGGCAATTTAAGGGAGGCTGTGAGGTACAGGATGAGAGGTTCCAAGCGGTGAGGGTACAGGCGGGGGTGGAGGAGGTGTTATGGGGCGATAGACCTTCATCGTGCGTATTGCGTAGGCAGAAACAAAGACAGCAGGCAATGACTATTCCATGGTTGGAGGTTCATGAAATCGATAGGAGGGTACAGGGAGGGCAGGTCATAAAACTACGGAAGGAATGGGGCGTTTGCTGACAAGTGGTATGAGAAGTACTGGCAACGAGAAGGGGTAGAGGATGGGGTTTTAGAACAGGTGTGTGGGAGTGTGGTATGTCAGTTGCGTAACAGTGATAGGGAAGCACTGGGTGGCGAAATAACTGAGGGGGAAATATGGAGGGCTTTAAGTGGAATGCGAAAGGGCAAAGCACCGGGAATTGGTGGACTCCCGGTAGAGTTTTATCAGCAGCATTGGAATTATTGAGGCATTTTCTGGTTAGGTTATTAAATTGCATGAAGGAGAGAGGTGAGCTGGGTGAGAAGCAGGCAACGGCTGTCGTTGTATTGGTACCGAAGGGTAAGGGGCAGCATACGCTTCGCGATTACCGGGCGATCTCGTTGTTATGCGCAGATTATAAATTGTTTGCAAAGATTTTGGGAAATCGGGTCAAGTGTGTGGTAGGGCGGGTAGTATCAAAACTCAGTTTGGTTTGCCAGGGAGGTCTATGGTGGAGGGGCATGGGTTACTTAGGGATTTCGTGGAGGCAAAAGGGGGGGAGGAGGGAGGTTTGGTGGCGCTCGATTGGCAAGGGGCATACTGATAGAGTGGATCGGAAAGCATTGAAAGCCATCCTCAGGGGTCAGGGGTTTGGGAAGAAATAGTGGGCTGGGTTGAGGCGTTGTATGGAGTGCAATGGCGAGGGTACAGATTAATGGTCGTTGGGTGGGAAGATTGTAATGGGTAGGGGACTTAGGCAGGGGTGTCCTATGTCACAATTATTGTTTGTGTGCTACAGGACCCCTTTTATAGATTGATGGAGCAGCGTATGTGTCACGTAGAGGGACCAGGGTGTGAGGTTGCGAGGGTTTGGCCAGTTTTAATTGGGTATGTGGATGATACAACTGTTCTGATCAGGGAGGGGATGTCAATGGACACATTAGACGGGGTAGTACAAATGTTCGCAGGGGCAACTGGTATGAGGGTAAATTCAGATAATCCATGGTCATGGGGTTATGGAGCTTGGGCGGGTAGGGTTGATTGGGGTAGTGCAGTTGTGAGGAGGCAGTGCATTCGTTAAAAATCTGCGGTCTTATTTATGCAGACGATCTACCTGTGGCATGCTGGAAAACTCGCTTAGGATGGTAGAAATGGATTCAGGGACGCTTGGGTGCATTGCGACCTTATCATTTGACCCTTGTGCAGCGTGCCATTGTTGTTAATATCTTACTGTATAGCAAAGTAATGGCACGTGGCAGCCGTGTTCCCATTAACTGGGCCGGCAATAACGAACATACTTAGGAAGGTTTTTAAATTCTTGTGGGGTTCGAGCTGTGATTGGATTAAGAGGGATGTGGTAATGTTACCTGTAAGTAAGGGGGGGCTGGGATTGATGGACTTAAAGCGGAGGGTCAAATGGTCTTCATTAAAAGGGAGGTGATGAGGGAAAGTGTGGGGGGGGGGGTTTGGCAGGATCCATAACAGATTGCAACGGATGTATACAGGAGTTGAGTTGATGAGTGTGAAACTGTGTTGAGGGCTCTGGCGTGGGATCGAGAGCCAGCAAAGGTTAAATAGGTAGGTTGTGTAGATTGTTAGCCGGAGGGTTGTAGCGCCTGTAGAGGGAATTTCCCCATGTATGCATGGGGAAGTATATGGAATAGGTTGAGTAGGATGAGGTTGCAACCTCGTGTTCGGGATGTAATGTATCGTTTTCTGCATGGCATTTTACCGTCGGGTGTGGTTCTACGGGATAGACGAGTCGTTGACGGGGGGGAGTGTGGGATATGTGGTGGGGAGGAGTCGGCTTTTCATGTAGTATATTTTTGTGATGGACTGAGGAGTGTCAAGGGGTGGTTAAATAGGGTGATAAATAGGATAGGAGGTAAAGGAATTTCTGTATTGAGAGCATTAAGTCTCGACGTGGGGGGTTGGGAGGAAAGTGTAATCAGAGCTGTGGGGTACATTATGGCAGATTATATCTATATAGTGTGGGGATTGCGGGGCAAACAGGTGACTGAGGTGAAGAGGAGGGTGTTAGCGTTAACGTTCTATAAAACGGTATGTAGAAATATGGAAATTTATGGGAGGAGGTGGGTGAAGGATTTTTCAGAGGGATATAGGCAACTTACGTTACAGGTTTTATTAGACTTGTAATATACGAGGGAGGGGAGGGTATGATTGGAAAGTGTTGCTGGGGTAGGGAAGTCAGGGGTGAAAACAGGGTTGCCTCCCTGGTAATGGATAACAAAAGTTTTGCGAGAGTGTTGGATGAGTGATGCATGAGTGAATAATATGTGGACCACGGGTGCTTGCACCTGTGGAGCTGGCCAGTTTTTGTGTGAATGGACTTTATACTTATTATACATATTGTGTGTGGTAATATTGATTTACGGTAATGACATTGTATTTTGGAGATTTGCTATAATAATTGCACGTATTTGCTCCAACTTGTTTTCTAGGTGCCTTGCACTGCATGGTGTTGATGCTGTGATCATGCACGGTGTCCAGAGATATGATGTGATATGTTTGTATTAATGTCTGTGCATAATTGTTCGTCACTGGTGTTCTGCAATTCAGTTTTGTTTTGAGAGTAAAGAGGTTCATGCACGTCAGATAGTGTAATAAAGTTGGGCAACAGTGGTGTTATAGGTTTTTGTGGTTAGGTGCGTGCTAGGCACAGTCTTTATGTGTTACTTATGTCATGGTTATATTTTATGTTGTATTGTACTGTTGTCAATAGTACTATGTAATGTCCATATAAGCTGTATAGAGCTTGAATGTCATAGTTGAAGCTGTGTTATTGTTTTAACACTGGAATTGCATGTTTTAAATGTGTAAAGGCTTACATGTGTTGGATTTTGAGACAAGTTTATTCTTATGGATTTGTAGTAATTTTGTATGTCTTTGTGACTTTCTATATCACCATTGTTATGTAATACATATTGTTATGTAACTGAACCATTAGGACAATTAACATAAATTAATGTTGGATCATTGCTGTGTGACTTTCGATTAGGCAACATTCATTGTTTATAGTATGTTAGGTTGTAAATAGTGGGTGTGTTGGATAACCACGGAGGGGGGGGGGTAATATGTCTGTATAATATGTCAGTGCAATGCATTGTATGGTTGTAGTCGATTATTAAGTACCATTTCGAGGGATGTGTATATAAAGTGTTGTTCATATCAGGTAATTCTGTTGGGTAGCTCCAACAGGTTTGGTTAAGTGATAGGATGAGGGAGGCAGGGAGGGGGGTGTACCACACGGAGTTGTAAGTGTGGTGTGTAATATTAGATGTAGGGAGGATTGTGTTAATTATCGACTTAAATGAGTTTTACATATTATATTTTGTAATGTCATGTTTTACATAAAATATAAAAAAAAAAAAAAAAAAAAAAAGGTAGTCAGTAAATGTGGGGCCGATACTGCTGTCCTGGGAGACAGTAATGGTGAAGCTGGAGGTGCTGTCCTGGGAGACAGTAATGGAGAAGCTGGAGGTGCTGTCCTGGGAGACAGTAATGGTTAAGCTGGAGGTGCTGTCCTGGGAGACAGTAATGGAGAAGCTGGAGGTGCTGTCCTGGGAGACAGTAATGGTTAAGCTGGAGGTGCTGTCCTGGGAGATAGTAATGGTGAAGCTGGAGATTTTGTCCAGGTAGTCGGGAATTATACACAGGATGGAATGCATATAAATGACCTCATAGAGGACAGGACCTGTAGTGGGGAAACAAGTGTAGTCAAAGATAAGATAAAACCAATGTTGCAAACTAGAAATACCACAGGAAATACCACAGGACTCCACTAGCATAGTGAGGATATATTACCAAAAACAACTGGTGGGAGCTCCATTTTGGTGTTTTTTTTTTTTTTTTTTTTTTTTTTTTTTTTTTTTTTTTTTATTTTTTTTTTTTTTTTTTTTATATTTTATTTAAAACATGACATTACAAAATATAATATGTAAAACTCATTTAAGTCTATAAATTAACACAATCCTCCCTACAGCTAATGTTACACACCACACTTACAACTCCGTGTGGGTCCACCCCCCCCCCCCCCCCCCCCCCCCTCATCCTATCACTAACCCAAACCTGTTGGAGCACTCAACAGAATTACATGATATGAACAACACTTTTATATACACATCCCTCGAAATGGTACTTAATAATCGACTACAGACCATGCAATGCATTGCACTGAACATATTATACAGACATATTACCCCCCCCCCTAGTGGTTATCCAACCACCCCACTATTTACAACCTAACATACTATAAACAATGAATGTTGCCTAATCTAAAGTCACACAGCAATGACCCAAACATTAATTTATGTAATTGTCCTAATGGTTCAGTTACATAACAATATGTATTACACAACAATGGTGATATAGAAAAGTCACAAGGACATACAAATTACTACAAAACCATAAGAATAACTTAGTCTCAAAATCCAACACATGTAAGCCTTTACACATTTAAACATGCAATTCCAGTGTTAAAACAATAACACAGCTTCAACTATGACATTCAAGCTCTATACAGCTTATATGGACATTACATAGTGCTATTGACAACAGTACAATACAACATAAAATATAACCATGACACAAGTAACACATAACGACTGTGCCTAGCACGCACCTAACCACAAAAACCTATAACACCACGTTCCCACTTATTTACACTACTGACGTGCATTAACCTCTTTCTCTCAAAAAAAAACGGAAAATTGCAGAAACCATTGACGAAAAATAACACAAAAATTAATAAAAACATAAACATCATATCTCGGACACCGGCATGATCACAGAAATCAACCTAGGAGTGAAAGGGGCACCCTAGAAAACAATTTTGGAGCAAACACATGCAATTATTATGCAAATCTCCAAAATACAATGTCATTACCGTAAATCAATATTACCACACAAAATATGTATAATAATTAAATCCTGCACAAAAAAAACTGGCCACCCCACGGGTTCAGCCCCCGGGGGTCCACATATTTTTTCCACCCCTCATCACTCATCCAACCTCTCGCAAAACTTTTTTTTATCCATTTACCAGGGGCAACCCTTTTTTCACCCCTGACTTCCCTCCCCCAGCAACATTTTCCAATCATACCCCCCCCCCCTTTCTTATCCCAAGTCAATAAAACCTGAACTAAGTTGCCTATATCCCTCTAAAAAACCCTTCCCCCACCTCCCCCCAAAAAATTTTTCCCCTTTTTTCAACATACCTTTTTTAAAAGAACTTAACGCTAACACCCCCTCTTCCCCTCAGAAACCTGTTTCCCCCGCAATCCCCACACAAAAAATAAAATAATCTAAAGGGGGGATCCCCACCCTCTGATTACAGGGTTCCTCCCAACCCCCCACGCGAGACTTAATGCTCCAATACAAAAATTCCTTTACCCCATCCTTTTTATCACCCTATTTAACCACCCCTTGACACTCCTCAGTCCATCACAAAAATTTACTACATAAAAAAGCCGCTCCCCCCCCCACAAAACCCCCACACCCCCCCCCCCGTCAACGACTCCCCTACCCCGTAGAACCACACCCGACGGTAAAATGCCGGCAAAAAACCCGATACTTTAAACTTTCCCAAACCGGGGTTGAAACCCTCATCCTCCCAAACCCTATTCCAAAAATATTTCCCCATGAAATAAAGGGGGAAAAATTCCCCCTACAGGCGCTACAACCCTCCCGGCAACAATCACAAAAACCTACCTTTTTTAATTTTAACCCCCCCCCCCTTTTTTTGGCTTGGGCCTCCCCCCCCCCCGACCCCCCAAACCGGCCCCCAAGCCCCCCCAACACGGGTTTAAAAACCCAACCCTAAAGGGAAAAAAAAAACCTTCCAAACTTCCCCCTTAAATAACATCCCGTTTTGCAAATTTCCTTTTAAAATGTTAAGGGGAAAAGGCCCTGGCCAAACCCCCCCCCCCCCACCCCCCAACCCCCCTTTCCCCTCCCAATTTCAAACCCTCCCTTTTTAAAACCCCCGGGAAAAGAAAACCCAAAAAAAAAGGGGGGGGGGGGGGGGGGGGGGGGGGGGGGGGGGGGGGGGGGGGGGGGGGGGGGGGGGGGGGGGGGGGGGGGGGGGGGGGGGGGGGGGGGGGGGGGGGGGGGGGGGGGGGGGGGGGGGGGGGGGGGGGGGGGGGGGGGGGGGGGGGGGGGGGGGGGGGGGGGGGGTTTTGGCCAAACCCTCGAAACCCACACCCGGGGCCCCCTCTACGTGACACCAAAACCTGCCCATAAACCCAATAAAAGGGGTCCGTACGAAATCAAACAATTTTGGGGGTGACAAGACACCCCTGCCTAACCCCCACCCTTTTACAACTTCCCCCCAATCGACCATTAATTTTAAACCCTCCCATTGCACCTCCATACAACCCCAACCCAGCCCCAATTTCCCCCCCAAACCCCCCCCCCCCTAAACCCCTGGGGAAGGCTTTCAATCTTTCCGATCCACTCAAACGTACCCCCCCTTGCCAATCGAGAGCCCCCCCAAACCTCCCTCCCCCCCCCCCTTTTGCCTCCACGAAATCCCAAAAACCCCAATGCCCCCCACCATAGACCTCCCTGGCAAACCAAACTGAGTTTTTGATACTCCCCCGCCCTACCACACATTTTACCCAAATTTCCCAAAATCCCCGCAAAAAATTTTATAAAATGGGCGCATAACCCGAGATTGCCGGTAATCCCAAAGGGCGAGCTCCCCTTACCCTCTTTCCCCAATACAACGACAGCCTTCCCTCTTCTCACCCGCCCCCCTCTCTCCTTCATGCAATTTAAAAAAAAAACCTAACCAGAAAATCCCCCAAAATTCCCCAATGCTGCTGAAAAAACTCGGGCCGGAGTCCATAAATTTCCCCGGTTTTTGGGGCCCTTTCGCATTCCACAAAAAGCCCTCCATTTTTCCCCCCAAAATTTCCCCCCCAAAGGTTTCCCCATCACTGTTACGAAAACGGACATACCACACTCCCACACCCTTTTCCCAAAACCCCACCTCTCCCCCCTCTGGGTTGCCATACTTCTAAACCCAACTTGTCAGAAAACCCCCCCCTTCCCGGGTAGCTTGTATGACCTGCCCTCCCGGTACCCCCCCCCCCCATCGATTCATAAACCCTCCAAACCAGGGAATAGCCCTTTGCCTCCCTGTTTTTGTTTCGCCTACGCAATACGCCCGATAAAGGGTTTTATCGCCCCAAACACCTCTTCCACCCCCCCCTGTCCCCGCACCGCTTAAAACCCTCACCGTACCTCACGCACCCCCCTTTTAATTGCCAAAATTTCACCCTTTGGTAAGTGCCTGCCCCCTCCCCCCCTCGCATAACAACCCCAACCCTATCCCCAAAATTTTTTTACAAGCCCAAATTTTAAAGAATTAAAATCCCGGTTTTTCCCCTTTCCTTTTTAACGTAATATTGCTTAATCCGTTTTTTAAACCCAAACCATCCCACCACATCACCACATCCTCTCCCCCTTTTTTCCTCTGCACGAAAACCCCCCCCAGAGCGGGGGCAAACCCCCCTCAATCCCCTCCTCATCCCTAACACACTTGTAAAAAATTTTCCCAAACCCTTAATTTCCAACCCTCCCCCCTCTAAATTCACCCCCTGGGCCTCCCCCCCGGGCCCCACCCACAAGGTTTCACACCTTCAACCCCCCCCCCTTTTTTTTTGCGATGCCTCTTTCGTGATTTGCTTGACATTGCTCTTCCTCCCCCCAGACCTCTGCCCCGGCCCCCAACACATCTGATCTGACGCCCCCGCCTCTTCCTCGTGATGCCCTCTACATCCCTGTTATCTTCTGAGGTTCCCCACGATGAACCTCAAACCTCCACCACGCCCCGGGCCCCCAGCACCACGGGGGACAACCCTCCTTTCTAGTTGGCCCGTCAACCCCCTATGTTTTTTTTTCCTTACATTCCCCACACCGCCCTGTCTCTCACCATTTAGGAAAAAAAACCTCTTTCAGGGGGTTCAATGTCCCCTTAAACACCTCCTAAGCCTTCCTCATAAACCGGGACCCCCCTCCGGGAAATTGCACTTCTTACTTTTCCTTTTTGGGGGGTAACAGATCCTTTTTCAACACGCTTAAACCCCACACTGCCAAATTTTCCCCCTTTGGGGAAACCCCAAAACCCCTTCATCCACAAACGCCCAGCCCTTGCTTGCCCACTGGGCTCTAACAGCTACAAACCGGGAACTGGTGCTTCAAAACCCTTTTTCGCTGGCGCCCCCTCACTTCCGCACCGGGGTGCCGCCCTATGGTCGTACGCCCCACATATTCTGCACGGACGTCCCCGGGCCCGGGATACTAACCCTAAATTTCGTCCTGAAGTCCTCCAACACACGTAAGACGGTATTGGGTGGGCTCAGAGTCATCTTCAGGGGAAAAAGGGACCCTCCGGACTCCCATGTAAGCACCTGCCATCCACTTTCTCTTTTGGGGCCCGAGAAAGGTTCCCTATGTCCCCCAAAAACACTCCTTATGTTTAGCCCCTCTGCCCAAATGGGACTTTTTTAATTTTAAACCCCCGTAAAGTGGGGGAAAATACGTCGAACAAACGCACCTTCACAGCTGGAGTAGCGTCAAACCCCCGGCTTGGAACCTCCCTCACCAAAGCTCCCAAAACGGGCTGGAATTCAGTTTACGAAGATTCTATAAGCCCCATTTTGGGCTACACCAACACCTCATCGTCCCCGGATTCCATAGGTCCCCCCCCTAAGGGTTGGGCGGGGGTAAAACCCGGGACTGAAGAGGGTTTAAAAAACGCCCCCCCAAGGGAGCTCAATACCAATGGGATTTTTCGCGCCTCCCACACTCAAACCCCTGTTGAACAAGGTACTCGGGCCCGAACGCAGAGGGGGCAGCGCACAAACCCCCCCTCGACCGTGGGCAGGGAGCGAATGATTACCAAAAAAAAACTGGGGGGAGCTCCATTTTTTTGGGGCTAGGGAGATAGGAAAAACATAAAAATGGGGCCAAAAGGGAATACGTCCCAGAAACCCAAGGCAAACGGAAACCAAGCCTGTGCACATACTAAAGCACTTGTATCTGCAAAACATGGGAAATCGGAAAAAAGGGGACATGGGAAACAAAGACCCACCCTAAAAAATGCCGGGCCCATATAAAAACAGGGAAAAAGCAAATTTCCCCCCTGTAAGCTTTTTTTCCACCCTAAAAGTGTACCTCTTCAATACAGGGAAAAACGCCCAAAAAACTTAAAAAAGCCAGGGATACCACCAAAAGGGGGCAAAAAATACAAAAAATCCAGGCCATGGAAAACCCGGGTAGCCACAGCCACTCAAGAGGTAGAGGTTTTTTAGTGCCAGGAAAGGGAAAAAAAAAATGGGAGGGAAATTTGGGGAAATCGTTTCACCAAAGCCAGTCATCCTGGATGGAACCACATCAAGGCCCCCCACTCCAAAAAAAACCCAAAACAGGCCCCAATGCCGAAAAAAAAATCCCCTTCCCCCCAGTACCAACCCAATTTCCCCAGGTTTAAAGACAAAACTTCTTTGCAAATAAACAGGCCCAAAGCCACAACAAAAAACAAAAACCTTCTCCGTGGACTGCTTGCAGGGGCCCAAAGGGCAATTTTCACGGCCTTAACTGAACCCACATAAAGGATCACTTGGACAACGAAATTTTTTTTGGTTTTCCGGGGGGGGGGTTTACATTCAGATTTTTTTACAAAAGGAAAACCCCAAAAGGGAAGGGGGGGTGTGGCCCCCGGGTTACATTCCAGAACATTTAAAAATTTGCCAGTTTGAAATTTTGCCCTCAAAATTTTTTGGGGGGTTTTGGGGCATAAAATGGAGAAAACAAAAATATTTTGAGAAAAATTACAAGGGGGCCTCGGAAAAACTCCCAGCAAACCTTCCAAACAATTTAAAAAAATGACCATCTGGAAAACACTGACCCATCTTCCTCCGGGAATTTAAAAAAGACCTAAAAAAAATATACCAATAAAATTTGAAGTTAAAACATAGGGGACCCCCAGCCCTAATGAAAAATCAGGGGGGGAGAATTAAAAATCTCTCAAAAAAAAAAAATTCAATAACCCAAAGCCAAATAAACGGGAAGTATACTAAGAACCAACCCCCATTTTCCAAAACAGTTTTAATTTGGTGAAATGTGAATGCACAAGACTTATTCCCTAAGAAAAAGGGGGAGTAGATGAAAATGAAAGAGACAGGCCCCCTTTACAGGCGACAAAAAAGAATAACAGAGCGGCTAAAAGAGGTCAAAAATATCTGAAAACCTTTGGGAGACACTGGCAGAGAAAAGCAGCATCGAACTTAAGCTAAAGGAACTTATAGGAGTCGGGAAATCGTGGGAAAAACAAAAAGCCAAAAATAAATCAAAAAACCCCAAAGTATTCTTCTCCTACCAAAATCAAAGTCAGAACAACGCCCATATTGGGCCCCTAAAACAAGAGGGGTCCTACCAATACGCAAGGAAAAGATACTACCCCAACCCCATAGACTCATTTTTGAAAGCAGCTAACCAAACGAGAGTCAAAAGATAAATGGTTTTTTTTGAGAGACCCCACAAAAATTTGGGTTAACACAACCTTTTGATGTTCCTGACCCCAAAAGATTCGAACAGGCGTAAATGCCCTCCCAGGGCACTCTCCCCAAAGGGCCATACTCAGGAACTCCGTGTCATCAAAACTAAAGAAGCCCCTACACGACCCTTTTAACCACCCATGGAGAGGGACATGGACCGGGGGTCATCCCACAGTTACTAAAAAAACAGAAACCCCCCCCCACAAAGGGGGCATAAAGCAACAGAAAAGAACACGACCATAGCACTAACATCCCATATCAAAAAAATCTTTGAAAGGGTCCTAAGAAGCAAATCACCCCCCATCTAGAAACCCCATTACAAAACCCGGGACAACAGGGGTTTAGAGCGGGCATCCTGTCTGTCACAACTTTTGGGGATCACACGCAAGATCCAAAGCACTAGAAGAAAAAAAGAATGCAGATAAAAATACAGACTTTGCAAAAGCCTTTGACAAGTGTGACCATTGCGTAATACGCACAAAATGCGTGCAAGGAATAACAGGAAAAGTCGGTCGGGATCTATAATTTCCTCACTAACAGAACACAGAGATAGTCTCAACAGATAAAGTCCGAGGCGCACGGGAAAAGCCGTTCCCCAAGGCACAGTACTCCTCCCATCTTGTTCCTCATCCCAAACTACATAGACAAGGATGTCACCACAGCACCTGTCTTCATTTACAGATGCACCCCCAATTGCATGACATGCTTCCATTTAACCTGCAAATCTCCAGGGGGGGACTAACCAAATCTTTCATGGGCTGCAGAAACAATATGACTTCAAAAGAAGAAAATTTAATTACTCAGTTATGGGGAAAAACGAGAAAAAAATCTCATCCCAGTAGAAAACAAATTCTGGCCACAAAATAGAGCGAAACACCCAAAGTCAAAGAAAGGGGGGGACATGTCGGGAAAATCTCACCCCTTTAAGCATCATAACATTGTATCAATCCATCTGCAGAAAAATGACAGGGTGATAAAAAGAACCTTTCAAAAATGGGACGCCAAGCCCTGAACACATTCAGGCACTTGTTTATCTAGGGGGAATAGCTGCACATAACCCCACCTTTCAAGGCAGGTGAAAATTGCTGACCTAAAAATGTACAGAGAACCTTCATGGCGCGCATAAAAGATAAAACCCTCAATTTCTGGGAGCGCTTGAGGTTCCTGAACCGTATTCCCGGAACGCAGACGGGGGGATACATGATTTTATACACCTGGGAAAAACCCAGAGGGATAGTACCGAACTTGCAACGAAAATCACTCACTACGAAAACAAAAGACTTGCGACGATGCAACACCCCCCAATGAAAAACAAGGGGGGTCACAACACGTTTTTAAGAACCATACAGGTCAGGGGC
>NC_069481.1:2587533-2616272 GCF_026875155.1 Cherax quadricarinatus
TCATGGTAGGCGGTAGGGGATTCCCCGGTGGAGGTAGGTCCTTCCCAAAGAGATGGGTTGTTGCCAGCAGCCGTGAAGAAACTGGTCTTGTAGATGTCCTCTGAACAAGATTCCATGATTTTTGCAGTGTTGAACATGTTGGTGCAAGAAAGTAAAAAATACCGACAATATGAAAGTTATGGAACATGTGCAACATTCTGAGATATCTTTATTTGTAGGCGTTTCCGCATCCAGTGGCTTTATCAATACAGATCTAGGACATAATAGGAAGACAGTAGAACTATATACAAAAGTGAGGATAATCAGTCCATCGGCCGAGGGACTGATTACCTCATCTTTTGTATTTAGTTCTTACTGTCTTCCTATTTATGTCTTGAATCTGTATTGATAAAGCACTGGATGGCGGAAACGTTCTACAATACAGATATCCAGATGTTGCACATGTGTCTACTTTCTTATTGTCGGTATTTTATTTAATTTCTTGCACAGATAAAAGACTGTTGAGTCAGGACTTCGGATTGTAATGTTAATAAGAGGAGCCACAGATACATCAGATCACTTTTTAGGTGTAGGCTACACTGAGATAAAAGGTAGATTGGATACAAGGAATAGAAGCATCAGGGAAGAGAGAGTGTGAAGGTTTATAAACTAAAAGTGGAGGCAGTTCAGGGTAAGATATAAACGCTATTGGATGATAGATGGCTAATGAGAGCATAGGCAATGGGGTCGAGAGGTATGGGGTAGGTTTTAAAAATGTAGTGTTAGGTGTTCAGCAGAAGTTTGTGTTACAGGAAAGTGGGTGCGGGAGGGAGAGGGAGCGATTGGTGGAAGATAAAGTAAAGAGAGTAGTAAGGGAGGAAAAAGTTAGCATATAGAAGTTTTTACAAAGGTAGAAGTGATGCAAGGAGGGAAGAGTATTTGGAGCAAAAGAGAGAGGTTCAAGAGAGTGGTTGAAGCAATGTAAAATGAGAGCAAATGAGAGAGTGTGGTGAGATGTTATTCAACAATTTTGTTGAAAATAGAAAAATGTTTTGGAGTAGTGAGATTAACAAGTTAAGGACTCCTAGAGAACAAATGATTTGTCAGTTAAAAATAGGAGAGAGAGTTATTAAATGGAGAGTTAGAGGTATTGGAAGATGGAGGGAATATTTTGAGGAAGAATTGTTAAATGCTGATGGAAGATAGGGAAGCTGTGATTTTCGTTGTTATAGGGCAAGGAGGAATAACCTCTTGTAGAAGTGAGGAAGAGCAGTTGTGAGTGTAGGGGGATAGTTCATGAGGCAGTAGGCTAAAATGAAGGGGTAAGGACAGCCCGGGATTGATGGGATAAAGATAAAAATGTTAAAAGCAGGGTGGGATGGGGAATAGTTTTGGAGTGGTTGGTTGCCAATGTATAATAATAATGTATGGAGGAGCGAAGGTACCTAGGGATAGGCAGACAGGAGCTTGCCATAGTTCCTTTGTATAAAGGCAAAGGGGGAAAAAAGAGAGTGCCAAAATATAGGGGGATTAGTCTGTAGAGTATACTGGTAAAGAGTATGGTAGAGTTATCATTTGAAAGAAATAAGAGTAAAGATGGAGGACTAGGATTAGCAGATGAAACAAGGGTGGGCTTTAGGAAAGGTAGGGGGGTGTGAACCAGGTAATTTTACAGTTGAAACATAATAAGGAACCGTATTAGAAAGGCTAAAAAGGTTTTTGTGGCATTTATGGAATTTGAAAAAAAAGGCATATGATAGGGTGGATAGGGGGGGCAATGTGAGCAGATGTTGCAGGTGTTATGGTGTAAGAGGTAAGGTTACTGAAAGCAGTTGAAGAGTTTTTAGGGATAGTTGAGGCTCAAGTTAGAGTATGTAGGAAAGACGGGAAATTATTTTTCATGTAAAAAGTAGGCCATAGACAAGATGTGTGATGTCACAGTGAGTTGTTTAAATATATTTATAAATGGGTTGAAAAGAGAAGTAAATGCGAGGGTCTTGGCAGAGCGGCGTGGAGTTAAAAGATAAAGAATCACAACATAAAGTGGGACTGTTGTCACAGTTGCTCTTTGCTGATGACACAACTGTGCTCTTGGGAGATTCTGAAGAAGAAGTGCAGAGGTTGGTGGATGAATTTGGTAGGGTATGCAAAAGAAGGAAAATTAAAGTGAATAACAGGAAAAGAGTAAGGTTATGAGGATAACAAAAAGATTAGGTTGATTGAAAGATTGGAATATTCAGATTGGTGGGAGAGAGTATGGAGGAGGTGAATTGTATTCAGATATATGGGAGTGACGTGGCAGTGGATGGGTCTTGTGAAGATGCGGTGAATCATAGAATTGATGAGGGGGAAAAGAAGTGAGCGGTGCCACTTTGGAGTCTGTGGAGACAAGAACTTTGTCCATGGAGGCAAAGAAGGGAAAGGTATGAGAGTTTAGTTCTTACCAATGTTTTCTTATATGGGTTGTGAAGCATGGGTGATGGAATGTTGCAGCGGAGGGAGAAGGCTGGAGGCAGTGGAAAGTCATGTCTGAGGCAATGTTGAGTGTGAGTATAATGCAGGAATTCGTAGTTTTAAAGCCCTAGGAGGAGGTGCGGGATTACCAAAAAATGTTGTCCAGAGTGGGCTGAGGAAGGGGTTGTTGAGGTGATTCGGACATGTAGAGAGATGGAGCGAAAGAGAATGACTTCTAGAGTGTATCTAGTCTGTAGTGAAGGAAGGCTGGGTATGGGTCGTCGGCCTAGGAAGGTTGGAGGGAGGGTAAAGAGGTTTTGTGTGTGAGGGGCTAGGACTTCCAGCGTGCTTGAGGTGAGGATGTTTGATAGGAGTGAATGGAGACAAATGGTTTTTAATGATTGGACATGCTGTTTGGAGTGTGAGCAGTAACTTTATGAAGAGATTCAAGGGAAACTGGCAGGCCGGACTTGAGTCCGGAGATTGGGAAGTACAGTGCCAGCACTCTGAAGGGAGGGGTGTTAATTGTAGCAGTTTAAAAACTGTGTGTAAAGAACCATCTGGCAAGGACAGTGATGAGTGAATGATGGTGATGAAGTTTTTCTTTTTGGGCCACCCTGCCTTGGTGGGAATCTGCCAGTGTTGTTAATAATAAAAAAATTTTTTACTTTTTTTTCCTTAACAACGAAAGAAAGAAGAAACTAACCTTGAAAGTCCAGATCCATGAACTTGCTCTCCCTGGGCCCTTTCCTGATACTGAATCCTGTTTGACCCTTGCCTTTGTTATTTTGCCCACGCTTGGGAATTTCTAATGCCCCTTTACCTCTTGCTGGTGCTGTTTCATCACCTGCTTCAGGTACCAGGGTTCTGACTGATTCCTTGATATGTTGACCTCTGCTTCTTCTTTTTTCGACTAGGCTTCCCACTTTCCCTCTATGGATGTGGTAATTTTCGGATTCACCCAGTTAGTTTAATAATCTTTATTATGCACCCATACCCATCTGTGAGGCAGTAGTCAAAGACTACAAAAAGGTTACATAATGGGTCCAAGGACTGGGACCCCAAAGTTATGATTAGCTGGACTAGTTACAATGGTAATGAGTCCAGGTAGATATGGGCACAACTCATGGCAAGTTACAAAGGTAATGAATCAGCCTCACTCCTATAATGGTTACAGTCATTACCAAATTTACAAAAAGTAATGAGCCACTGATTTTTTTATTTTTTATTTATTTTTATTTGAAAACATGTTACACTGAAGTACAAAAAAATACAGTGGTTAATGTGTAACATGCCAAAGCCTTGTATGCAAAGAGCTTATGGGCAGGATTTAAATTAAACTTAAGATTAACTAAAGTAATGATATATCTGTGGTAAATATTATTGTAAACAGAATAACAAATAAGCAAAATGAGTATTTCAAAGACAGGTCATATGGTCATTTCTGTGTTTCTGCGCATTCAGGACAATGGAGTATTCTGTTAGGTAATACTTCGTCTGCTGCTTCTTTCCCCAACGATACCAGCCGTATCCCACTGAGGGGGGTGGCCCCAAAAGAAAAAACGAAGTTTCTCCTTTTTTAAATTTAGTAATATATTTACAGGAGAAGGGGTTACTAAGCCCCTTGCTCCCGGCATTTTAGGTCGCTCTTACGACACGCATGGCTTACAAGAGGAAGAATTCTGTTCCACTTCCCCATGGAGATAAGAGGAAATAAACAAGAACAAGAATTGGAAAGAAAATTAGAAAGAAAAACCCAGAGGGGTGGGTATTTAATATGCTTGTACATGTATGTGTAGGTGACCTAAAGTGTAAGTAGAAGTTAGCAAGACTTACCTATAATCTTGCATAGTTATGAGACAGACCAAAAGACACCAGCAATCCTACATTTCTTCATTGTAAAACAATTACAGGCTCTTGGAATTTAAACTTTGAACATGATACATGAGATGTTGCTCTGCATATTTTGAATCAATGCCTTAATGTTTTCTTCCAAAAATTTTTCCACATACACCACAGATCTTAATTCTGGGGCATCCTCACTTTGTTCCTTAAATCTTCTCTTTTATACTATCCTGGGTCACTGTTCAAGATGTTTGTGGGATATTGGTCATGGCAGAGGTGGAGTGGGGGGGGGATGAGTGGGTAGTAGGTGTGGGTGAGTCAGCAGTGAGTGGTTTGGAGGTGAGGTGGGGGACACGTCACACCAGTGAGTTCCCTGATTTACTCCTTTTTCTTCTAATATTTCCTAAAACTCATCTTGAAGTGCAACAGATCACACAACCATAATACAGACACAGATCACTCTTTGATATCCCTCATGTCCATATCTCCGCATAGCGAGAGTGGGACTAAAGGGCCCAAAGATTTGGAATTTCACTGCAGAGCACACTAAGGACCCCAGTCTGGCAAATCCAATTCAAGACTCTCTTAGAAATCACTTACCCAAAACTAAACAGATTCCAAGCTGCTTTCAATTTCACTTCCATTATCACATACTGTGCTAAGGATACAGTGTCACTCACCTAAAATCTCAAATTTCAAAAACATAAATGCTCAACAAGTCATTACATACTTAATACTACACTGTTAGAAAATCAATCCTCCACAAAAAATTGTTATGACTTACCCTAAGTTGTAACAATTTCTTCATACTAAAACTTTCAACATAGGGCATTGTAATTTTCCCATTTGTAATTTGAGTCAAATTTACTATTTGGCTATGTATACAAACAGATGTACAGCTTTAACAAAGTACTTATCTGATTTGTCTAGTTATTAAGTAGTCTATAACATTAATGCTGCAATGGCCAAGGCATGATAGTAGGCTCTCTTTGCACTGAAAAATCATATTATACTTTACACACTGTGAACTGTTCTAGTAAATATGACTTCCCTACAACATGTCAATTCACTGTAAAACTTGCAAGAAAATAAAATTTGGAATTTGAAAACAAAAAACATATATTAATGTTTTCCTCTAGGCATTTAAGTATGTTCGCTTTACTATTCTTTCCCAGCTCACACTCACTGGTCATTCTTTTTTTTTTATTCTTGCTTTTTTATTTTATAATTATTGTTTGCACTTAATTGTTGTTAGGTACTCATGTCATTGGTTTACTTCCACTTTTCTGCCGACATCTGGCAATAATTCGCTATGCTATCTGGCCATATATGACACCATAATATTACAAACATCTAGTATACACTATGAACTGGCAATTGCAGTTTGTTATAATCCACAATTTCAGATCATATAAACACTGCACATCAATAACCCTTTCAGTTGCTATCTTACTCAACAGTTGTCAGCCCTCCAAGCCTCTCTCCAACTTTTTTTATTTTTTATTCAATTGTCAGGGTATTTTCACCTTTTTTGGATACCTCGTTCTCCAACCCAGTATAATTCACAAACCAAGTTTATTCACTTTATATCATGAGTAGGCCCATAGTTTCCACTAGTTATCTTTCTAGCACTTATTACTTAATTCTATTTTATTTTCTTGCATTTTGACCACGAGTAAGTTTTTTTTTTAATCAAGCTCTTGAATTGTGTGCTAAACTGTCTTATTTGACTTCTTCTCAGTGATCTTTGTTCAACACACTTTTAGTCACAAAAAATTCTGTGGTGGCACATTAACCAGTAACAGGCCTTATGGGAACACCAGGTTTAGGTATGGCACTCTCTAAACTTGACACTATTAATCTATTTTTGGTTTTTCTTCAGTGCTCTCTGATATTTTCCTTTATGTGGGTTTTGAATATGAGTATATACACTATGGGTTTTCACTGGCCTATTGTCATGCTCTGTCCCCTGTTGGGACCATCAGAAAAAAACAAATAAACTTGACAGAGCTCAACACTCATTGATGCCCACTCTGCATTCCTCATCACAACTACATTATCACTTTTAAAGATCACAATAATGTCTCTACCAAATCTGTAGGAAAATAGCAGGGAAGGATAATTCAGACCATCAAAACTAGGGATGCAAAGCCAATGATCGATTTCTTTCACAATTGCTTGTTCTTCTCGAAGCTGAAGCATTGCTGTACATAATGGTTGCCTTTCAAGCAGGTGAAACTGCAGACCTGGAGAATATATCAGAGAATTTTCTACTGCATATTAAGTATAATAAAAGCACCTAAATTACTGGGAATGGTTGAAGTCCCTTGACCTGTACTCCTTAGAATGCAGGCAAAAAAGATAACAAAATAATATAATACTTGGATAACCCTAGAAAACAGTCCAGATATTCACAGAGATGAAAATCACTCTAAAATGAGAGGAAATGTTTTCAGCATTTGGTTGCAACATCCCCCAATGCCAAAAGCTTGGGTGCCACAATTGCATTAGGAGATACACAATAAGTGTCAGGGGGTCCAAGAGTTCACCTGCCTCCCAAATACATAAGGGGGGATTACTAATAGACCCCCGGCAGTCTTGGAGAAGGGAGCTGGACAAGTACCTAAAGTCAGTTACTGACCACAGCTGGCTGTGGTTTGATGCTGGTTTGCATTGTGGTAGCAGTAACAGCCTGGTGATCAGGTCCTGCTCACTGCAACGGCCTGGTCATGGACTAAGGTCACAGAGGCATTGACCCCCCCAGGAGCACCCTTTAGGTTTACCATCAGCTGCTGTATGGGATTACAAAGGCAATCCAATGGCTTTATCAGTACAATACCAATAGTGGCTTTAACAATGCAATACAAGGGTGGCTTTATCAATACAATACAAGAGTGGGCTTTTTCAATCAATACCAGCAGTCGCTTCATTCAATACATACTTGCGGTGGCTCATTAAATACTAATACCATCAGTGGCCTTTTATCAATTACAATACCATCGTGGCTTCTAAATACATACCATCAGAGGCTTTTATCCAATAACAATACCATCTGTGGGCTTTATCAATACAGTACCATCAGTGCTTTATTCAAACAGTACCATCAGAGGCTTTATTCAATACAGTACCATCAGGTGGGGGCTTTATCAATACAGTACCTCAGTGGCTTTATCAATACAGTACCATCAGTGGCTTTATCAATTCAGTACCATCAGTTGGCTTTATCAATACAGTACCATCAGTGGCTTTATCATACAGTACCATCAGTGGCTTTATCAATCCAATACCTCAGTGGCTTTATCAATAATGTACATCAGTAGTTTTTATCAATACAGTACCATTAGTGGTTTTATCAATAAGTGCCATCCAGTGGATTCATCAATACAGTCCATTAGCGTTTTATCAATACATTACCTATCAGTGGTTTTATCAATACAGTACCATTAGCGTTTTATCAATCCAGTACCATCAGTGGTTTTAATCAATACTATTACCAACATGTGTTTTACAAATTTTATTACTTACTGCGTATACAGAGTGCTAGTTTAACATGTCATAAAAATTTTTTTTTAACTTTAAGCCACAAAGAAAGCACTAACAATCCAGAACATTTTGGGCAGACTAAATACTAATGCCACACACTACTTAGATTAGACACGGTCATTGTGTAGTATGCAAACATAAATTTAAGCATTATAAATAGTACAAACAGGGAGACAATTATTCTTTAAGGTTCAATTATGATTACAAGTAATGAGATATGGAATATTGATAGTTATTATATGTTTGTGGTTGAGGTAAATTGTTAAGCACATTAACACACAAAAATGTTTAAAACTGTGTAATTATCCATCTATTTAACACATTTAACCCAGTTTTAAGAGTGCCAAGTAATTAATGATTTTTTAGTAAATTTAAAGTGCTTTGGTTGGAGGGGCTCCTGGAGTTATCAGTCAGAGAGTTCCATATTTGGGGTCCTCTCTTCGGCACCTCCAGCAAAACAACTGTGTCCCTCCTGAGTGTCATAGATACTATCGGAAAAGGATTGGTGGAATGATGAAAAAGATTAATGATTCATTAACAGGATCTAGAATGGGGAGTTGAAATATACAGACCAATTAATCTTCTGATTTCTATCTCTATGTGGTTATTACGAGCCACTGACAAGTGCCTCAAAACAAAAGTGTGATATGGGGACATGTATGCATGGAGGAGTGGTAAGCATGGTAGGGTGTTTACAATATGAGCAAGACTAGGCCTTCCCACATAAAAAACAAAGTCATGTCTATTGGGCTGGTCATGAAAAAGAGGGGAAACATCTCCTTCGACATGCCATATTTATCCCATTAAATTTTGCTAGATTAGTAAAGAGTATGGCATGCACATCGAAGTTATAGTGCAAATTTTCAAACTTGTTTATGTTTGAAAACATAAGAAAAATTGTGTAAAAGTTAGAATGTACCTTACAATGCTACAATCCAACATTTCACTCCAAACTCAGTATTAACTATATTTCTCTTCAGACCAACCTAATTACCCCCAACCCTATCCCATCCTCCCATCTCCCATTTTTCCTTATCTCTCCCTCCCTATTCCCTCCCTTTCCTTTGGTATTTCACTCTTTGGGATTCTTCCCACATGCACTCTAGTTCTTAGGAAGGGGGAAGGTACCAGGGGTCCCATCCCATTTCAATTGAAGTCTTTGGTGTGGTGCAGTTTGCTGTGGAATCTGGATCATTGAGTTTGTCCCAATCCCTCTTGGTCTCCCAGGTTGGCTTTGAGTGTCTTTTGGGAAGCAGGTGTATCTATGGAGGCTGCCTGATGGACTCTGGGGAGTGGTGGCACAAGGAGGTAGCTTTGGGTGGGTGTCCAAGCGCCTCTCTTTTGTCCACCAAGGTGCTCAGTGGAGTGTGAGGTCGCTATCTCTGGATTTCTGGGTTTACTGGCATGAAAGGGTAGGGTATGGCAAGGTCTCCATGGCTGCATCTGCACTACTTGCAAGTGTGAGGTCTCTTAGCATGGTGGGGGGTTTTACAGCCCTTTTTGCTCTTTTTGAAGGTAGTAGGTTGGATAGACAGCAACCACCAGGGATGTGTACCGTCTGCCAGATGACTGTGAAACAGAAACTGTAACTGTTTTGCATGATGGTAGGATTGCTGGTGTCTTTTTCTTGTCTCATAAACATGCTAGATAACAGGGATATCTGCTACTCTAATTACACTTTGGTCACACTTCTCAGACACAGCACATGCAATATAAGTGGACCCCGGATAACAATCAGCTCCCAACTCGACCAATTATGTAAGTTTATTTTTGTAAGTGCTTTGTAGGTGTATTTTTAGGGGTCTGAAATGGACTAATCTAATTCACAATAGTTCTTAGGGAAACAAATTCGGTCTATAACGGCACCCAATACAGACTTTGGATTGAAATAATATCGTTATGCGGGGGTCACTGTATATGTATACATACATCTAGGCTTTTCTCCTTTTTTCTAAATAGCTCTTGTTCTTCTTTATTTCTTCATTGTCCATGGGAAGTGGAAAAAGATCTTTCCTCGTAAGCCATGGTGTGTCGTATGAGGCAAACTAAAATACCTGTGGACCAATGGGCTAGTAAGCCCTTCTCTGTAGACATTTACTAAAAAAGAGAAGAAAAAAAACTTTATAAAACTGGGATGCTTGAATGTGTGTGGAATGTAGGGCGGATGACAAGAAACAGATGATTGCTGTGTTATGATGAAAAGAAGTGGATGTCCTGGCACTAAGCGAAACAAAGCTGAAGGGGGTATGGGAGTTTCGGTGGGAGGGAACGAAATAAAATGGGATTAAATCTGGAGTATATGAGAGAGTTAGAGCAGGAAGGGGTAGCAGTAATGTTGAAGGATCAGTTATGGAAGAGAAAAGAGAATATGAATGTGTAAATTCAAGGATTATGTGGATTAAAGTAAAGCTTGGTGATGCGAAAAAGTGGGCATAATAAGCGTGTATGCACCTGGAAAAGAGAGGAGTGGGAGTGTACAGGAGAGAGAAGAGATTTTGGGAGTGTTAATGTGGAATGTATAGGAAACCCTTTGAAACCAAGTGAGAGTAATTGTGGTGGGGACTTGATGCTAAGTAGGAGAAAACTTTTAGAGAGGGTGTGGTAGGTAAGTTTGGGGTGCCAGGTGTAAATGATAATGGGAGCCCTTTGATTGAGCTTTGTATAGAAAGGGGTTTAGTTATAGGTAATACATATTTTAAGAAAAAGAGGATAAATGAGTATACAAGATATGATGTGGGGCGAAATGACAGTAGTTTGTTGGATTATGTATTGGTAGATAAAAGACTGAAAGCTAAGACACATGTGCAACATCTGGATATCTTTACTGTAGACGTTTCGCCATTCAGTGGCTTTATCAATACAGATTCTAGGACATAATAGGAAGACAGTAGGCCTGTTTCCCGTGTGAAAAAAATAATAATATTTGAACTTTGTGTCAGAGGAAAGAAAGTCTCCCTGAAAGCATTGAGCATACATAGTGTATACTACAGTGGCTCCCTAGTATATTGATGATAAAGGCTAAAGTGTCATTTGAAAACAGGTGAATTTGTAAATGAAGTGATAAGCCTATAGAGGCAGGTGCCAGAAGTCGCCAGAAACTTACCACAGGTCAGCTGTTTTTAATAATCTTCATGGCCTGCTAGTGTACTCGATTAATTCTAGTGATACCCAGTGAATAGCAGAATACAGATCTGTTAGTAGCAACTAACAGTATTATAATGGTACTTAGTGGAGGGGGAGTGACTTTCATTAGTTTCTTTTATCTTGAAATAGGTACGTTACTGTGGAATTTCATATAACCTGTATAGTTACCAGCGGTCGCAATATACACAACGAGAAGCAATTATTACACAGAAAAAAGCGTCCTTCCTCACAAATTTGCACAGTCAAAATATAGGATAATATAGCCATTTATTGTGGTGGAGACGGAGAAAAAAAACAAAAAATAGAAAAAAGCCAGATACAGCGATTGATAAACAAAGAGTGATTTTACGTCATTGTAGGAGCTGCAGATATCCACCGGCTCTTCAAACACGCAAGTTAATACTTTTGTATCAGTAAATCACATATTACTGGGTAGTTTATTTCCAGTAGTTCCTTCAATGTGTTAGCTCAAACTCACCGACCAGTATGTTTTAATAAGTGACCCACTGATCAGAGCAGATCGACTGGTCGAAACCTTGACTGGTCCGAACCCGGGGACTGGTTTCAAACAGTTTCGTTGGACAATAAAGCAGACGTAAACGGATGGGTTGTAGGCGCCTTATTAAACACAAACATTAAAAATCAGGAACGTGACGGTAAGTGTCCAATATACAAAAAAGAGTTAGAAACAGAAATACAATTAGCTAGAGCTTCATTTAAAGGTTATTATATAATATTCAAGAAGGTTGCTAGTAGAAATGCCAGTAAATCAACATTCAAATCATTATGAAGCTGTTGTGTAGTCTGTGGTCAGTCCAAACAATCGGGGCTTCCACATGTATAATAAATTGTCATTTTTGTGGAAATTGGTGTCACGTCCTTGTGCAGATATCCCAGAAATAGTACAAGCGTATTAAAACAGAGAAGTGTTTTTTGGGTATGCCCCAAATGAGGAGGAAAATCTGTGGACTAAAATCACAAGGGTATTAAAAGCGGATAACATCAAAGCTGCTTTCATAGAAAACCTGGAAGCTTTCTACAACAGATGGGAAATAAAAAAGTTCTGGGACTGCATGGTATGCCCTTGATACTGGCCATGTAGTCACTAAACTGTAAGGTGGAGGTGATGTCTGGTAGTCAGTAAATGTGGGGCTGATAGTGCTCTGTCCTGGGAGACAGTAATGGTGAAGCTGGTGATTTTGTCCAGGTAGTCGGGAATTATACGCAGGAAGGAATACATTTAAATGACCTTCATAGAGGACAGGGCATAGTAGGGAAACAAGTGTAGTCAAAGATAAGATAAAAACCAATATTGCCAAACTAGAGAAATACCGTGGAAATACCAAACAAGAGGACTTCCCAATAGAGCCAATAGTGAGGATTAAATTACCAAAAACAACTGGTGGGAGCTCCATTGTTGGTGCTAGGGCAGGATAGGAATAAGACAGGGAAACATGCACCAACAAGGGGAATACAGTCACAGAAACCCAAGGCAAACGGAAACAAGCCTTCTTTATACACATACTATGCAACTTGGTCATCTGGCTGCATGGGAAATCTGGAAAAACAGATGGGACATGCAACTATGACCACCCTAGAAAATGTTCTTGCCCATTTGAAAAAAGGGAAAATGCCAAACTCCCTTCCTGTAAGTTTTTCCACCCTGAAATGTGACATTTCAGTACAGAAAGACTGTGCTATAACTTAAATTGCCAGGCATACCATTATAAGGGGACAAAAAGTACAAAACATCCAGGCCATGGGAAAACTGGGTAGCCACAGCCACTCAAGGGAGAAGAGGTTTTTTAGTGCCTGAAAGGAAAAAAACTGGCAGGAAGAAATGGCAGAAATCGTAACCAATCCGTCATTCCTGAGTGGAACCACAGTCGATGGCCTCCACTCCAAAACCTACAGATACAGATACTAAATGCCGGAAAAAAAAATCCCCCCCAGTACCAACAAATACCACCAGTCCGATAACATTCTTTTTTGCAATTATACAGGGTCTAAAGCCAGCAACAAACAAGAAATACTTTTATCGTGGACTGTCTGCCAGAGGCAAGGCAATGTTGCCGGCTTTCACTGAGACCCACATAAAGGATCACTTGGAACACCGAAAAATATGGATCCAGGTGTTACAACTTATACAGATGTGACAGAGTGAACATGCAAATGGGGGGGGTTGGCCTGTACATTCAGAGTCACCTTTGTTTGCACAGAATCTGCTTAATGCCTCAAATGAGTTAGTGGAAGTTTTTAGCAGTAAAGGTGATACCAAAACCTAGTCATTGTGGTAGTCCTACAAAGCCTCCGTATGCCTAAACATCCCGCAATTCCAGGAACAAGCTGTTAAAATTGACCACTGTCTGGAAAATCTTCCAGCTCCTGCAACCCAACATCTTGCTCCTGGGGGGATTTAACTTAAGGCACCTAAAATGGAGGGATATAGCAAATATATTGTTGCGTAATAACCACAGGAGGCAGCTCTGATGAGAACTCACACTCACACGAGCTTTTAAATCTCTGCACAAATTCAATTAAAACCAGCAAATATAGAGCCTACTAGGACTGGAGAATACTCTAGACCCTCAATCTTCACTAACAATGATGATCATGATAAGAAAATGTCCACCCATATCAAAAAACTATATACTCAGATCACAACATAATTGAGGTTCTGACATGTATGCGTGGAGACCCCAGACCGACAAAATGTGACTTAAGTCACGAGGGAGCATTCACCAAATTCAACTTAATAACAAAAAAACATAAAGTGGATCCAAAGTAAACCAGTCCTAACCGATATAAGCAGGGGAAGATATACTAAGCAACACAGACCCCAAACTTATGCCTAGAAACAGATTAACTCGGTTGTGCACTCGAGTATGCACAAGGCTTATTCCTCTAAGAAAAAGGAGGAGTAGATGTAAAATAGTAAGGACAGGCGCTCCCTTTACAGGCGACGGAAAAGAATAAACCAAAAGCGGGCCTTTAGAGGTTAAATATTTCTGTAAATGCGCAGGGAGTCACTGGTCAGGGATAGATATTGCTAGCTTCGTAAGGAGCTTTTTGATGAAGGGTCGGAGTCTGATGAGCGGGATGTTCTATATAGCCTTATTGGATTTATCGAAGTATATCCATTTGGTGGGAGGCGACGTGGAATTTGATTTTGACACGGTGCCCCCCGTTATTAGGACATGGTGGGGGAAAAACGTAGGTTTATGTCGCGAGGGTAAAGCCTATCTGTGGTCATGATTGGTCTTCCTGGCTGGGTGACGTAGATTGGAAATTGTGATAGAGGGGGAATCCACTGCTGAATTGACAGAGAGTTTAATGTCCAGGTGCGCCTTGGAGTTGTGCATTTTGGCTCTGGGGCGGTGCGTGCCCCCCCCCTTACCCAGAGTGAGCCTCACTTTTCGAGGCCGTTGGTTATATTAGAAGTGAAGTGGGGTGAACGGGTCGATTTGCGTCAGCGATACTGCCGCAGAGTTTTATGGACATATGACCTTGAAAGCTGCCACCTGGGAAATCCGTCACGACTGGGTTAGAGCGGGGCGATGATCTGTTAAGGATTGTTGAAAAAAACCGTATCGATATCGTGCGGGGAATGACAGCTTGGGTGTCGGGCGTGATGGGTATCGGGGCGGCGACGAAGATGTGTACGTTTTTATTCTCGTTTATATTTGAAACATCGACGCTTCTGGGCTCGCCGGCAGTCTGTTAGTTGTTCTTCGTTTAAAGCTACAGCCAAAAGTACTACAGACCAATACACTAACTTCACCATATCATAAAAATCTTTCCCCCCCCCGAAAGGGTCCTAAGAAGCAAGATCACCCCCCTCTAGAAAACCATCAGTTTACACAAACCCAGGGAACCTGGGTTTTAGAACAGGTCGCTATGTCTGTCTAAACTACTGGATCACTACGACAACGGTCCTAAATGCACTAGAAGACAAAAAGAATGCAGATGTAATATATACCAGACTTTGCAAAAAAAAAAGCCTTCGGACAAGTGTGACCATGGCGTAAATAGCTGCACAAAAATGCGCGCTAAAGGTAAAAAGGGAAAAGTCGGTCGATGGATCTATAATTTCCTCCCCCCCCTCCCAGCCCACAGAGAGTAGTCGTCAAACAGAGTAAAGTCCGAGGCAGACGTGTGAAAAGCTCGTTCCACAAGCACAGATACTAGCTCCCATCTTGGTTCCTCATCCTCATATCCGACATAGACAAGGATGTCAGCCACAGCACCGTGTCTTCCTTTGCAGGATGACCCGAATCTGCATGACAGTATGTCTTCCATTGCAGACACTGCAAGGCTCCAGGCGGACATCAAACAAATCTTTCAGTGGGCTGCAGAAACATTATGAAGTTCAACGATGAGAAATTTCAATTACTCAGATTTGGTAACATGAGGAAATTAAATCTTCATACAGAGTACAAAACAAATTCTGGCCACAAAAATAGATGCGAAAAACACCATCGTCAAAGAACCTGGAGTGATTTAAGTGGAGGATCTCAACTTCAGGACCATAACTAGTATCAATCGGCATCTGCTAGAAAAAATGGACAGGATGGATAATGAGAACCTTCAAAACTAGGGAGGCCAAGACCCATGATGACACTCTTTCAGGTCCACTTGTTCTATCTAGGCTGGAATTATTGCTGCCACTCTAACAGGACCTTTCAAGGCAGGTGAAATCTGCCGAGACCTAGAAAATGTACAGAGAACTTTCACGGCGGCATAACGGAGATATAAAACACCTCAATTACCTGGGAGCGCTTTGAGGTTTCTAAACTGTATTCCCTGGAACGCAGGAGGGAGAGATACATGATTAATATACACCTGGAATTCCTAGAGAGGGGACTAGTACCGAACTTGCAACGAAAAATCACTCACTACGAAGCAAAAGACTTGGCAGACGATGACCATCCCCCAATGGAAAAGCAGGGGTGTCACTAGCACGTTAGAGACCATTACAATTAAGTGTCAGGTGGCCCGAGACTGTTCAAACTGCCTCCCTGCACACATAGGGGGATTACCAACAGACCCCCTGGCCAAGTCTTCAAGCTGGCACTGGACAAGCACCTAAAGTCAGTTCTGATCAGTCGGGCTGTGGATTTCATACGTGGTTTGCGTGCAGCCAGCAGCAACAGCCTGGTTGAATAGGTGCTTATCCACCAGGAGGCCTGGTCACAGACGGGCCGCCGGGGGCGTTGGGACCCCCGAAACCTCTCGCCTGGTAACTACTGGTTAATATACAAAGATGAGGTAATCAGTCACTCGGCCTTGGGTTAGTGTTCACAGCATCGTGGTGGAGGAGAATCTGGAGCAAAGGACAAGAAGGACTGGCGGTTATATAGGCCGTCAGTGGATAGGGACGGGGCAGCAGGACGAGGGCAAGAGTCATGGTAGGCGGTAGGGGATTCCCCGGTGGAGGTAGGTCCTTCCCAAAGAGATGGGTTGTTGCCAGCAGCCGTGAAGAAACTGGTCTTGTAGATGTCCTCTGAACAAGATTCCATGATTTTTGCAGTGTTGAACATGTTGGTGCAAGAAAGTAAAAAATACCGACAATATGAAAGTTATGGAACATGTGCAACATTCTGAGATATCTTTATTTGTAGGCGTTTCCGCATCCAGTGGCTTTATCAATACAGATCTAGGACATAATAGGAAGACAGTAGAACTATATACAAAAGTGAGGATAATCAGTCCATCGGCCGAGGGACTGATTACCTCATCTTTTGTATTTAGTTCTTACTGTCTTCCTATTTATGTCTTGAATCTGTATTGATAAAGCACTGGATGGCGGAAACGTTCTACAATACAGATATCCAGATGTTGCACATGTGTCTACTTTCTTATTGTCGGTATTTTATTTAATTTCTTGCACAGATAAAAGACTGTTGAGTCAGGACTTCGGATTGTAATGTTAATAAGAGGAGCCACAGATACATCAGATCACTTTTTAGGTGTAGGCTACACTGAGATAAAAGGTAGATTGGATACAAGGAATAGAAGCATCAGGGAAGAGAGAGTGTGAAGGTTTATAAACTAAAAGTGGAGGCAGTTCAGGGTAAGATATAAACGCTATTGGATGATAGATGGCTAATGAGAGCATAGGCAATGGGGTCGAGAGGTATGGGGTAGGTTTTAAAAATGTAGTGTTAGGTGTTCAGCAGAAGTTTGTGTTACAGGAAAGTGGGTGCGGGAGGGAGAGGGAGCGATTGGTGGAAGATAAAGTAAAGAGAGTAGTAAGGGAGGAAAAAGTTAGCATATAGAAGTTTTTACAAAGGTAGAAGTGATGCAAGGAGGGAAGAGTATTTGGAGCAAAAGAGAGAGGTTCAAGAGAGTGGTTGAAGCAATGTAAAATGAGAGCAAATGAGAGAGTGTGGTGAGATGTTATTCAACAATTTTGTTGAAAATAGAAAAATGTTTTGGAGTAGTGAGATTAACAAGTTAAGGACTCCTAGAGAACAAATGATTTGTCAGTTAAAAATAGGAGAGAGAGTTATTAAATGGAGAGTTAGAGGTATTGGAAGATGGAGGGAATATTTTGAGGAAGAATTGTTAAATGCTGATGGAAGATAGGGAAGCTGTGATTTTCGTTGTTATAGGGCAAGGAGGAATAACCTCTTGTAGAAGTGAGGAAGAGCAGTTGTGAGTGTAGGGGGATAGTTCATGAGGCAGTAGGCTAAAATGAAGGGGTAAGGACAGCCCGGGATTGATGGGATAAAGATAAAAATGTTAAAAGCAGGGTGGGATGGGGAATAGTTTTGGAGTGGTTGGTTGCCAATGTATAATAATAATGTATGGAGGAGCGAAGGTACCTAGGGATAGGCAGACAGGAGCTTGCCATAGTTCCTTTGTATAAAGGCAAAGGGGGAAAAAAGAGAGTGCCAAAATATAGGGGGATTAGTCTGTAGAGTATACTGGTAAAGAGTATGGTAGAGTTATCATTTGAAAGAAATAAGAGTAAAGATGGAGGACTAGGATTAGCAGATGAAACAAGGGTGGGCTTTAGGAAAGGTAGGGGGGTGTGAACCAGGTAATTTTACAGTTGAAACATAATAAGGAACCGTATTAGAAAGGCTAAAAAGGTTTTTGTGGCATTTATGGAATTTGAAAAAAAAGGCATATGATAGGGTGGATAGGGGGGGCAATGTGAGCAGATGTTGCAGGTGTTATGGTGTAAGAGGTAAGGTTACTGAAAGCAGTTGAAGAGTTTTTAGGGATAGTTGAGGCTCAAGTTAGAGTATGTAGGAAAGACGGGAAATTATTTTTCATGTAAAAAGTAGGCCATAGACAAGATGTGTGATGTCACAGTGAGTTGTTTAAATATATTTATAAATGGGTTGAAAAGAGAAGTAAATGCGAGGGTCTTGGCAGAGCGGCGTGGAGTTAAAAGATAAAGAATCACAACATAAAGTGGGACTGTTGTCACAGTTGCTCTTTGCTGATGACACAACTGTGCTCTTGGGAGATTCTGAAGAAGAAGTGCAGAGGTTGGTGGATGAATTTGGTAGGGTATGCAAAAGAAGGAAAATTAAAGTGAATAACAGGAAAAGAGTAAGGTTATGAGGATAACAAAAAGATTAGGTTGATTGAAAGATTGGAATATTCAGATTGGTGGGAGAGAGTATGGAGGAGGTGAATTGTATTCAGATATATGGGAGTGACGTGGCAGTGGATGGGTCTTGTGAAGATGCGGTGAATCATAGAATTGATGAGGGGGAAAAGAAGTGAGCGGTGCCACTTTGGAGTCTGTGGAGACAAGAACTTTGTCCATGGAGGCAAAGAAGGGAAAGGTATGAGAGTTTAGTTCTTACCAATGTTTTCTTATATGGGTTGTGAAGCATGGGTGATGGAATGTTGCAGCGGAGGGAGAAGGCTGGAGGCAGTGGAAAGTCATGTCTGAGGCAATGTTGAGTGTGAGTATAATGCAGGAATTCGTAGTTTTAAAGCCCTAGGAGGAGGTGCGGGATTACCAAAAAATGTTGTCCAGAGTGGGCTGAGGAAGGGGTTGTTGAGGTGATTCGGACATGTAGAGAGATGGAGCGAAAGAGAATGACTTCTAGAGTGTATCTAGTCTGTAGTGAAGGAAGGCTGGGTATGGGTCGTCGGCCTAGGAAGGTTGGAGGGAGGGTAAAGAGGTTTTGTGTGTGAGGGGCTAGGACTTCCAGCGTGCTTGAGGTGAGGATGTTTGATAGGAGTGAATGGAGACAAATGGTTTTTAATGATTGGACATGCTGTTTGGAGTGTGAGCAGTAACTTTATGAAGAGATTCAAGGGAAACTGGCAGGCCGGACTTGAGTCCGGAGATTGGGAAGTACAGTGCCAGCACTCTGAAGGGAGGGGTGTTAATTGTAGCAGTTTAAAAACTGTGTGTAAAGAACCATCTGGCAAGGACAGTGATGAGTGAATGATGGTGATGAAGTTTTTCTTTTTGGGCCACCCTGCCTTGGTGGGAATCTGCCAGTGTTGTTAATAATAAAAAAATTTTTTACTTTTTTTTCCTTAACAACGAAAGAAAGAAGAAACTAACCTTGAAAGTCCAGATCCATGAACTTGCTCTCCCTGGGCCCTTTCCTGATACTGAATCCTGTTTGACCCTTGCCTTTGTTATTTTGCCCACGCTTGGGAATTTCTAATGCCCCTTTACCTCTTGCTGGTGCTGTTTCATCACCTGCTTCAGGTACCAGGGTTCTGACTGATTCCTTGATATGTTGACCTCTGCTTCTTCTTTTTTCGACTAGGCTTCCCACTTTCCCTCTATGGATGTGGTAATTTTCGGATTCACCCAGTTAGTTTAATAATCTTTATTATGCACCCATACCCATCTGTGAGGCAGTAGTCAAAGACTACAAAAAGGTTACATAATGGGTCCAAGGACTGGGACCCCAAAGTTATGATTAGCTGGACTAGTTACAATGGTAATGAGTCCAGGTAGATATGGGCACAACTCATGGCAAGTTACAAAGGTAATGAATCAGCCTCACTCCTATAATGGTTACAGTCATTACCAAATTTACAAAAAGTAATGAGCCACTGATTTTTTTATTTTTTATTTATTTTTATTTGAAAACATGTTACACTGAAGTACAAAAAAATACAGTGGTTAATGTGTAACATGCCAAAGCCTTGTATGCAAAGAGCTTATGGGCAGGATTTAAATTAAACTTAAGATTAACTAAAGTAATGATATATCTGTGGTAAATATTATTGTAAACAGAATAACAAATAAGCAAAATGAGTATTTCAAAGACAGGTCATATGGTCATTTCTGTGTTTCTGCGCATTCAGGACAATGGAGTATTCTGTTAGGTAATACTTCTTCTTCTTCTTCTTTCAACGTACCAGCCGTATCCCACTGAGGGGGGTGGCCCCAAAAGAAAAAACGAAGTTTCTCCTTTTTTAAATTTAGTAATATATTTACAGGAGAAGGGGTTACTAAGCCCCTTGCTCCCGGCATTTTAGGTCGCTCTTACGACACGCATGGCTTACAAGAGGAAGAATTCTGTTCCACTTCCCCATGGAGATAAGAGGAAATAAACAAAAACAAGAATTGGAAAGAAAATAGAAAAAAAACCCAGAGGGGTGGGTTTTAAGCTTGTACATGTATGTGTAGGTGACCTAAGTGTAAGTAGAAGTAGCAAGACTTACCTAAATCTTGCATATTATGAGACAGACAAAAGACACCACAACCCTACCTCATGTAAAACAATTACAGGCTTTCGTTTTAATCACTTGGCAGGGCGGTGTACCCTCCCGGGGGGTTGCTGTCTACCAACCATTTAGGTAATACTTAATTTAAAAAAAACAAGTTTGATTGGGCACAGGGGTTAAAAATTTATGAGATACAAAATCAGTATTTTTTGTTGTGGGTGAGTAAGTGTTTTTAAAATAAGGGCTTGAATTTATAAAAAGTGTTTCTTTTATATTTACAGGAAAGAATTCCAGATTTTGGGCCTTTTTGTCATGAGCTTTTGCTAAGTGAGATGGGCCGAGGGGAAAAAAATCAAAGAGTGATCTTGCCCTTTGTTTTTGGGCATGTGTTCTGTTGAGGTTTGGGAAGGAGAGTTTTAGGGGGGGGTTAATATCAGAGTTTTAAAAAGTTTAAAGAAAGTGTAGGTAAATAATAAATTGGGTGTTTTGTATGGTGAGTGGTTGAGTGTTTGAATAGGTGGAGTGTGCTGACTGTAGGGAATTTGTTTCTTCTGACTGCAGCCTTTTGTTGGGTGATTAGTGGTCTGAGTGGTTTTTGTTTTTGAGCCCCCATGCACAAATTCCCTAGGTGAGATAGGGGTAAATAAGAGAGTGATTAGGCCCCGAGGGCTGCGTGGGGGCATAGTTGTATCTTTGATGTATGCCACGGTTTTGGGAAATTTTCTTTGAAATTTGTTGAATATGTGTTTGAAATTTGAGTCTATTATCAAGGTGGTTTCCCTAAGAAATTTCCCTCTGTGAGCTTTGTGATGGGTGATCCGTTTATGATTATGGTAAGAGGGACTCTGTAGCTCTGTTACCAAACTGAATGAAGTAGGTTTTGTCAATGTTGAGAGTAAGTTTGTTAGTCCTCATCCAGGTAGATATTTTCTGTAATTCGGTATTCACAGTATTGGCTAGCATGACTGGGCTTGGGTGAGAGAAGACGTATGTAGTGTCATCTGCAAATAGTGTAGGTTTGAGTAGTTGCAATGCATTTGGTAGGTCATTTATGTAAACGAGAAAGAGAAGAGGGCCAAGGGGCACTTCCCTGTGGGACACCAACTGTAATTGGCTGTGCAGAAAGAGTTTGATACGTCCACACCTGGTTTACAATTTTAATGAGTTATAAATACAAATATTAAGTGGGTCTACCCCACACACACACACCCCACACACACACACACCACACACACACACACACACACACAACACACACACACAGTAGGGAAAACCCCTTGCGCGAGTCACCTTCCGTGCTCCGTGAATATAAGTGTTTTTGAAAGCTACCCCAAATGTACTGCAAGGGTTTCTAAGTGTGTTAGAGTAGTTTAACAATTCCTTGAAGTGATTTACAATCTGCCTGAGCCACATAAGTGTGGGGAGAGCCACAATTTTGTAGTGATCAAGAAAGTGAAACGTTGTGGCGCATTCAGAGTGGCAGGGCTAGTGTGTGGGCTCAGGCGATGTTGCCACGTGCACCCAAGAAAGATAATAAAATGAAACAAATGTGTGACCAGGGGAAAAAAAATACAGTAAATAGGGTACATTATATAATGAGAAGAAATTGAGGTGGATCTATGCCAGGACGTCACATCGAGCTGGACAATCTACAGGCTGCTACAGGCCGCATTGCAAGTATTTTAATCACCTATGCGTGGTTGTTTGGGTGTGGGTTTTGGGTTCCAATTAACCGCCAAGCTGACTGTGAACGGGCCAACTCTCCTAGCACGAAAAGAATAGGCACTCCAAGTACTCAATAAGGAATAGCAATTGGTAATCTATAGAACACGGCGATTAAGTTACTAGAAGCCTAGGTGGTAGTAAAAGCATAGAGGGCAGCATTGCAAGTAGGTGTGAGTCAAGTCACAGGAGGGGGGGTTCAGGTCACAAGAGGTTGTGGTCAGGTAAGGGACCACTGAGACTCCACAGAACACTCCAATGCACAATTCCACCTACTTTTCAGACAAACCCACACATAATTCCACACATGCACACACACACACACACACACAACACACACACACACACACACACACACACACACACACACACACACACACATACAGACTCACACATACACTCCCCCCCTCTCCCGCCAACCTCTCACTCCTTCCCCTGTTTCCTCCCCCTGTCTCTTTCCCACCCTCCTCCCCACCTCTCCCTTTTTCCACCCTCTCCCTCTCCCATTCTCTTTCCTTGCTTCCCCTCCTTCTCACTCCTCATATTCCCCCCTAAATCTCCCTCCTCACCCCTCTTCCATATAGCCACTGTCCAACAGTTCCTCCTCTACCTCCCTACACCCCTCGGACAAACACACTACTAACCTAACACACAGAATTACATAAGTTTTCCATTCTGAGGCAATCAAAATAAAAAACATGAGTTGCCAGAGAGCAGGAAGGAAAACCAAGGACAGGAGGATGAATCTGCAAAGGAAGATTGGGCAGCAGAGCTCACAAAAAGGGAACATGAATGGGAAAAGAAACTATAAGAACTTAGCATGAGAATAGAAGAGAGGATGATATGGAAAGCAAGAAGTGGGAGATGCAAGTCATAGCAGCAGAGGCTAGGATATAGAGATTAGAAGAGGAACTGAAAATCTGAAACAGCCTAAAGAACTAAAAACATTTTGGGAATGACATCAGAGACTGTACCTCAGTCACAAAAAAGGGGACTGTAGGGAAATAAGGAGCAAAACTGCATGTAGAAGCTCTATCAGAGGGAACTATAGTAAATGAAAGAGCTAAGCTATATGTGGAGGCCCTAACAGACCACAGCAGAGCCCAGGGAAAGCTGAGAAGGGAAAATGACAGGCCACTAAGCCCAAGTACAGTGGACCCCCACATAACGATATTAATCTGTTCCTGAGAGCTCATTGTTATGCGAAATTATCGTTATGCGAATGAATTTTCCCCATAAGAAATAATGGAAATCAAATTAATCCATGCAAGACACCCAAAAGTATGAAAAAATAAATTACCACATGAAATATACATTTTCCTACACACAAAGAGAAGGATACATGCACAATAATAGAGTAGTACATGCACAATATATATTGTGCATGTACTACTCTACTAAATGAAGAATAAATGACACTTACCTTTATTGAAGATGCAGCAATGACTGATGAGACACTGTGTCATGGGAGTGCCCTTTCCTCCTGAGTACTGTAGGTCCTGTTTGGCATTTTCTTCCAGAACAGGCCTTATCACACGATTCTTAAATTTCTCAAACCAACCTTTGCTGGCCTTAAATTCACCAATATGAGCACTAGTTCCAGGCATTTTTCCCTGTTCACCTGGGTGTTAGTCGACTGGTGTGGGTTGCATCCTGGGAGACCAGATTAAGGACTTCAATGGAAATAAGTTAGACAGGGTTATCCTGGGGCTAACCCTCTGGGGTTAATTGTTTCTTGGTATTCTCAATAAGCCACCCCAAAACAACAGAGCTACAGCAGCAGCAGACGGTACTACAGCAGCAGCAGCAGCAGCAGCAGAAGCTGACGGGGGCTACAGCGCAGCAGCAGCTGACAGTGCTACAGCAGCAGCAGCAGCTGACAGTGTTTCAGCAGCAGCAGCAGCTGATGGTGCTACAGCGCAGCAGGACGGTGCTACAGCAGCAGCAGGACGGTGTTTACAGCAGCAGCAGATGGTACTACAGCAGCAGTTGACGGTGGTACAGCAGCAGCAGAAGCTGATGGTGCTACAGCAGCGCAGCAGCTGACAGTGCTACAGCAGCAGCACCCTGATGGTGCTACAACAGCAGCAGACGGTGTACAGCAGCAGCAGACGGTGCTACAGCAGCAGCAGACAGTACTACAGCAGCAGCAGCAGCTGACAGTGGTACAGCAGCAGCAAAACCCTGACAGTGGTACAGCAGCAGCAGAACCTGATGGTGCTACAGCAGCAGCAGCAGCGACAGTGTTACAGCAGCAGCAGCAGCTGGTGGTGCTACAGCAGCAGCAGCTGACAGTACTACAGCAGCGCAGCTGACAGTACTACAGCAGCAGCAGCAGTAGCATCAGCATTTGACCATGGTACTACAGTATTTCGATATTTCTCACCCTTTTTACCACAGGGTTGGCACTAGAAGCTTTCTTGGGGCCCATGGTCACTTTTTTTTGCAGATAAAATCACCAAAAATGCTGTAATAATACGAAATGTTCTGATTGTATGCTTGGATGTTACCATGGAGGTGGCTTGTAAACAATGCCACCGGCGGAACATGTGAGGCTGGCTCAGGCCTCACTTAGATGCGTCTCGGACGAATAGTGTTGAGTGAGTTTTTTAGCGCTATGCGAGGCAAAAATTTTAGTGATAAAATGTATCGCCATGCGGATTTATACGTTATGTGATGCCATCGGTATGCGGGGGCCACTGTACAATAGATAGTGAAACTGAAGAAAGGAAAGCTACAATGGAAGAAATTAAATTAAATGAGTGGATACATAAGGATACGCAGTGGGAGAATGAAAGGGAGAGGTCAGTCTTTGTGTATGGGCCCCAGGAAGTTGAAGGGGGGAAACATATGAAGCAAGAAAACAAGGGGAAAAAAAGCAATTGAAAGCATCATAAAAGCAATAGGAGAAGATGACATGGCCAAGCTGGAAAATTTTTGAAGAATAGGGGGGTTTGCAAGAAAAACCCGGCCAGTGGAAAGTGACTTTCCAAGGCAGAATCGACTCGGAACAGGGATCCTGCAGGAGAAGCAAGACAAAGGGACATGCTGGCATACTGGAAGGTGTATTTTAAACCACGACAGAACACAAGAAGAAAGGCAGAAACTGAAAGAGATGGTAAAAAGGGTTTGAAAGGAGGAAAGAGAAGGGATGGAAATTACAGACAGATCCCAGACCCAGGAAGAAGATCAAATACATTTTCCCCTTTCAAAACTTATATAGATGCCCCCAACCAGGTCAACCCCAGTGCAACCATTCTAAACCAAAATACCCATGCCATATCCAATCCCTCCACCCACTGCATTCAAACTCCACCCCCACAGCAACCACCCATAGTTATTATCAGGTCTCCCATTTCCCCAAACACTAATGTACCCCCAGATCACAGTCTTAGAAAAGAAGTTGAAGGTGTGGTATACAAATGCAGATGGAATAACAAATAAGTGTGGGGGAGTGGCATGAAAGAATCAAGGACAAATCCCCAGACATAATAGCAGTCACAGAAACAAAACTCACCAGAATGATAACAGATGCATCTTTCCACCCGGATATCAAATCCTCAGGGAAAAACAGGGGAGGAGAGGGGGGAGGAGGAGTTGCACTGCCTCATTAAAAAACCCGTGGGGTTTTGAGAAAATGGAAGGAATGGATGGCACAGGCGAAAGGGACTACTTAGTAGGAACAATCCAGTCTGAGGGGGCATAAGGTGATAATTACCCGTAATGTACAACCAACCACAGAACTGCAGGAGGCCATGAGAAGAATACGATGAGAGCAACAGAGCAATAGTCAACACACTAGCTGAGGGAGCAAAGTTACTAGTTATGGGTGATTTTAATCACAAGATTGACTGGGAAAACCTGGAGCCCCCTGGGGGTCACGAAACATGGACGGCCAAGATGATGGATGCAGTTTCTGGAAAACCTCATGCATCAAATGTTTAGAGACACTACCAGAGGGGAGAGGTGAAAGGATGATCCAGCAAGACTGGACTTTGTGTTCACCTTAAGTAGTTCGGACATGAGGTATCATGTATGAAAGGCCCTAGGAGCTAGTGATCATGTGGCTCTATTTTTTGACTACATAGTTGAGCATCAAGTGGAGGAGAGTAGCAGGAATAGGATGGGAAAAACCAAAAATACAAAAGGGGGAACTACTCAGGCATGAGGAAATTCCTGCAAGATATTCAGTGGGAGAGGGAACTGACAGGAAAACCAGCACAAGAAATGATGGACTATGTGACAACAAAATGCAAGGAGGCAGAGGAAAGGTTTGTTCGAGTCCTTGGTTCACCCAAATGTGTAGGGAGGCAAAAAGTAGGTGTACTAGAGAATGGAAAAGGTTACAGAAGACAGAGAACTCAGGAAAATAAAGAGATTAGCCGAAGAGCCAGAAACGAATATGCACAGATAAGAAGGAAGGCTCAGTGACAATATGAAATGACACAGTTCAAAAGTCAAGTCTGACCCGAAGCTGTTGTATAGCCACATCAGGAGGAAAAAAAACAGTCAAGGGGCCAAGTAATCAGACTGGGGGAAGGGTGATGGGGAGTTCACAAGAAAAGACAGAGAGGTATGTCAGGAGGGTCAACACGAGTTTTTATAGAAGTATTTACAGTGGAAACAGTAGGACTCTGGGAATCTGAACAGAGGGGTACACCAACAAGTGCTGGATGAGGTACACATAACCAAGGAGGAGGTGAAGAAGCTGCTATGTGAACTTGACACCTCAAAGGCGGTGGGATAGACATCTCTCCATGGGTCCTTAGAGAGGGAGCAGGATGCTGTGTGTGCCACTAGCAAAGATCTTAAAACACATCCATTGAAACTGGGCAACTCCCTGAGGTATGGAAGATGGCAAAGTAGGGCCCCAATTTTAAAAAGGGAGACAGACATGAGGCATTAAACTCCCAGACTTGTGCCCACTAACGTGATAGATGCAAAGTCACATAGAAGATCATCAGGAGGAGAGTGGTGGAGCACCGGGAAAGAAACAAGTGTAAATTGACAACCAGCCCCAGTTTCAGGGAAGGAAAATCCTGTGTCACAAACCTACTGGAGTTTTATGACAGGTGGGACAGAAGTAAGACAAGAAAGAGAGGGTGGATAAACTGCTTTTTTTTTGGACTGCAAGAAGCCTTCGACACAGTTCCCACAAGAGGTTACTGCAAAGCTAGAGGATCAGGCACATATAACAGGAAAGGCACTGCAATGGATCAGGGGAATACCTGACAGGGAGGCAACAACGAGTCATGGTATGTGATTGAGGTGTCAGAGTGGGTGCCTGTGACAAGCGGGGTTCCACAGGGGTCAGTCCTAGGACCTGTGCCGTTTTTGGTATATGTGAATGACTAACGGAAGGGATAGATTCAAAAGTGTCTTTTTGCAGATGATGTGAAGTTAATGAGAAGAATCAAATCGGACGAGGATCAGGCAGGACTACAAAGAGTCCTGGACAGGTTACAGGCCTGGTCCAGCAACTGGCTCCTTGAATTTAACCCTGCCAAATGCAAAGTCATGAAGATTGGGGAAGGGAAAAGAAGACCGCAGACACAATATAGTCTAGATGGCCAAAGACTGCAAACCTCACTCAAGGAAAAAAGAATTGGGGGTAAGTAAACACCGAGACATCTCCTGAGGTGCCATCAATCAAATAACTGCTGCAGCATACGGGAGTCTGGCAAAAACCCACGGATAGCATTCCAAATACCTCAGTAAGGATTCGTTCAAGACTCTGTATACCATTTACGTCAGGCCCATACTGGAGTATGCAGCACCAGTTTGGAATCCACACATGGTCAAGCCACGTCAAGAAATTAGAGAAAGAGGAAAGGTTTTTTAACAAGTCTAGTCCCAGAGCTCAGGGATTGCCCTACAAAGAAAGGTTGAGGGAAATCGGCCTGACGACCTGGAGGGCAGGAGGGTCAGGGGAGACATGAAACGACATATAAAATACTGTGTGGAATAGACAAGGTGGTAAAGACGGGGTGTTCCAGAGATGGGACACAAAAACAAGAGGTCACAATTGGAAGTTTAAGACTCAGATGAATCAAAGGGATATTAGGAAGTATTTCTTCAGTCATAGAGTAGTCAGGCTATGGAAAAGCCTAGAAGTGATGTAGTGGAGGCAGGAACCCCTACATAGTTTTAAGGCAAGGTTTCGTAAAGCTCATGGAGCAGGAAGAGAGAGGACCTATTTGCAATCAGTGAAGAGGTGGGGCCAGGAGCTATGACTCGATCCCTGCAACCACAAATAGGTGAGTACAAATAGGTAAATACACACACACACACAAGCATGCACCCACCCCCACACACACACATGGTAATGCTTTATTTACAGCTAGCAAGGTCAGGGTATTTCTCCAGAAAGGTCGTAATATTACCGGGAG
>NC_069481.1:2616772-2677002 GCF_026875155.1 Cherax quadricarinatus
TAATTGGTTTCCCTTATTTCTTATGAGGAAAATGAATTCGGCTAAAAGCTAAATCGGCTAAAGGCTAGTTCTCTGGAACGGATTAAAGGTGTTTGTCGAGGGTCCACTATTCTTGGTTTAATAGAATGTAGTTTATTATGGAGCAGATCAGATCAACGTTGTTGCCAAAGGGTGTGAAGGTGGGTAGCAATTTCAGCAAAATAGTCTATGAATGGAACACCTCTATATGAAACTGGGAGGTCATGTAGTACTGACCGCACAGCAGTGTCTGCCTGTTCATTGCCCTATATGTCAACATGACCAGGAGCCCAACAAAAAGCAATATCTTTGTGTTTGCTAGAGATACGGTGTAACCAAAGTTGGATGTGAAGAACCAGGGGATGAGGTATATCGAATTTTTGTATAGCCTGTAAAGCACTAAGGGAGTCTGAAACGACCACAAATAGTGACACAGGCATACACACAATATGAATAAGTGCAATGAGAATGGCATTCAATTCAGCCATAAAAATACTATCTGGGGATAATAAATGCCCTCGCACAGTGCTGCCCAGAAACACTGCTGTGAATCCAACATTATCAGAAGACTTGGAACCATTGGTGTACACTGCAATGGCATGAGAATGAGATTGGAAGTGGGTAAGAAAAAGAGAGTGAGAAGCCACTGTAGGCAGTTGGGCTTTCACACATGGCAGTGGGAAAGAACAGACACAAACTGTTGAAACTTTCCAAGGGGGTAGGGAAAAGTGAGATGCTACATGAACATAGAAAGGTGCTAACTGAAGAGAAGACAGGAGCGAATGTAGGCAAAGAGAAAAGGGAGTGAGTAAACAAGGGTGACGAATAAAGAACGTCTACTAACATCAGTGACTATCCTACATACGGAGGGATTGCAGTGGTCTTGAGAGTGACCATAACAGTGAAAGCAATCAGCATCACAGTAATTGGACAAGGATGGAATATTCGCCTCTGCATAAAGGCTGTCAACCAGTGAAGAGCGAAAAGCTCTGAGGCATAAACATAATCCCTGGTGATGGATGGGATTGAGGGTAGAGAGAGTTGCAGAAGAGGCCGCTGAATATCCATATCTGGTTGCCATAATCGAGTTTCAATAAAATTAGGAAAGTTCTATGATCAGCCCCCCATGAAAGATGAGTGAGGGTTTTAAGGAGGTTCAGCCTGATATGACAAGTTGCCTTCAGAGAGGTAATGTAAGGCTTCCAGGATAATCTACAATCAAACAGAAGGCCGAGAAACCTGACCATATCACATTCTGTGATACGTGAGCCGTATAGGTACAATGGATGATCAGAGATGACAATGTCTATTGAAAGTAATCTGGTGAGTTTTAGTATTAAAAATTTTAAAGCCATGAGTGGTGGCCCAATTGGAAACAGGGTTGACTGCATACTGGAGAGAAACTGCAATGAGGTGACAGCAGCACGTGCACAAGCTGTAGCAAAGTCATCAACATAAAGCAATGACCAAATATTGGATGGAAGAACAGAGGCCAGATCATTTATAACAAGGAGAGAGTGTTGTGCTCAGAACACACCCCTGGGAGACACCTTCAGCTTGGACAAAGTGCGGGGAAAGCATATTATTAACCCGAACACAGAAATGCCTTTCAGTCAAGAAGTTTATGAGGAAAAATGGTAGATTGCCTTAGAGGCCTCCAAGTTCTGCCATATGCCTTCTCAAGGTAAAAAAAAATATGGCAATAACTTAGTGATTATTGGCAAAGGCATTACAGACATGTGTATCCAAGTGTAGTAAGGGGTCAATGGTAAAACGACCCTTACGAAAGCCACATTGATTAGTGGAGAGACTGTTGTGTGTCTCTAAATACCACATCAAACATCTATTTACCAGACATTCCATCACCTTGCAAACTGCACTGGTAAGGGAAATAGGTTGATAGTTCGAAGCATCATGTCTCATAGTACCTGGTTTTTTGGAAAGGGAGAACAATGGTAGATTTCCACAGCTAGGGAAGAACTCCATGTAACCAAATAAGATTAAAGAGTCATAAGAGGACTGCAAGGGCTGACTGATGTAAATGCTGTAGCTTACGAATATGAATGTCGTCAGGCCCAGCTGCCATTGACTGGCAAACTGAGAGTGTTACCTCCAGTTCCAGAAGTGTAAAAGGCACATTGTAAGATTCTTCTCTGATAGAAGAAAAGTTTAAGGCCTCTAACTCTCTGGCAGGCTCTGAGGAATGAAACAAGGGGCATAGATGAAACCCCTGAGAGATATGGATAAGATGATTACCAATTTCGACAAGAGGGTTTGTGATATCAACACCAGCAACCCAAAGAACAGGAATTGGGTTGGGAGAGTAGTTTACCACTTAGTTTCCCTGCTTTTTTCCAGACTGCACTCATAGAGGAAGCAGATGTGGTGGTAGAAACATAATCCCGCCAGCAAGTGCGTTTAGTGTCACAGATGACAGAGCAAATGGCTGCTCTCCTGCTTAAAATCAAGGAGTGGTTCTGTTGTACTGGTACGATGCCCCATGCAGTGCATTTCAAACACTGCCGAGCACGAGCACGAGACTACCAAGGCACGTCGTTTGAGAATGCCTGCTCGAGGTTTGGTGTATAGAATGTGAAGCTGTGGTTAAAACTGAGGTTGAGATGAGGTGTAAAAGCTCATCATTGAAGGATGAAGAAGGAACCTCACTTAAAGCAGTTAGATGCAAGTAAAGGTCCCAGTTTGCTTGGTCAGATTGCCAGTGTGGTCTATGAGGAGGTGGTAAATATGAAGGAGAAGTAAGGATGATTGGAAAATGATTGCTGTCATGCAAGTCAGGGAGGACAGACCAGGTGAAGTCTAGAACAGTTGAGGAAGAGCAGATGGAGAGATCGATGAAAGACAGACAATGAGCTTGAGGATCAAAATTAGTGGAAGTACCTGTATTTAAAACATGGAGGGGGAGAGAGAAGCAAGAAAAGCCTCCAACTGAATGCTGCAGGAGTCACAGTGAGACCCCCAGAGGAAATGGTGGGAATTAAAATTGCCAAGTAAAGGCAGTAAGGAAGGTGGCAGTAAGGAAGAAACCTGGAATACAATATCTGGGATAGATAATGCCTGAGAAGGAGAGAGATACAAAGAACAGATTGTACACAACTTATGCAAGTGGATATGGCTGCAGTGTAATGCAGCAAAGTATGAACAGAGCTGATGGTGTGAATTACCAGTGCATATAAGAAGTGCACTTTCATTAAAGGTTCCATCGTAAAAAGGATCCGATGAATATAATAAATCATAGTCCAAGATGGGATGGGTAACAGCGGAGTGTAATTTGGGTTCTTGTAAACAAACACAAATGGGAAAACTGGGAAAGCAACACCTGAATCTCACCCTGGTTGCCTCTGAGGCTGGGGTTATTCCACTGTAAATAAACCATGTTTTATATAGAGAAAGATGCAAGAAATTTGTAGGTAGAGGTATCTTTGAACTAGTAGGTTTAGAAAAGTCCACATGTGAAGGCAGCAGAAAACTTTTAAGCAGCGATGGACTGAGACACTGTGAAGAAGGGAGTTGTGCATACGGAGAAGAATGAAGAGGAGGAACAGGAGGTGGATCGGTCTCCATCAATGGTCAAGTCTCCTCAGTATATTCTGAGATAGCTTCAAGTATTTCAGAGGACAAGGACGTTGTATGCGGTACAATATTGGAGATGGAAGAAAGAGGGTGAATAAGGATTGGGGTGGTGATGGCCTGTACCAAAGTAGGGGGGGCTAAAAGGGTAGAGGGAACTGGAGAAGAAGCTTGGTAGGGGACAGGAGAGGAAGCGACCTGGGAAGGGACAGAAGAGAAAGAAACTTGGGAGGGGACAGGGGAAGAAGGTACTGTATGAGATGGAGGATGAACCTCACCACTCATAACAGAGCCAGTTAGAGGTGAAGAACTGGATACAGAGACTGGGAAGAAAAATTGTGCAGGTTGCAGAAGGGAAGGAGGGACTAAAGGAGATTTTAACAAAGGAAATGTTTTTGACTTCAGAGAAGGAGAGGGGTGATGGGGAGTAGATGTTGTATGAAGTCTTGTAGACATAGAAACTTGTGAGTGAGATGATGAAGAAGTGAGAACAGAATGAGATGCTGAGGTAGGGACCTCCGAGTCCATGACAGCAAAAGAATTAGAGACAAGGGTGACTGTGGAAGGAGGAACCACAGTGGAGGCTGTGGAAGTTGGGACCCCAGAGGTGGGGGATGTTTAGTAACTTGAGAATAAGAAATACAGGAAAGTCTCCCTTGGAGGCATAGATGGGAGACTGCCATAGCATATGGGAAGCCTTTTGCCTCTGAGACAATGGATTTCTTACTCATTTAAGTAAACTTGGCAATGATGCAAGTAAGATGAGTGAGCCTAATGGCAATTAAGACAAGAGGGAGGTAAACTACAAGACATATTGGTTTGGTTTTTGGGCACCTCAGAGGGGCTTTTTTTCGGCCATTGCCCTGCAATATTCGCTGGATGCCAAGTGCAGAAATTTTTTAAATACTGTTGGGGTGTAGGGATCATTTTCAAACTTGTAAATGGTTCCCCACAAATAACGAGGATGGAAGCTCAGGGCAGTTGAAAGTTAAGAGGTACATTCAAGGGTATCGTCCCCGCCTGGGGGCAGGGAGGACATAAAGCTACTTGGGGACTGGAGGTTTGGAGTTCGGGGTTTTCCCAGAATGTCATTGCCACATGTCGGGAAATTCTTTTTTGGACAGTGGTATGGGTAGAATGCCTATCAGATTGAGGAATTTTTTTTCAATAGTTACGGGAATACATCCAAGTTGTAGGAGAAAAAAATCATGAGCTTGGTTAGCTTCTGGACAGTGATGGTGATGTCCCACTCTTGAGAGCATTGAAGGATATATCTCTACCAACATGGCGTGGGGAAAACCCCTTTCCCAAATATGCAAAACAGGGGCCCCCCCCGCTTTTTCGTATTTCCCGAAATCGAAAATTCGCCAACATGGTGTATTTTCATATAAACAGGGACTGCTTTTCATAGGTTAACCGCGAGTCGTAGTTCGCCCGGGGGCCGTACCCATGGCGTGGCCAGGGCGGTAGCCAGTCTGGCATTTTTTAAAACAGTAGCAAAGGTCCCTACGTGCCCAGCAAAATTTTCATAATTTCCATTTATTTTATGCTTGCAAGTACAAAATAAGTCCCAGGCTCCAAAGAAAGCCCTGGCCCAAGCTGTGGTAAAAAAGGTGAGAAATACGATTAAATTTAAAAAACCCATCATTGGAAAATATGAAAGGGGTAAAAGTGGGGCCAAACTGTCCAGGAGTATAAGAAACCCTACACAACCTTATTTCCATGGGCCCAAAAAAAATGAAATAAAGGATCGTTGTTGCAAAGGGAGTAACATGCTGAAAAAAAATGAGAACCAGTACGGGGAAGAGGTAGAGTTTTTATTGGTTTTGAAAAATGAAAACAATTAAGAGAGCCTTATGACTTCGTTTATTTGTGAAAAGGCAGGCATTTTCATGAAGATTTGGTAAAGAAATTCCCTGCAAATAGTGGTAAGTGATGAATTTAAGGCCCGCAAAGGCGGTTTTAGAGATTTTAAAAACCGTACTGGATAAAAGTGTGGTAAGGCATGGGAGGTGCAGTTTAGACCAAGGCGGGTGAAAAAATATGTGCATGAATTTCCCGGAGTACATAAAGGGGTGAAGGACTGAAACCTGAACAAAATTTCAAAATTTTGAAAACGGCCTCTTTTGGAAAAAATGCCAAGAGGACCTTTATTTTCCAAAGGAAAAGGGAAGCCAGAACACAAGCCTATAAAGACGGCTGAGCAAAATTTTTTGTGCTAAAGCTAGTGGGGATTTCAAAATGAAGTCATTACGTGTCCATTTTAAAATTCCCCCAGTGTTTAGGAAAAACAATGTTTTTCCTGGAGTTTACCTGGAGGAGTTTTGGGGTAATGCCCCCCCCGGGGCCCGGGCTGTGATCAGGCCCCTGGTAATCAGCGCCCGATCAACCAGCTGTTGCTGTGGCTGCACGCAAACCAAAGTACGAGCCCACCCGGTGTCAGAATGACTTTGGTGCTTTTCCAGTGCCCCTTGAAAACTGCCAGGGGGCGTTTGGGAATCCCCCTTATGTGTGCTGGGGGGAGTTGAAAAGTCTCGGGCCCCCCGACACTTATTGTATGGGTTTTTAAAGTGTAGTGACACCCCTGCTTTTTATTGGGGGATGGTGCTCGTCTGCCAAGTCTTTTGCTTTGTAGTGATGATTTTCGTGTGCAAGTTTTGGTACTAGTCCCCTAGGATTTTCCCGGTGTATTAATCATGTATCTCTCCCCCCTGCGTTTTCCCGGGAATACAAGTTTAGAAACCCAAGCGTCCCCGTAATTGAGGTTTTTTTTCTCCGTTATCGCCCGTGAAAGTTCTTGTACATTTTTTGGTGGCAATTTCACCTGCCTTGAAAGGTGCTGTTAGAGTGCAGCAATATTCCAGCCTAGATAGAAAAAGTGACCTGAAGAGTGTCATCATGGGCTTGGCCTCCCTAGTTTTGAAGGTTCTCATTATCCTTTCCTGTCATTTTTCTAGCAGATCGATTGATACAATGTTATGGCCCTTAAAGGTGAGATCCTCCGACATAATCACTCCCAGGTCTTTGACGTTGGTGTTTCGCTCTATTTTGTGGCCAGAATTTGTTTTGTACTCTGATGAAGATTTAAATTTCCTCATGTTTACCATATCTGAGTAATTGAAATTTCTCATCGTTAAAACTTCATATTGTTTTTGCAGCCCACTGAAAGATTTGGTTGATGTCCGCCTGGAGCCTTGCAGTGTCTGCAATGGAAGACACTGCCCATGCAGATTCGGGTTCATCTGCAAAGGAAGACACGGTGCTGTGGCTGACATCCTTTATCTATGTCGGATATGAGGATGAGGAACAAGATGGGAGCTAGTTTTGTCCCTTGTGGAACAGAGCTTTTCACCGTACCCTCCCTTCGGACTTTACTCTGTTGACGACTACTCTCTGTGTTCTGTTAGTGGGGAAAATTATAGATCCATCGACCGACTTTTCCTGTTATTCCTTTAGCGCGCTTTTGTGCGCTATTACGCCATGGTCACACTTGTCGAAGGTTTTTGCAAAGTCTGTATATTTTTACATCTGCATTCTTTTTGTCTTCTAGTGCATTTAGGACCTTGTCGTAGTGATCCAGTAGTTGAGACAGACAGGAGCGACCTGTTCTAAACCATGTTGCCCTGGGTTGTGTAACTGATGGGTTTCTAGATGGGTGGTGGATCTTGCTTCTTAGGACCCTTCAAAGATTTTTTATGATATGGGATGTTAGTGCTATTTGGGCTGTAGTTCTTTGCTGTTGCTTTACTGCCCCCTTTGTGGAGTTTGGGGGTATGTCTGTTGTTTTCAGTAATGAGGGACGACCCCCGGTCCATGCTCCCTCTCCTTTGGATGGAAAAGGCTCGTGATAGGGGCTTCTTGCAGTTCTTGATGAAACCAGAGTTCCATGAGTCTGGCCCTGGGGCAAGAGTGCATGGGCATGTCATTTATCGCCTGTTCGAAGTATTTGGCATCAGGATAAACATTGGATAGGCTTGTGTTAATCAAATTTTGTGGCTCTCTCATAAAAAATTCATTTTGATCTTCGACTCTCAGTCTGGTTAGGGGGGCTTGCAAAAAACTGGTCATTTTGGGACTTGAGTAGTCACTATTTCCTTGCGTATCGTGAGGACCCACTTTTTTAAGAAGGGCCCAATCTGGGCATTTTTTCTCGATTTTGTTTTGGGCATAGGAGAAGAAAAACTTTGGTTTTCTTTCGTTTTTCATTTATAGCTTTTAGTTCTTCCCGCGATTCCTGATCCTAAAGGTTTCTTTTAGTTTAATTTCGATGTTTGCATTTCCTGCCTGTCCCCCTCCATTTCAGATTATTGACCTCTTTTTAGCCGCTCTTTTATTTTTTTTCCGTCGCTTAAAGGGAGCGCCTGTCTTTTCTATTTTACATCTACTCCTCCTTTTTCTTAGAGGAAAAGCCTTGTCATACATCGAGGCCACCGAGTTAATCTTTTAGGCATAAGTTTGGGTCTTGTTGCTTAGAAAATTTTCCCAGCTTATATCGGTTAGGACTTGGGTTTACTTGGCCACTTTAGTTTTTGTTATTGAATTTAAATTTTGGTAAATGCTCCCTCGTGGTGGTTTTTTGGAAATTCTAATAGTAAGGCATGGGTCCCGGGGGAAATTTTTCCCCAGGGTTAAATGAAGTGTTTGGCCCTAGTGTGAAGGGGTATCTCCTGGAAAAGAAATTGGGTCGCAAGTGCCTGCTAGTAAGGACAATGCACCTGCTCTTTCCCCCAAACTTGATACCTAATTTCGAGGATTTTTGGGGTTTATCACAGAAAGTTTTTTGCCCCCCAATACCATCCCTCCCCAACCCTGGGGCCCTAGGGGATTGCAAACTTTAAAAAAATCTACACAAAAGCAATGTTTACAGGTGCTTGACTGTGACCACAGACACTCACTTACCCTAAGGGAATTTTGGAGAGAACACTTCAGCATCCTCCACTGCATAACACTTATAGGTATGGCTTGGGGGGAAGTGACTACCAGGACTTTGAACTCTGCCTGGAGAAAAATTGTGGCCAGATTGTGTCGACAAGAGGGATTTTGAAGAATTTTGGACTGACCCTAATTGAGCCTATGTCTGTTTTTCAAATCAATTGTGGCACTGGGGAGTTCCATGGGGTTGGATGTGAGTTTGGAGGAAGTGGAAGAACTGGTGGAAGACCACAATGAAGAGCTCATCACTGAGGAGCTGCAAGAGCTTCAGCAGGAAGAGCAACAACATCACAGCTCAAATCTTGCTGCAGAGGAGGAGGAAGAGAGATGGAAGAAGGTGCCTTCTTCAGAAATTAAAGAGATTTTTACTATGTGGGGTAAAAATGAAAGCTTTATGGAGAAACATCACCCTAACAAGGTTGTTGTAAGCCGGGTTGGGCAACATGTACAGTGACAAAGTCTTGGGCCATTTTAGGGAAGTGTTAAAGAGATGCCAGAAACAGAGCTCTCCCACAGTTATTTTGTGAGACGGACCGGGGACTCTCAAGGTGGTCCTAGTGGCATTAAGAAACAGAGAAGAGAAGCAACCCCAGAAAAGCAAATGGTACCTGAGGTGTTGATGGAAGGGGCTTCCCCCTCCAAACTATAAACAATCCACTCTCTCTCCTCCTCCATTCTCCCATACACTAAGAAGAATCTCCAATAAAGGTAAGTGTTATGCTGTTAATGTTTCATTCATCATTTCCCATTGTATTGTTTATGTAGTACATGTATATTTCATGTTAAAAATTTTTTTGTTTTAATACTTCTGGGTGTCAGGAACGGATTAATTGTATTTACATTATTTCTTATGGGGAAAATTGATTCGTAAATCGTAAATTTCGTTTATAGTAACGGCTCCAGGAACGGATTAATTACGAACAACGAGGGACCACTGTACTATGGTCAGAAAGATGGCAGTAGAGGAAGTGGGTCATAGAGTAAAAAACTTAATCCATTGCAGTGGCGGCTTGTGTATATGCACTGCAGAACTGCAGCACCCCCTATTTTCACTCAATATTATACTTGTACAGTGGAACCTCAGTTTTCATGATTAATCTGTTCTAAAAACTCTGACGAAAACCAAATCATAAGAAAAGTGAACAATATTTCCCATAAGAAATAATGTAAATCCAATTAATCCATTCCAGACACCCAAAAATATAAACAAAGAATACATTGTATGGAGAATAACTATAGAAAACCATGAGAAATAAATATAAATGACTAATGAAATAGATAAATAAGCATTTAACATCACTTTATTGAAGACTCTTGTTGGCATATGGAAGACAGCGAGGAGGGGAGAGGGAGTAGGAAAGGCTGTTGTTGGGAAGGAGAATCCCCATCCTTACGAATTCAGGGATCAAGGCCCTCTCCAGGGTTATTTTCCTTCTTTGTCTTTTACTAGTACTATGACCAGCTTGAGAGTTACTGTACCCCTGTTGCACAAAAAAATCTTTCCAGAAAGATCTGTTTCTGGCATCTCTTTAAGTTTTGCCTAGAATGGACAAGGCATTGTCATTGAACATGTTGCAGACATGGCTTGCAACACTTTGTTAGGGTGATATTTCTCCACAAAACTTTGCAAGTCACTCCACTTTGCACACATGTCCTTAATCACTGAAGAAGGCACATTCTGAACTTTCTTTGGCCCCATGGTGGCTTATTTAGCAGTTACACTCAAAAAACAAGTACAAAAAACAGTGGATTATTACGAAATGTTTCAAAGAATGCATGGGGTGATGCTCACTCAATGAGAAACAAAAGCAGACCGAGTCATAAATGCATGGGATGCTTTGTGTAGGCGCTTGAATGGCTGAGTCATGCGGATGCATTTGGTATGGACTATTTTCAACTCAATGAAAACCGAGCAGATGTACAAAAACTGGGACAAAATTTCGTCGAAAACCGAATTCTACAAAAAACTGGGGCATACAAAAGCTGAGGTTCCACTGTACATTTTATAATCCTTAAGCTTAATGTCAGTAGCCATCCCCAAATAAAAAAATTACATAAATCTTTGTATGGAACTGTGCACTTCACAGTTCCAGCAACTCGGTGTTTGGCTGTTGTGCACATGGGCACATGTCTGAGATAAGATGCTGCATGCTAGGTAGAGAGAGCACTGTTGCTGATGCAGTGCTGACACTGTTGTGCAATTGTAAGATAGTGTTTCTTTTTGACTCAGCAACATGTGTTGTGCTGGAAAACCAAGTACCATATTCTTGAATGTGATAAAGTGTAGAATTATATGATTATCATGCTTCCAGCTATTTCATTTAATTCATAGTTTTTTACAGAAAATTTAAATAATTTAATCATGGCCTCCTTGCATCCCCAAGAAATAAGTTCTGTGACTGTAAGTTAACTTCAAAAGCTTAAGTTTTCACAGTTGTCTTTCCATGAGAAAGTTACAGTTAAGAAAAGAGGCCATTCAACACCTGATATTCAAATATCTCGGCCAGGAATAAGCAACAAGAAGTATATTCGTAGCTTTAATTCTGAATAGTACCAATGGAAAAGCTGACTTTGTGGCTGTGAAGTAAAAAATGCATTCTTTTGCTTCCTGTATTTGCTGTTTGGAGGTGATGTAACGTGGACAAAAGACAGTTTTAGAAATATAAACAAAATGAAAGAAAAAACTGAAAAACATGAGAAGTCAGGGAAGCACATTGAAAATGAGGTTTAACTGTTGCTTTTAGGAAATGTAAATATTAAGGAGACACTTAGTGAGGCATACAGACTTTCAGTCAGTGAACATGAAGGTTAAAAAAAAAAAAATGAAATTTTATCCAAAATCATATACAGGAGGGCCCCACTTATACGGCAGGTTAGGTTCCAGGCTACCGCCGTAAAGCGGAAATCGCCGTAAAGTGAAACACCCTTTTTTTCCACTTATAAATGCATACAAACACTAGATAACAAGTTTACACTAACATATATTAAGTTAGCAATAGAACCAGGCATCAAAAAACAATAAAAAAGTACAATACACACTTTGTGCACTCATTACTTACCCTTAAAATATTTATAGTCTTAATCTAGGGTGAGACAAGTAGTATTTTATTGTAAGAAATCAAGTGTGGTACGTATGGTAATAGCCAGGCTACCTTACCAGGCCACCCCACCCACACATACTATTCTATGATATTTAAGCATCCCAGAGCGATAAAATGTATAGTATACAGTTCACTCATTACTTACCTTAAAAAAATTTGTAGTCCCTTTAAAAATAGGGTCAGGAGTAAGTAAATGAGATTTAAAAAGAATAAATGAGAGAGAGAAAGAATGAGTACATGAGAGGGGGCAGGCGCAGAGTTATGTAAACAAACCAGGCGAAGGTAAGTTTTGTAAACAAACGAAGTGTACACGTCTGGTTTGTGTACAAGTTACATTGTGTACAGGTTGTCTCTACCAACGTCAAAGACCTGGGAGTGATCATGTCGGAGGATCTCACCTTCAAGGACCATAACATTGTAAACAATCGCATCTGCTAGAAAAATGACAGGATGGGTAATGAGAACCTTCAAAAATAGGGAGGCCAAGCCCATGATGACACTCTTCAGGTCACTTGTTCTATCTAGGCTGGAATATTGCTGCACACTAACAGCACCTTTCAAGGCAGGTGAAATTGCCGACCTAAAAATGTACAGAGAACTTTCACGGCACGCATAACGGAGATAAAAACACCTCATTATTGGAGCGCTTGAGGTTCCTAAACCTGTATTCCCTGGAACGCAGGAGGGAGAGATACATGATTATATACACCTGGAAAATCCTAGAGGGACTATACCGAACTTTCACACGAAAATCACTCATTATGAAAGCAAAAGACTTGGCAGACGATGCACCATCCCCCCCAATGAAAAAACAGGGGTGTCACTAGCACGTTTAAAAGACCATACAATAAGTGTCAGGGGCCCGAGACTGTTCAACTGCCTCCCAGCACACAAGGGGGATTACCAACAGACCCCTGGCAGTCTTCAAGCTGGCACTGGACAAGCACCTAAAGTCAGTTCCGGGTCAGCTGGGGTGTGGCTCGTATGTTGGTTTTTCGTGCAGCCAGCAGCAACAGCCTGGTTGATCAGGCTCTGATCCACCAGGAGGCCTGGTCTCAGACCGGGCCGCGGGGGCGTTTGACCCCCGGGAAATCTCTCCAGGTAAACTCCAGGAAACATTGATACGGTAGAATTAATAAAGAAGAACACTCCCATTCTCATGTAACATCATTTTGAGAAGAAATGAAGCTCTGAGTGAAGGCAATGGAAAATAAGTCACACTGACCTTTTTCGGGTTATCCTAGGTTCTCTACACCCTATGTTGTTATGTATGATAATCCCATGTAACTGTATTTGTGATAACTGAATAAACTTACTTACATACATACGAAAGGAATAATTTTCTACAGTTACCCCCCGTAACACATTTTCTCTTATGTTAGATTAGAGAAAATGTTATTCTTTCCGTCACTTGTACAAGTTATGTGGGTCCCACATCTCATATTTATGTTTATTTATTCTATTGTGGGGTGTATTTATCATCTTTTTATGTTATGTATCGTGTTTATTATATAATTTAAAAAAAAATATCATGGCTGGATTAATGAAAATGTGTATATTAACGTAATATACGACATTTAATGAGACTCGGTGAGTATTGTTACTATTATTATCATTTCTAATATGGCGTCACTTGTGCAAGTCGTCTGCTACCACATCTCACATTTATGTTTATTTATTCTACTGTAGGGTGTATTTATCTTATTTATATGTTATGCATCGTGTTTATTATATAATTTTGAAAAAAATATCATGGATGGATTAATGAAAATGTGTATATTAACGTAATATACGACATTTAAATGACTCGATGATTATTATTATCATTACTAATATGACGTCTGGAGACATAAGACACTTACCAATTTTAATGTGTACCTGCATGCCAGCACAGTATGTAAGTTTATTTAGGTACAGGTATACATAAGTATAATTATCAGAGTATATATAAAATATGAAATAACTTTTAAAAACATTTTAAATTTTGGAGTTTCCAGACAAAATGGAGAGACTTAGTGCTTAATGAGCTCATGGAGAATGTAAACAAACAGGGTGGGGGGAGCCGTATAGCGAGTTTTGGTCATAATTTGAAATGTCCGTATTAGCGGAACGCCGTAAAGTGAAACGCCGTAAAGCGGGGCCTTCCTGTACCGTGATTAATCAATTCCAGAGAGTCTGCCAAAAGTCGAAATTCACACAAATTGAAACCATTTTCTCCATAAGAAATAATGTAAACCCAATTAATCCGTACCAAGCACCCAAAAGTATTAACAAAAAATTAACTTTTTAGTGATTAAATATAGATTTACATACAGAAAAGAATGATAAATCAGTAAACACATGAAGCAATAATAACAACACATGTTTATTGAAGACTCTTGTTGGGAGAGGGAGAAGTTACTATTGTGTGGAAGGAAATCCCCTTCTATAAAGACTTTAGGTACCAGGCCGTTATCCGGGGTTACTTCCCTTCTTTGTTTTTTAATGGCACTAGGACCAGCTTGAGAGTTACTGGACCCCTGTCGCACAAAATATCTATCCAAAGAGCTCTGTTTCTGGCGTCTCTTTAAGACTTGCCTAAATGTTTGCACCTCACTCCACTTTGCACAAATATCCTTAATCACTGAAGAAAGCACCTTCTTCCCTCTCTCTTCCTCCTCCTCTGTAGCAATTTCCTCAGCTGTGGTCTGTTGCTGTTCCAGATGAAGGTCTTGCAGCTCTTAAGTGGTTAGCTCTTCACTGTGGTCCTTCACCAACTCTTCCACATCCTTGCCACTCACATCCAACCCCATGGAATTCCCCAATTACACAATAGATTCCACAACAGGCACAGGGTTGAGAGGGTCAGCCTTAAACCCTTCAAAATCCTTCTCTTGGACACATTCTGGCAACAATTTTCTCCAAGCAGAGTTCAAAGTCCTGGAAGTCACTCCCTCCCAAGCCTTATCTATGAGAGTTATGCAACTGAGGATAGTGAAGTAATCTTTCCAGAACTCTCTTAGGATCAATTCAATGTCTGAGATCCCATGAAAGCACCTTTGAAACATTGCTTTGGTGCAGAGTTTTTTGAAGTTTGAAATGATCTGCTGGTCCATTGGCTGGATGAGAGGAGTGGTATTTGGGGGCAAGAACTTCACTGTGATGAAACTAAACTTCTCCAACAATTGGTCACCCAAGTCTGGAGGATGAGCAGGAACATTGTCCATTACCAGGAGGCACTTGAGTGGCAATTTTTTTTCCCAGGAGGTATTTCTTCACACTTGGGCTAAACTTTTCATTGAACCAATCAAGGAAAATTTGCCTCGTGACCAATGCCTTATTGTTAGCCTTCCACATCACACAATTTACTCTTGACGACACTTTTTTTCTTGAACACTCTGGGAGTTTCAGAGTGATACACCAGTAAAGGCTTCAATGTGAAATCCCCACTAGCATTACCACAGAACAAGAGAGTTAGCCTGTCTTTCATAGGCTTGTGTCCTGGCAGAGCCTTTTCCTTGTGCATGATGTAGGTCCTCTTTGGAATTTTCTTCCCAAAAAAGCCTGTTTTTTCACAATTGAGTGCTTGTTGGGCGGAGGAATCCTTCAGCCTCTGGACACTCCTTGAATTCATGCATGAATTTTTCAGCCGCACGTTTGTCTGAACTTGCAGCCTCACCATACCTTACAACACCCTGTATGCCACTTTGCTTCTTGAATTTTTTGAACCAGCCATTGCTGGCCTTAAATTCACTAACATGAGCACACATTCTAGGCATTTCTTTATGAGATTGGCATACAACTGCCTTGCCTTTTTGCAGTTTATCGACTGCATAACACTATCTCCTGTTAATTGCTTTTGGTTTACCCACACCAACAACAACCTCTCAACATCTTTGATTATTTGCAACCTCTTTTTTGTTAGCATATTTACCCCTTTCACAACATCAGCTTCCTTGATTTCCTTTCTCTTCACCACGATGGAAGTGATCGTCGAATGAGGCTTCTCATATATCCTGGTGAGGTTGGCCACACGTACGCCACTTTCATATTTTTCAACACACTCTTTAATTCTTTCGTGTTTCTCACCTTCTTTACCAAAGATCCACTAGGATCTTTCTTTGGGCCCATAGCTTATTTAGTAGCTGCAAACACAAACAACAATGGATTATTACGAAATGTTTCTACGAACGCTGGGAGTGATGCTCCCTCGCCGATAAACAGTGCGAGAATGACTCTTGAATGCGTCTGTGGGAGGCTTTGTGTGTGCAGGGCCAATGGGACACATACCAGACAGCTGCTGAATATAGAGGAAAGTCAGGAAAATAGAGGCTATATTATGACGAAGAAAGTTGCCGATAATCAAAATTCATGAAAATAGAGCCCCATGAAATTAGATGGGTCCTCTGTATTTTCTTTTGTGGAAACTTTGAAAATCCCTTATGTGGACATGTTGAAAAAGACAATTCAGTAAATCCAGGGGTATTTAGAGGATTAACAAATTTTGCATCTAAATTAGATCCAGATTTGAAGAATCACTTAGAAACCAGTACGGTCTTCAAAGACCACTCAGAATTAGATGCTTGACTACCTGCTACAAATATACCATGAGGAGACAGAAATTAGAGAAACTTCCTTTGTATCTGTCATGGCTGATGACACAACAGATGTTTTGGAATACACTCAAATGGTCATATTTCTATGGTACGTGTTGAATGGAGAAATATTTGGCATTTTTGGGGATTCTTTATTCCAGAAAATCAAACTGCAGATGGTATATCAAAATGTATTCTAGAACAGTTAGACATAATCCTTCAAGGAAATGGACAAAGACTGATAGCTCAGACATTTGATGATGCAAATGTCATGAAAGGCAACAAAGCAGTTTATAATAATGCACATTTCATTCACTGTTATGCACATTAACTTAATTTAATAATGAGAAATGCAGCAAGTATTACACAGAATGCAAGAATATTTTTCTCTAACTTTTTGGCTATTCCAACATTCTTCTCAAGATCATCGCAATGTGTATCCGTTCTCAAGAAGCATATGGCTGTCAGCATTCCAAGTCCATCCTCTAAAAGGTGCAACTTTAACATATGGACCATAAACAGAGTTCATGAAAATTTGCAAGTTTCAAAAAGCTGCCATACTAAAATTCAGTCAACATCAAATGCAAATCCTACCATTGCAGAAGCAACAGGAATTTTAAAATACCTGAATGATGATAATTTCATGTTTTGGTTTGTTCTTTTTCATCAGATTATGCTCATGTTGAAGTAATTTACGACCCAATGCAACCTCGAGAAATTTGTGTGTTTAAAGTCAATGAATATATAACAGATTTCAAAATTCCTAATTTTGAAATAAGAAACTGGAAGTACTGTGAGAATCCTTCAAAGACACTCATGGCAGAAGCTGAGGAAGTGTGTGACTGTATATATGTTGATATAATGGACAGATATTCTTCCACTAAATACTTAGTAGCTGCTAAATTGTTCAACAAGAAAAGCATCACTGGTTTTAAGAATGACCTACCTACAGAAGAGATAGTACTGACCACTTAACCATATCTCATCATTGACAAAGAAAAGCTTGAAGTTGAACTAAAAGTATTCTTTTGGAGATCCAATATGCATAAATATTGCAGATTAATTGAGCTGCTGAAATTTATCTTGGAAAATGTAGATGATGTTCTTAGTGAAATTACGAAACTGGTAAAAATCCTCTTGGTAGTTTCCATGACAACAACAGAGCCAGAACACTGCCATGACAACATCAGAGCCAGAACGCTGCCATGACAATATCAGAGCCAGAATGCTGCCATGACAACATCAGAGCCAGAACTCTGCCATGACAACATCAGAGCCAGAACGCTGCCATGACAACATGAGAGCCAGAACGCTGCCATGACAATATCAGAGCCAGAATGCTGCCATGACAACATCAGAGCCAGAACTCTGCTTTTCAACACTGAAAAGAATAAAATCTTTTCTAAGGAGCACTGTGAATCCTGAAACACTACATACACTTGCAGTGCTTTCAATGGAGAAAATTTCCTCAACAGTCATCAAGAAAGAGATCGAGGAGAAAATTATTAATGTTTTCGTGCAAAGTAGAACAAGAAGAATGGATTTCATATTTAAATGAATGGATCAAGCTTGAACTGTAACAGTTTAGGTAAGTAAAAAATATTTTTTTTATGATTTTATTAAGCTTACATATAAATTTTCTTTTCATATGCTTGTTTCATTTTACACAATATTAAAACAGTGGCTAAAAATTTTCTGAAGCAACAGCACCACTAATTTTAGCTATGAGCTGCCACTGGTCCATTGTGTATTTTGAAACATAGTGTGTAAGGGGAGTGCATAACGTGCCAGTCTTTTCTGAGTAGAATGAGAAGGAAGCAAAGAAGTATCATCAGGAAATGGTCTTGGGCATTTAGGTGTAGGACCGGAGCTGGTACAATATGGGATGGGTGAGTGATCCGGGCAGGTTAAATCACCACCACCAGATGTAGACCAAACGAAATGTAAACTTTGCCAGATGGACTATTGTCACACCTTGCATCATTATGTACTGGAGTGTGATCATATTAATGAATTTAGAGACAACTCACTCAGAAATGTTCAAGAAACTGCAAGAAGCCCCTATCACGAGCCTTTTCCATCCTATGGAGAGGGAGCATGGACACGGGGGTCGTCCCACAGTTACTAAAAACAACAGACATAGCCCTACTCCACAAAGGGGGCAGTAAAGCAGCAGCAAAGAACTACAGACAGATAGCACTAACATCCCATATCATAAAAATCTTTGAAAGGGTCCTAAGAAGCAAGATCACCACCCATCTAGAAACCCATCAGTTACACAACCCAGGGCAACATGGGTTTAGAACAGGTCGCTCGTGTCTGTCTCAACTATTGGATCACTACGACAAGATCCTAGATGCACTAGAAGACAAAAAGAATGCAGATGTAATATATACAGACTTTGCAAAAGCCTTCGACAAGTGTGACCATGGCGTAATAGCGCACAAAATGCGTGCTAAAGGAATAAAAGGAAAAGTCTGTCGATGGATCTATAATTTCCTCACTAACAGGACACAGAGAGTAGTCGTCAACAGAGTAAAGTCCGAGGCAGCTACGGTGAAAAGCTCTGTTCCACAAGGCACAGTACTCGCTCCCATCTTGTTCCTCATCCTCATATCCAACATAGACAAGGATGTCAGCCACAGCACCGTGTCTTCCTTTGCAGATGACACCCGAATCTGCATGACAGTGTCTTCCATTGCAGACACTGCATTGCTCCAGGCGGACATCAACCAAATCTTTCAGTGGTTTGCAGAAAACAATATGAAGTTCAGCGATGAGAAATTTCAACTACTCAGATATGGTAAACACGAGGAAATTAAATCTTCATCAGAGTACAAAACAAATTCTGGCCACAAAATAGAGCGAAACACCAACGTCAAAGACCTGGGAGTGATCATGTAGGAGGATCTCACCTTCAAGGACCATAACATTGTATCAATCGCATCTGCTAGAAAAATGACAGGATGGATAATGAAAACCTTCAAAACTAGGGAGGCCAAGCCCATGATGACACTCTTCAGGTCACTTGTTCTATCTAGGCTGGAATATTGCTGCACACTAACAGCACCTTTCAAGGCAGGAGAAATTGCTGACCTAGAAAATGTAGAGAGAACCTTCACGGCATGCATAACGGAGATAAAACACCTCAATTACTGGGAGCGCTTGAGGTTCCTAAACCTGTATTCCCTGGAATGCAGGCGGGAGAGATACATGATTATATACACCTGGAAAATCCTAGAGGGACTAGTACTGAACTTGCACATGAAAATCACTCACTACGAAAGCAAAAGATTGGCAGACGATGCAACATCCCCCCAATGAAAAGCAGGGGTGTCACTAGCACGTTAAGAGACAATACAACAAGTGTCAGGGGCCCGAGACTGTTCAACTGCCTCCCTGCATACATAAGGGGGATTACCAACAGACCCCTGGCAGTCTTCAAGCTGGCACTGGACAAGCACCTAAAGTCGGTTCCTGACCAGCCGGGCTGTGGCTCGTACATTGGTTTGCATGCAGCCAGCAGTAACAACCTGGTTGATCAAGCTCTGATCCACCAGGAGGCCTGGTCACAGACCGGGCCGTGGGGGCGTTGACCCCCGGAACTCTCTCCAGGTAAACTCCAGGTAATATTACAGACCATTCTGGAGAAATACCCTGACCTTGCTAGCTGTAAATAAAGCATTACCATGTGTGTGTGTGGGGGTGGGTGCATGCTTGTGTGTGTGTGTGTATTTACCTATTTGTACTCACCTATTTGTGGTTGCAGGGATCGAGTCATAGCTCCTGGCCCCACCTCTTCACTGATTGCTACTAGGTCCTCTCTCTTCCTGCTCCATGAGCTTTACGAAACCTTGCCTTAAAACTATGTATGGTTCCTGCCTCCACTACATCACTTTCTAGGCTATTCCATAGCCTGACTACTCTATGACTGAAGAAATACTTCCTAATATCCCTTTGATTCATCTGAGTCTTCAACTTCCAATTGTGACCTCTTGTTTTTGTGTCCCATCTCTGGAACATCCCGTCTTTATCCACCTTGTCTATTCCACACAGTATTTTATATGTCGTTATCATGTCTCCCCTGACCCTCCTGTCCTCCAGTGTCGTCAGGCCGATTTCCCTCAACCTTTCTTTGTAGGGCAATCCCCTGAGCTCTGGGACTAGTCTTGTTACAAACCTTTGCTCTTTCTCTAATTTCTTGACGTGCTTGACCATGTGTGGATTCCAAACTGGTGCTGCATACTCCAGTATGGGCCTGACGTAAATGGTATACAGAGTCTTGAACGAATCCTTACTGAGGTATTGGAATGCTATCCGTAGGTTTGCCAGACTCCCGTATGCTGCAGCAGTTATTTGATTGATGTGCACCTCAGGAGATGTGCTCGGTGTTATACTTACCCCCAGATCTTTTTCCTTGAGTGAGGTTTGCAGTCTTTGGCCATCTAGACTATATTGTGTCTGCGGTCTTCTTTGCCCTTCCCCAATCTTCATGACTTTGCATTTGGCAGGGTTAAATTCAAGGAGCCAGTTGCTGGACCAGGCCTGTAACCTGTCCAGGACTCTTTGTAGTCCTGCCTGATCCTCGTCCGATTTGATTCTTCTCATTAACTTCACATCATCTGCAAACAAGGACACTTCTGAATCTATCCCTTCCGTTATGTCATTCACATATACCAAAAACGGCACAGGTCCTAGGACTGACCCCTGTGGAACCCCGCTTGTCACAGGCACCCACTCTGACACCTCATCACATACCATGACTCGTTGTTGCCTCCCTGTCAGGTATTCTCTGATCCATTGCAGTGCCTTTCCTGTTATATGTGCCTGATCCTCTAGCTTTTGCAGTAACCTCTTGTGAGGAACTGTGTCGAAGGCCTTCTTGCAGTCCAAAAAAATGCAGTTTATCCACCCCTCTCTTTCTTGTCTTACTTCTGTCACCTTGTCATAAAACTCCAGTAGGTTTGTGACACAGGATTTTCCTTCCCTGAAACTGTGCTGGTTGTCAATTATACACTTGTTTCTTTCCAGGTGCTCCACCACTCTCCTCCTGATGATCTTCTATGTGACTTTGCATACTATACACGTTAGTGACACAAGTCTGTAGTTTAATGCCTCATGTCTGTCTCCCTTTTTAAAAATTGGGCCTACATTTGCCATCTTCCATACCTCAGGGAGTTGCCCAGTTTCAATGGATGTGTTGAAGATCTTTGCTAGTGGCACACACAGCATCTCTGCTCCCTCTCTAAGGACCCATGGAGAGATGTCTAGTCCCACCGCCTTTGAGGTGTCAAGTTCACATAGCAGCTTCTTCACCTCCTCCTTGGTTATGTGTACCTCATCCAGCACTTGTTGGTGTACCCCTCTGTTCAGATTTCCTAGAGTCCTACTAGTTTCCACTGTAAATACTTCTATAAATCTCGTGTTGAGCTCCTGACATACCTCTCTGTCGTTTCTTGTGAACTCCCCATCACCCTTCCTCAGTCTGATTACTTGGCCCTTGACTGTTGTTTTCCTCCTGGTGTGGCTATACAACAGCTTCGGGTCAGACTTGACTTTTGATACTGTGTCATTTTCATATTGTCACTGAGCCTTCCTTCTTATCTGTGCATATTCGTTTCTGGCTCTTCGGCTAATCTCTTTATTTTCCTGAGTTCTCTTTCTTCTGTACCTTTTCCATTCTCTAGTACACCTACTTTTTGCCTCCCTACACATTTGGGTGAACCAAGGACTCGAACAAACCTTTCCTCTGCCTCCTTGCATTTTGTTGTCACATAGTCCATCATTTCTTGTGCTGGTTTTCCTGTCAGTTCCCTCTCCCACTGAATATCTTGCAGGAAGTTCCTCATGCCTGAGTAGTTCCCCCTTTTGTAGTTTGGTTTTTCCCATCCTATTCCTGCTACTCTCTCCACTTGATGCTCAACTATGTAGTCAAAGCATAGAGCCACATGATCACTAGCTCCTAGGGCCTTTCATACATGATATCCTCGATGTCCGAACTACTTAAGGTGAACACAAAGTCCAGTCTTGCTGGATCATCCTCACCTCTCTCTCTGGTAGTGTCTCTAACATGTTGATGCATGAGGTTTTCCAGTACTGCATCCATCATCTTGGCCGTCCATGTTTCGTGACCCCCATGGGGCTCCAGGTTTTCCCAGTCAATCTTGTGATTAAAATCACCCATAACTAGTAACTTTGCTCCCTCAGCTAGTGTGTTGACTATTGCTCTGTTGCTCTCATCGTATTCTTCTCATGGCCTCCTGCAGTTCTGTGGTTGGTTGTACATTACTGTAATTATCACCTTATGTCCCTCAGACTGGATTGTTCCTACTAAGTAGTCCCTTTCGCCTGTGCCATCCATTCCTTCCATTTTCTCAAAACCCCACTGGTTTTTAATGAGCAGTGCAACTCCTCCTCCCCCTCTCCTCCCTCTGTCTTTCCTGAGGATTTGATATCCGGGTGGAAAGATTGCATCTGTTATCATTCTGGTGAGTTTTGTTTCTGTGACTGCTATTATGTCTGGGGATTTGTCCTTGATTCTTTCATGCCACTCCTCACACTTATTTGTTATTCCATCTGCATTTGTATACCACACCTTCAACTTCTTTTCTAAGACTGTGATCTGGGGGGTACATTAGTGTTGGGGAAATGGGAGACCTGATAAGTAACTATGGGTGGTTGCTGTGGGGGTGGAGTTTGTAATGCAGTGGGTGGAGGCATTGGATATGGCATGGGTATTTTGGTTTAGAATGGTTGCACTGGGGTTGACCTGGTTGGGGGGCATCTATAGTAAGTTTTGAGGGAAACTGTATTTGATCTTCTTCCTGGGTCTGGGATCTGTCTGTAATTTCCATCCCTTCTCTTTCCTCCTTTCACCTTTGTACCATCTCTTTCAGTTTCTGCCTTTCTTCTTGTGTTCTGTCGTGGTTAAGATACACCTTCCAGTATGCCAGCATGTCCCTTAGTCTTGCTTTCTCCTGCAGGATCCTGTTCCGAGTCGATTCTGCCTTGAAAGTCACTTTCACTGGCCGGGTTTTTCTTGCAAACCCCCCTATTCTTCAAAAATTTTCCAGCTTGGCCATGTCATCTTCTCCTATTGCTTTTATGATGCTTTCAATTGCTTTTTTTCCCCTTGTTTTCTTGCTTCATATGTTTCCCCTTCAACTTCCTGGAGCCCATACACAAAGACTGACCTCTCCCTTTCATTCTCCCACTGCGTATCCTTATGTATCCACTCATTCAATTTAATTTCTTCCATTGTAGCTTTCCTTTCTTCAGTTTCACTATCTATTGTACAGTGGACCCCCGCATACCGATGGCATCACATAACGTTAAATCCGCATAGCGATACATTTTATCACTAAAATTTTGCCTCGCATAGCGCTAAAAAACTCACTCAACACTATTCGTCCGAGACGCATCTAAGTGAGGCCTGAGCCAGCCTCACATGTTCCGCCGGTGGCATTGTTTACAAGCCAGCCTCCATGGTAACATCCAAGCATACAATCAGAACATTTCGTATTATTACAGCATTTTTGGTGATTTTATCTGCAAAATAAGTGACCATGGGCCCCAAGAAAGCTTCTAGTGCCAACCCTGTGGTAAAAAGGGTGAGAAATATCGAAATACTGTAGTACCATGGTCAACTGCTGATGCTACTGCTGCTGCTGCTGTAGTACTGTCAGCTGCTGCTGCTGTAGTACTGTCAGCTGCTGCTGCTGTAGCACCACCAGCTGCTGCTGCTGCTGTAGCACTGTCAGCTGCTGCTGCTGCTGTAGCACCATCAGGTTCTGCTGCTGCTGTACCACTGTCAGGTTCTGCTGCTGCTGTACCACTGTCAGCTGCTGCTGCTGCTGTAGTACTGTCTGCTGCTGCTGTAGCACCGTCTGCTGCTGCTGTAGCACCGTCTGCTGCTGTTGTAGCACCATCAGCTGCTGCTGCTGCTGTAGCACTGTCAGCTGCTGCTGCTGCTGTAGCACCATCAGCTTCTGCTGCTGCTGTACCACCGTCAACTGCTGCTGTAGTACCATCTGCTGCTGCTGTAGCACCGTCTGCTGCTGCTGTAGCACCGTCTGCTGCTGCTGTAGCACCATCAGCTGCTGCTGCTGCTGTAGCACTGTCAGCTGCTGCTGCTGCTGTAGCACTGTCAGCTGCTGCTGCTGCTGTAGCACCGTCAGCTTCTGCTGCTGCTGCTGCTGCTGCTGTAGTACCGTCTGCTGCTGCTGTAGCTCTGTTGTTGGTGTGGCTTATTGAGAATACCAAGAAACAATTAACCCCAGAGGGTTAGCCACCCAGGATAACCCTGTCTAACTTATTTCCATTGAAGTCCTTAATCTGGTCTCCCAGGATGCAACCCACACCAGTCGACTAACACCCAGGTGAACAGGGAAAAATGCCTGGAACTAGTGCTCATATTGGTGAATTTAAGGCCAGCAAAGGTTGGTTTGAGAAATTTAAGAATCGTAATGGCATACACAGTGTGATAAGGCCTGTTCTGGAAGAAAATACCAAACAGGACCTACAGTACTCAGGAGGAAAGGGCACTCCCAGGACACAGTGTCTCATCAGTCATTGCTGCATCTTCAATAAAGGTAAGTGTCATTTATTCTTCATTTAGTAGAGTAGTACATGCACAATATATATTGTGCATGTACTACTCTACTATTGTGCATTTATCCTTCTCTTTGTGTGTGGGAAAATGTATATTTCATGTGGTAATTTATTTTTTCATACTTTTGGGTGTCTTGCATGGATTAATTTGATTTCCATTATTTCTTATGGGGAAAATTCATTCGCATAACGATAATTTCGCATAACAATGAGCTCTCAGGAACAGATTAATATCGTTATGTGGGGGTCCACTGTACTTGGGCTTAGTGGCCTGTCATTTTCCCTTCTCAGCTTTCCCTGGGCTCTGCTGTGGTCTGTTAGGGCCTCCACATATAGCTTAGCTCTTTCATTTACTATAGTTCCCTCTGATAGAGCTTCTACATGCAGTTTTGCTCCTTATTTCCCTACAGTCCCCTTATTTGTGACTGAGGTAGCAGTCTCTGATGTCATTCCCAAAATGTTTTTTAGTTCTTTAGGCTGTTTCAGATTTTTCAGTTCCTCTTCTAATCTCTATATCCTAGCCTCTGCTGCTATGACTTGCATCTCCCACTTCTTGCTTTCCATATCTATCCTCTCTTCTACTCTCATGCTAAGTTCTTATAGTTTCTTTTCCCATTCATGTTCCCTTTTTGTGAGCTCTGCTGCCCAATCTTCCTTTGCAGATTCATCCTCCTGTCCCTTGGTTTTCCTTCCTGCTCTCTGGCAACTCATGTTTTTTATTTTGATTGCCTCAGAATGGAAAACTTATGTAATTCTGTGTGTTAGGTTAGTAGTGTGTTTGTCCGAGTGTGTAGGGGAGGTAGAGGAGGAACTGTGGACAGTGGCTATATGGAAGAGGGGTGAGGAGGGAGATTTAGGGGGGAATATGAGGAGTGAGAAGGAGGGGGAAGCAAGGGAGAGAATGGGAGAGGGAGAGGGTGGAAAAAGGGAGAGGTGGGGAGGAGGGTGAATGAGACAGGGGGAGGATCAGGGGAAGGAGTGAGAGGTTGGCGGGAGAGGGGGGGAGTGTATGTGTGAGTCTGTATGTGTGTGTGTGTGTGTGTGTGTGTGTGTGTTTGTGTGTGTGTGTGTGTGTGTGTGTGTGTGTGTGTGTGTGTGTGCATGTGTGGAATTATGTGTGGGTTTGTCTGAAAAGTAGGTGGAATTGTGCATTGGAGTGTTCTGTGGAGTCTCAGTGGTCCCTTACCTGACCACAACCTCTTGTGACCTGAACCCCCACCCTCCTGTGACTTGACTCACACCTACTTGCAATGCTGCCCTCTATGCTTTTACTACCACCTAGGCTTCTAGTAACTTAATCGCCGTGTTCCATAGATTACCAATTGCTATTCCTTATTGAGTACTTGAGTGCCTATTCTTTTTCGTGCTAGGAGAGTTGGACCGTTCACAGTCAGCTTGGCGGTTAATTGGAACCCAAAACCCACACCCAAACAACCACGCATAGGTGATTAAAATACTTGCAATGCGGCTGTAGCAGCCTGTAGATTGTCCAGCTCGATGTGACGTCCTGGCATAGATCCACCTCAATTTCTTCTCATTATATAATGTACCCTATTTACTGTATTTCTTTCACTGGTCACACATTTGTTTCACTTTATTATCTTTCTTGGGTGACACGTGGCAACATCGCCTGAGCCCACACACTAGCCCTGCCCACTCTGAATGCGCCACAACGTTTCACTTTCTTGATCACTACAAAATTGTGGCTCTCCCCACACTTATGTGGCTCAGGCAGATTGTAAATCACTTCAAGGAATTGTTCACTACTCTAACACACTTAGCAACCCTTGCAGTACACTTGGGTAGCTTTCAAAAACACTTATATTCACGGAGCACGGAAGGCGTGACTCGCGCAAGCGGTGTCCCTACTGTGTGTGTGTGTGTGTGTGTGTGTGTGTGTGTGTGTGTGTGTGTGTGTGTGTGTGTGTGTGTGTGTGTGTGTGTAGACCCACTTAATATTTGTATTTATAACTCATTACAATTGTGACCAGGTGTGGACGTATCAAACTCTTCTGCACAGCCAATTACAGTTGGTGTCCCACAGGGAAGTGTCCTTGGCCCTCTTCTCTTTCTCGTTTACATAAATGACCTACCAAATGCATCGCAACTACTCAAACCTACACTATTTGCAGATGACACTACATACGTCTTCTCTCACCCAAGCCCAGTCATGCTAGCCAATACTGTGAATACCGAATTACAGAAAATATCTACCTGGATGAGGACTAACAAACTTACTCTCAACATTGACAAAACCTACTTCATTCAGTTTGGTAACAGAGCTACAGATGTCCCTCTTACCATAATCATAAACGGATCACCTATCACAAAGCTCACAGAGGGAAATTTCTTAGGAATCCACCTTGATAATAGACTCAAATTTCAAACACATATTCAACAAATTTCAAAGAAAATTTCCAAGACCGTAGGCATACTATCAAAGATACAGTACTATGTTCCACAGTCAGCCCTCCTGGGCCTATATCACTCTCTTATTTTACCCCTATCTCACCTATGGAATTTGTGCATGGGGGCTCAACAACAATAAACCATCTCAGACCACTAATCACCCAACAAAAGGCTGCAGTCAGAATGATAACAAATTCCCACTACAGTCAGCACACTCCACCAATATTCAAAACACTCAACCTACTCACCATACAAAACATCCATACTTATTATTGTACCTACTACATTCATTAAACATTTAACTCTGATATTAACCCTCCCCTCAAACATCTCCTTACCAACCTCAACAGAACACATGACCATAACACAAGGCACAGATCACTCTTTGATGTTCCTCGTGTCCATCTCACATTATGCAAAAGCTCAATGCACATAAAAGGCCCAAAAATCTGGAATTCATTACCTGTGAATATAAAAGAAACACTGTTTATAAATTCAAGTCTCTACTTAAAAATCACTTACTCACCCACAACTAAATAAATACTGAATAATTGTATCTCATAAATGTTTAACCTGTGACCCAATCAAACTTTGTTATTTTTAATTATAGTATTACCTAACAGAATACTCCATTGTCCTGAATGCGCAGAAACACAGTAAATGACCATATGACCTGTCTTTGAAATACTCATTTGTGCTTAATTGTTATCTGTTTACAATAATATTTACCACTGAATATATCATTACTTAGTTAATCTTAAGTTAATTTTAAGCCTGCCCATAATGCTCTGCATACAAGGGGCTTTGGCATGTTACACTTAACCACTGTATTTTTTTGTACTTCAGTGTAACATGTTCAAATAAATAAATAAATAAATAAATCAGTGGCTCATTACTTTGTAATTTGTTAATGACTGTAACCATGTATAGGAGTGAGGCTGATTCATTACCTTTGTAACTTGCCATGATTGTGCCCAGATCTACCTGGAGCTCATTACCTTTGTAACTAGTTCAGCTATCATAACTTTGGGGTCCAGTCCTTGGACCCATTATGTACCTTTGTAGTCTTTTGACTACTGCCCACAGGATGGGTATGGGGTGCATAATAAAGATATTAAACTAACTGGGTGATCCGAAAATTACCACACCATAGAGGGAGAAGTGGGAAGCATAGTCAAAGAAGAGCAGAGGTCAGACATATCAAAGGAATCAGTCAGAACCCTGGTACCTGAAGCAGGTGATGAAACAGCACCAGCAAGAGGTAAAGGGGCATTAGAAATGTCCAAAGAGTGGTCAAATAACAAGGCAGGGTCAGAACAGGATTCAGTATCAGGAAAGGGCCCAGGGAGAGCAAGTTCATGGATCTGGGACTTCAAGGTTATGTTACTTCTTTCTTTTCGTTGTTTAGGAAAAAAAAGTAAAAAATTTTTTTATTATTAACACACTGGCAGATTCCCACCAAGGCAGGGTGGCCCAAAAAAGAAAAACTTTCACCATCATTCACTCCATCACTGTCTTGCCAGAAGGGTTCTTTACACTACAGTTTTTAAACTGCTACATTAACACCCCTCCTTCAGAGTGCAGGCACTGTACTTCCCATCTCCGGGACTCAAGTCCGGCCTGCCAGTTTCCCTGAATCTCTTCATAAATGTTACTTTGCTCACACTCCAACAGCATGTCAAGCATTAAAAACCATTTGTCTCCATTCACTCCTATCAAACATGCTCACGCATGCCCGCTGGAAGTCCAAGCCCCTCACACACAAAACCTCCTTTACCCCCTCCCTCCAACCTTTCCTAGGCCGACCCCTACCCTGCCTTCCTTCCACTACAGACTGATACACTCTTGAAGTCATTCTCTTTCGCTCCATTCTCTCTACATGTCCGAATCACCTCAACAACCCTTCCTCAGCCCTCTGGACAACAGTTTTGGTAATCCCGCACCTCCTCCTAACTTACAAACTACGAATTCTCTGCATTATATTCACACCACACATTGCCCTCAGACATGACATTTCCACTGCCTCCAGCCTTCTCCTCGCTGCAACATTCATCACCCATGCTTCACACCCATATAAGAGCATTGGTAAAACTATACTCTCATACATTCCCTTCTTTGCCTCCATGGACAAAGTTCTTTGTCTCCACAGACTCTAAGTGCACCGCTCACCCTTTTCCCCTCATCAATTCTATGATTCACCTCATCTTTCACAGACCCATCCACTGACACGTCCACTCCCATATATCTGAATGCATTCACCTCCTCCATACTCTCTCCCTCCAATCTGATATCCAATCTTTCATCACCTAATCTTTTTGTTATCCTCATAACCTTACTCTTTCCTGTATTCACTTTTAATTTTCTTCTTTTGCATACCCTACCAAATTCATCCACCAACCTCTGCAACTTCTCTTCAGAATCTCCCAAGAGCACAGTGTCATCAACAAAGAGCAACTGTGACAACTCCCACTTTATGTGTGATTCTTTATCTTTTAACTCCATGCCTCTTGCCAAGACCCTCGCATTTACTTCTCTTTCAACCCCATCTATAAATATATTAAACAACCACTGTGACATCACACATCCTTGTCTAAGGCCTACTTTTACATGAAAATAATTTCCCTCTTTCCTACATACTCTAACTTGAGCCTCACTATCCTCGTAAAAACTCTTCACTGCTTTCAGTAACCTACCTCTTACACCATACACCTGCAACATCTGCCACATTGCCCCCCTATCCACCCTATCATATGCCTTTTCCAAATCCATAAATGCCACAAAAACCTCTTTAGCCTTATCTAAATACGGTTCACTTATATGTTTCACTGTAAACACCTGGTTCACACACCCCCTACCTTTCCTAAAGCCTCCTTGTTCATCTGCTATCCTAGTCTCCATCTTACTCTTATTTCTTTCAATAATAACTCTACCATACACTTTACCAGGTATACTCTACAGACTTATCCCCCTATATTTTTGGCACTCTCTTTTTTCCCCTTTGCCTTTATACAAAGGAACTATGCATGCTCTCTGCCTATCCCTAGGTACCTTAGCCTCCTCCATACATTTATTAAATAATTGCACCAACCACTCCAAAACTATATCCCCACCTGCTTTTAACATTTTTATCTTTATCCCATCAATCCCAGCTGCCTTACCCCCTTTCATTTTACCTACTGCCTCATGAACTTCCCCTACACTCACAACTGGCTCTTCCTCACTTCTACAAGATGTTATTCCTCCTTGCCCTATACACGAAATCACAGCTTCCCTATCTTCATCGCATTTAACAATTCCTCAAATATTCCCTCCATCTTCCCAATACCTCTAACTCTCCATTTAATAACTCTCCTCCCCCTATTTTTAACTGACAAATCCATTTGTTCTCTAGGATTCCTTAACTTGTTAATTCACTCCAAAACTTTTCTTATTTTCAACAAAATTTGTTGATAACATCTCACCCACTCTCTCATTTGCTCCCCTTTTTACATTGCTTCACCACTCTCTTAACCTCTCTTTTTTCTCCAAATACTCTTCCCTCCTTGCATCACTTCTACTTTGTAAAAATTCTCATATGCTAACTTTTTCTTCCTTACTACTCTCTTTACTTTATCTTTCCCCACCAATCGCTCCTCTTCCCCCCCGCACCCACTTTCCTGTAACCACAAACTTCTGCTGAACACTCTAACACTACATTTTTAAACCTACCCCATACCTCTTCGACCCCATTGCCTATGCTCTCATTAGCCCATCTATCATCCAATAGCTGTTTATATCTTACCCTAACTGCCTCCACTTTTAGTTTATAAACCTTCACCTCTCTCTTCCCTGATGCTTCTATTCTCCTTGTATCCAATCTACCTTTTACTCTCAGTGTAGCTACAACTAAAAAGTGATCTGATGTATCTGTGGCCCCTCTATTAACATGTACATCCTGAAGTCTACTCAACAGTCTTTTATCTGTGCAAGAAAGGTATAAAATACCGACAATATGAAAGTTAAGACACATGTGCAACATCTGGATATCTGTATTGTAGACGTTTCGCCATCCAGTGGCTTTATCAATACAGATTCTAGGACATAATAGGAAGACAGTAGAACTATATACAAAAGATGAGGTAATCAGTCCCTCGGCCGAGGGACTGATTACCTCATCTTTTGTATATAGTTCTACTGTTTTCCCTATTATGTCCTAGAATCTGTATTGATAAAGCCACTGGATGGCGAAACGCCTACAATAAAGATATCCCGATGTTGCCATGTGTTTAACTTTTTATATTGTCGGTATTTTATACCTTTCTTGCACAAAAATGTCAGACACTGCAAAAATCATGGAATCTTGGTTCAGAGGACATCTACAAGACTTCTTCACGGCTGCTGCAACTAACCATCTCTTTGGGAAGGACCTACTTCCACTGGGGAATCCCGCTACCAGTGACTTTGCCCTCGTCTGCTGCCCGTCCCCATCCACTGACGCCTATTTAACCGCCAGTCTTCTTGTCTTGCTCCAGATTCTCCTCCACCACGATGCTGTGAACACTAACTCCAAGGCCCGGGGGACTGATTACCTCCTTTTTGTATATTACCTGGAGTTTACCTGGAGAGGTTTCGGGGGTCAACGCCCCCCCGGCCGGTCTGTGACCAGGGCCCCCTGGTGGATCAGCCCTGATCAACCAGGCTGTTGCTGCTGGCTGCCGCAAACCAACGTAGAGCCACAGCCCGCTGATCAGGAACTGACTTTAGGTGCTTGTCCAGTGCCAGCTTGAAGACTGCCCGGGGTCTGTTTTGGGAATCCCCCCCATGTGTGCTGGGAGGCAGTTGAACAGTCTCGGGCCCCTGACACTTATTGTATGGTCTCTTAACGTGCTAGGACACCCCTGCTTTTCATTGGGGGGATGGTTCATCGTCTGCCAAGTCTTTTGCTTTCGTAGTGAGTGATTTTCGTGTGCAAGTTCGGTACTAGTCCCTCTAGGATTTTCCAGGTGTATATAATCATGTATCTCTCCCTCCTGCGTTCCAGGGAATACAGGTTTAGAAACCTCAAGCGCTCCCAGTAATTGAGGTGTTTTATCTCCGTTACTGCGCGCCGTGAAAGTTCTCTGTACATTTTCTAGGTCGGCAATTTCACCTGCCTTGAAAGGTGCTGTTAGAGTGCAGCAATATTCCAGCCTAGATAGAACAAGTGACCTGAAGAGTGTCATCATGGGCTTGGCCTTCCCTAGTTTTGAAGGTTCTCATTATCCATCCTGTCATTTTTCTAGCAGATGCGATTGATACAATGTTATGGTCCTTGAAGTTGAGATCCTCCGACATAATCACTCCCAGGTCTTTGACGTTGGTGTTTCGCTCTATTTTGTGGCCAGAATTTGTTTTGTACTCTGATGAAGATTTAATTTCCTCATGTTTACCATATCTGAGTAATTGAAATTTCATCGTTGAACTTCATATTGTTTTCTGCAGCCCACTGAAAGATTTGGTTGATGTCCGCCTGGAGCCTTGCAGTGTCTGCAAGGGAAAAGACACTGTCATGCAGATTCGGGTGTCATCTGCAAAGGAAAAGACACGGTGCTGTGGCTGACATCCTTGTCTATGTCGGATATGAGGATGAGGAACAAGATGGGGAGCTAGTACTGTGCCTTGTGGAACAGAGCTTTTCACCGTAGCTGCCTCGGACTTTACTCTGTTGACGACTACTCTCTGTGTTCTGTTAGTGAGGAAATTATAGATCCATCGACCGACTTTTCCTGTTATTCCTTTAGCGCGCTTTGTGCGCTATTACGCCATGGTCACACTTGTCGAAGGCTTTTGCAAAGTCTGTATATATTACATCTGCATTCTTTTTGTCTTCTAGTGCATTTAGGACCTTGTCGTAGTGATCCAGTAGTTGAGACAGACAGGAGCGACCTGCTCTAAAACCCATGTTGCCCTGGGTTGTGTAACTGATGGGTTTCTAGATGGGTGGTGTTTGTTTTAGGCCCCTTTTAAAAGGGTTTTTTTTATGAAAAGGGGATGTTGTGCTATTGGTTGTAGTTCTTTGGGTTGCTTTACGGGCCCCCTTTGTGGAGGGGGGCCTTGTCTGTTGTTTTTTAAATGAGGGACAAACCCCCGTGCCCATGCCCCCCTCCCCAATAGGGGGAAAAGGCTGTGATAGGGGCTTCTTGCAGTTTTTTGATGAAACAGATTTCCCAGGGTTTCGGGCCCCTGGGGCAAAAGGTTGCATGGGCATGTCATTTATCGTGTTCGAAGTCATTTGGGGGGCGTGGGTTTTAACATCGGTGGCTTGTGTTAATCAAATTTTGTGGCTCTTTCATAAAAAATTCTTTTTTGATTTCGACTCTCAGTCGGGGTTAGGGCCCTTGCAAAAAACTGATTTCATTTTGGGGATTTATTTAGTCATATTTCCTTGCTGTCATCTGTGTAGGCCCCATCTTGTTTAAGAAAGGGGCCCAAACTGGACGTTGTTCTCGATTTTGTTTTGGGGATAGGAGAAAAAATTTAATTTGGGTTTCTTTCGTTTTTCTTTTATGGTTTTAGTTTTTCCCCGCGTTTCCTGTTTCCAAAAAGGATTCTTTTAGCTTAAGTTCGATGTTGCAAATTTTTTCTGCCCATTTGTTTCCCGGGCCCATTTCAGATATTTTTGGGACCTTTTTTAAAGCCGCTTTGTTATTCTTTTCCGTCCCCTGAAAAGGGGAAAGGCCCTGTCTCTTTCTTTTTTACTTTCTACTCCCTTTTTTTTTAAGGGGAAAAAGCCTTGTGCATACATCGAGTGCCCCCCCCCCCAAGGGTTTAAATCGGTTCTGGGGAAAATTTTTTGGGTCTTTTTGTTGTTTTAGTATATTTTCCCCAGCTTATATGGTTTAGGACTTGGTTTATTTGGGTTTCCCACTTTATTTTTTTGTTATTGAAGTTGAATTTGGGGGGGAATGCCCCCTCGTGACTGTCTCATTTTGCGGTCTGGGGCCCCAAAGCAATACATTTTCTGAACCCCCAATTATGTTTTGATTGAGTATATTGTTTTTTGATAGGGGTGACTTTTTTATCGATATCATTGTTAGTAAAGATGGGGTTTTAGTGTATTCTCCAGCCCTTGTAGGTCTATTATTTTTTGGTTTAAATTGAATTTTTTTCAGGATTTAAAAGTCGTGTGAGTGTGGTTTTATCGAGCGGGCCTCATGGTGTTATTATGAAAACCAATATTTTTTGGGCTATATTCCCCCATTTTAGGTCCCTTTTAAGTTGAAATCCCCCAGGAGAAAGAGGGTTGGGTGAGGGCTGGAAGATTTTCCGACAGTGGTAAATTTTTTTAACAGTGTTCCGGGAAATTGCTGGGATGTTGACCCGGAAAGGTTTTTGGACTACCCCCAAATGACAAAGGTTTTGGTTCTGCCCTTTAAACTGCTAAAATTCCCAACGTAATTTGAGGCTTTAAACCCGTTCTGGCAAACAATAAACTTTTGAAAATTTGGAAAGGAAAACCCCCCCCTTTTGCCGGTTACTCTGTCACATTGTTTTTTGTTTGAAACCCGGGACCCATATTTTTTTTTTCCCCAAGTGACCCTTTATGTGGGTCTCAGGGGAAAGCCCAAAACATTCCCTTTGTCTGCAAGCGTCCAGGGAAAAAAAAAGGTATTTTGTTTTTGTTGCTGGCTTTAGACCTGTATTTTTGCAAAAAAGAATGTTATCGGACTGGGGGGTATTGTTGGAAAGGGGGGGGGTTTTTTTTCCGGGGCATTAGTATTGTATCTGTTGGTTTGGAGGGGGAGGCCATGGGATGGGGTTCCCAACTCCGGGAAGGGAACTGGTTTTGGGTTTGTACGTTTTCTGCCTTTTCCGGGCCAGTTTTTTTCCTTTCGGGCACAAAAAAACCCCTCCCCCTTTGAGTGGCTGGGCTCCCAGGTTTTCCAGGGCCTGGTTTGTTTTGTATCTTTTTTGCCCCCTTTAGTGGATTGCCTGGAAATTTTAAAGTTAAGACGGTTTTTCCCTGTATGAAGGGTTAAAAATTTTTCAGGGTGAAAAAGTTTAAACAGGAAGGGGTTTGTTTTTCCCTTTTGCCCTTTTTGGGAAAGGGAACATTTTCTAGGGTGGTATAGTTGCATGCCCCATCTTTTTTTCCAGATTTCCCATGCCAGCAGTTTACAAGTGCATAGTATGGGGCAAGGTTTGGGTTTCCTTTTCCCGGGGGGTTTTTCTGTGACTGTTTTCCCCCGGGTTGGTGCATTTTTTCCCCGCTTATTCCCATCCCCCTAGCACCCAAAAATGGAGCTCCCCCCCCAGTTGTTTTTTTGGGAATTTATCCTCACTATTTCTATTGGAGTCCTCTTGTTTGGTATTTCCCGCGGTATTTTAGTTTTCAATTTTGGTTTTATTTTTTGATACCTTTTTTTCCCTAATATGGCTCCTGTCCTTATGAGGGCATTTTTTTGTATTCCTTTTGCGGGATAATTTTCCCCACTCCCCCCGGGCAAAAAACTCCCTTCACCCTTAAATGTCTCCCCGGCAGCACATCAGCCCACAAATTTTCTGAAACCCGGACATTTTACTCCAGCCTTACAGTTTGTGACTAAAAATTTGGGCCCGTAAACAAGGGCATTTCCATTCAGCCCCGACTTTTTATTTCCCCTTGTTTGGGAGAAACTTCCAGGGGTTTTTATGAAAGCGCTTTGTTTTTATCCTCTTTTAATTTCCCTTGTGATTTTAGTCCCCAGATTTTTCCCCATTTGGGCATACCCAAAAAAAAAAAAATTTTCTGTTTTAATACTGCTTTTGGGTAGTTCTGGGATATCTGCACAAGGAGCGTGACACCAATTTCCACAAAATGACAATTTATCCATGTGGAAGCCCGTTTGTTTGACTGACCACAGACTACACACAGCTTCATAATGATTTGAATGGTTGATTTACTGCAATTCTACTAGCAACCTCTTGAATATTATATTAATAACCTTAAATGAAGCTCTAGCTATTTTGTATTTCTGTTTCTAACTCTTTTTGTATATTGGACAGCTTACCGTCACGTTCCTGATTTTTAATGTTTGTGTTTATAAGGGCGCCTACAAACCCATCCGTTTACAGTCTGCTTTATTGTCCAACGAAACTGTTTGAAACCAGTCCCGGTTCGGACCAGTCAAGGGTTCGGACCAGTCGATCTGCTCTGATCAGTGGGTCACTTATTAAAACATACTGGTCGGTGATTGAGCTAACACATGAAGGATCTACTGGAAATTATCTACCGAGTAATATGTGATTTGACTGATACAAAAGTATAACTTGCGTGTTGAAGAGCCGGTGATATCTGGCAGCTCCTTACAATGACGTACAGTCGACCTCTTTGTTTATCAATCGCTGTATCTGGCTTTTTCTATTTTTTGTTTTTTCCGTCTCCACCACAATAAATGCTATATTATCACTATAGTTGATGGTGCAAATTTTGGAGGAAGGACGCTTTTTCTGTAGTAATAATTGCTTCTCGTTGTGTATATTGCGACCGCTGGTAACTACAGGTTATATGAAATTCACAGTAAACGTCTCGTATTTCAAGAAAAAGAAACTAATGAAAGTCACTCCACTCCACTAAGTACCATTATAATACTGGTTAGTTGCTACTACAACACTGTATTCTGCTATTCACTGGTATCACTAGATTATATTCGAGTACACTAGCAGGCCAGGAAGATTATTAAAAACAGCTGACCTGTGGTAAGTTTCTGGCGACTTCTGGCACCTGCCTCTATAGGCTTATCACTTCATTTACAAATTCACCTGTTTTCAAATGACACTTTAGCCTTTATCATCAATATACTAGGGAGCCACTGTAGTATACACTATGTATGCTCAATGCTTTCAGGGAGACTTTCTTTCCTCTGACACAAAGTTCAAATATTATTATTTTTTTCACACGGGAAACAGGCCTACTGTCCCCTATTATGTCCTGAATCTGTATTGATAAGCAAAAATGGCGAAACGTTACAGAAAAGATACCCGAGTTACATTGTCTTGCTTTCAGCTTTTTCTCCCAAATACAAATCAAAAAATACTGTCTTTCCCCCCACTATACTTGTATACTATTTATCCCTTTTTTTTAAAAAATAGTATTACCATAACTAACCCCTTTTTTAAAAAGCTCAATAAAAGGGCTCCATTATCTTTTAAACCCCTGGCCCCCAAACTCCCTACCCACCCTCTCTAAAAGTTTCTCCTACTTTAGCATTCAATCCCCCCCCACAATTACTCCCACTTGGTTCAAAGTTCCCTATACTTTCCCTTAAACATCCCCCAAATCTCTCTCTCTCTGTACACTCCTCTCTTTCCAGGGCAACACGTTATTAGCCCCCACTTTTCGATCCAACCTTTACTTTAATCCCCCTAATCCTTGAATTTTCACATTCATATTCTCTTTTTTCTTTCCATAACTGATCTTCAACATTACTGCTACCCCTTCCTTTGCTCTAACTCTCTCAGATACTCCAGATTTAATCCCATTTATTTCCCCCCACCGAAACTCCCCTACCCCCTTCAGCTTTGTTTCGCTTAGTGCCAGGACATCCAACTTCTTTTCATTCATAACATCAGCAATCATCTGTTTCTTGTCATCCGCCCTACATCCACACACATTCAAGCATCCCAGTTTTATAAAGTTTTTCTTCTCTTTTTTAGTAAATGTCTACAGGAGAAGGGCTTACTAGCCCATTGGTCCCAGTATTTTAGTTGCCTCATACGACACACATGGCTTACGGAGGAAAGATTCTTTTCCACTTCCCCATGGACAATAGAAGAAATAAAGAAGAACAAGAGCTATTTAGAAAAAGGAGAAAAGCCTAGATGTATGTATACATATACAGTGGACCCCCGCATAACGATATTATTTCAATCCAGAAGTCTGTTTGGGTGCCGTTATAGACCGAATTTGTTCCCATAAGAAATATTGTGAATTAGATTAGTCCATTTCAGACCCCTAAAAATACACCTACAAAAGCACTTACAAAAATAAACTTACATAATTGGTCGAGTTGGGAGCTGATTGTTATCCGGGGGTCCACTGTATATATGCATGTGCGTGTCTGAGAAGTGTGACCAAAGTGTAATAGGAGTAGCAAGATATCCCTGTTATCTAGCATGTTTATGAGACAGAAAAAGACACCAGCAATCCTACCATCATGCAAAACAGTTACAGGTTTCTGTTTCACAGTCATCTGGCAGGACGGTAGCACTTCCCTGGGTGGTTGCTGTCTACCAACCTACTACCTTCAAAAAGAGGCAAAAAAGGGCTGTAAAACCCCCTCCATGCCTAAGAGGACCTCAGCACTGCAAGTAGTGCAGATGCAGCATGGAACCTGTGCCATACCCTACCCTTCATGCCAGTAAACCAGAAATCCAGGATAGCGACCTCACATCCACTGAGCCACCTTGGTGGACAAAAGAGAGGGCGCTTGGACACCCACCACAAAGCATACCTCCTTTGGCCACCACTCCCCAGAGTCCATCAGGCAGCCTCCATAGATACACCTGTTTCCCAAAAGACACTCAAAGCCAACCCTGGGAGACCAGAGAGGGATTGGGACACCTCCAGATGATCCAGATTCCACAGCAAACTGCACCACCACCAAAGACTTCAATTGAATGGGATGGACCCTGGTACCCTTCCCCCTTCCTAAGAACTAGAGTGCATGTGGGAAGAATCCCAAAGAGTGAAAATACCAAAGGAATAGGGGAGGGATAGGGAGGAGGAGATAAGGGAAAAATGGGAGATGGGGAGGATGGGATAGGGATTGGGGGGTAATTAGGTTTGGTCTGAAGAGAAATATAGTTAATACTGAGTTGGAGTGAAATTTTGGTTGTAGCATGTAAGGTACATTCTCATTTTACACAATTTTTCTTCATGTTTTCAACATAACATAGTTGAAAATTTGCACTATAACTTCGATGTGCATGCCATACTCTTTACTTAATCTAGCATAAATTTATGGGGAAAAATATGGCATGTCGAAGGATGTTTCCCCTCTTTTTCATGACCAGCCAATAGACATGTCTGTTGTTTTTATGTGGAAGGCCTAGTCTTGCTCATAATGTAAACACCCTACCATGCTACCACTCCTCCATGCATACATGTCCCATATCACACTTTTGTTTGAGCACTTGTCAGTGCTCAGTAATAACCCACATAGAGACAGAAACTCAGAAGATTAATTGGTCTGTATATTTCAACTCCCATCTAGGATCCTGTTAATGAATCATTAATCTTTTTCATCATTCCACCTCCTTTCCGGATAGTAACTATGACACTCAGGAGGGACACCAGTGTTGCTGGAGGTGCCGAAGAGGAGGACCCGAAATATGGAACTCTCTGACTGATAACTCCAGAGCCTCTCCATCCACCAGCAGCTTTAAATTTACTAAAAAATCATTAATGTATCTTGGCACTTCTTAAAACTGGTTAAATGTGTTAAATATGATGGATAATTACACCAGTTTAAACATTTTTGTGTGTTAAATGTGCTTAACAATTTACTCAACCACAAACATATTAATAACTATCAATATTCATATTCTCATTACTTGTAATCATAATTGAACCTTAAAGAAATAATTGTCTCCTTGTTTGTACTATTTATAATGCATAAATTTATGTTTGCATACCTACACAATGACCTGTGTCTAGTTCTTAAGTAGTGTGTTGGCATTAGTATTAGTCTGCCCAAAATGTTCTGGATGTTAGTGGCTTTCTTTGTGCTTAACAGTATTTTATGACATGTTAAACTACACTCTGTATACTGCAGAAAGTAATAAAATTTGTAAAACACCTGTTGGTATAGTATTGATTAAAACCACTGATGGTACTGTATTGATAAAACTGCTAATGGTACTGTATTGATAAAACCACTGATGGTACTGTATTGATAAAACTGCTAATGGTACTGTATTGATGAATCCACTGATGGCACTGTATTGATAAAACCACTAATGGTACTGTATTGATAAAAACTACTGATGGTACTTTATTGATAAAGCCACTGATGGTATTGTATTGATAAAGCCACTGATGGTACTGTATTGATAAAGCCACTGATGGTACTGTATTGATAAAGCCACTGATGGTACTGTATTGATAAAGCCACTGATGGTACTGTATTGATAAAGCCACTGATGGTACTGTATTGATAAAGCCACTGATGGTACTGTATTGATAAAGCCACTGATGGTACTGTATTGATAAAGCCACTGATGGTACTGTATTGATAAAGCCACTGATGGTATTGTATTGATAAAAGCCACTGATGGTATTGTATTTATGAAGCCACTGATGGTATTGTATTGATAAAAGCCACTGATGTATTGTATTTATGAAGCCACCGCAAGTTTGTATTGATGAAGCGACTGCTGGTATTGTATTGATAAAGCCACTCTTGGTATTGTATTGATAAAGCCACTCTTGGTATTGCATTGATAAAGCCACTATTGGTATTGTACTGATAAAGCCATTGGATTGCCTTGTATTCATACAGCAGCTGATGGTAAACCTAAAGGGTGCTCTGGGGGGTCAATGCCTCTGTGACCTAGTCCATGACCAGGCCTTGCAGTGGAGCAGGACCTGATCAACCAGGCTGTTACTGCTGACCACATGCAAACCAGCATGCAAACCACAGCCCAGCTGGTCAGGTACTGACTTTAGGTACTTGTCCAGCTCCCTTCTCAAGACAGCCGGGGGTCTATTAGTAATCCCCCTTATGTATGTTGGGAGGCAGGTGAATCTTCTTGGACCCCCTGACACTTATTGTGTTATCTCCTAATGCAATTGTGGCACCCCAGCTTTTCATTGGGGGGATGTTGCACCAAATGCTGAAAACTTTTCCTCTCATTGAGAGTGATTTCTCTCTGTGAATATCTGGACTAGTTTTCTAGGGTTTTCCAAGTATATATTATTATGTATCTTTTTTGCCTGCATTCTAAGGAGTACAGGTCAAGGGACTTCAACCATTCCCAGTAATTTAGGTGCTTTATTATACTTATATATGCAGTGAAAATTCTCTGTATATTCTCCAGGTCTGCAGTTTCACCTGCTTGAAAGGCACCATTAGTGTACAGCAATGCTTCAGCTTAGAGAGAACAAGCAATTTGAAAAGAATCATCATTGGCTTTGCATCCCTAGTTTTGATGGTCTGAATTATCCTTCCTGTTATTTTCCTAGCAGATTTGGTAGAGACATTATTGTGATCTTTAAAAGTGATAATGTAGTTGTGATGAGGAATGCAGAGTGGAGCAGTCATGAGTGTTTGAGCTCTGTCAAATTTGTTTTTTTCTGATGGTCCCACAGGGGACAGAGCATGGACAATAGGCCTGTGAAACCCATAGTGTATATACTCATTTCAAAACCCACATAAAGGAAATATCAGAGAGCACTGAAGAGAAAACAAAAATAGATTATAGTGTCAAGTTTAGAGTGCCATACCTAAACTGGTGTTCCCATAATGGCTGTTACTGGTTATGGTGCCACCACAGGAAATTTTTTGTGACTAAAAGTGAACATAGATCAGTGAGAAGAAGTCAATAAGATCAGGGTTTAGCACACAATTCCAAGAGCTTGATAAAAAAAAAACCTACTCGTGGTCAAAATGCAAGAAAATAAAATAGAATTAGGAGTAATAAGTGCTAGAAAGATAACTAGTGGAAACTAGGCCTACTCATATATAAAGTGAATAAGCTTGGTTGTGAATTATACTGTGTTGGAGAACGAGGTATCCAAATAGTGAAAATACCTTGACAATTGAATTAAAAAATAAAAAAGTTGAGAGAGAGGCTTGGAGGGCTGACAACTGTTGAGTAATATAGCAACTGATAAGGGTATTGATGTGCAGTGTTATAGTGATCTGAAATTGTGGATTATAACAATCTTGCAAATTGCCAGTTCATAGTGTATAATAGATGTTGTAATATATGGGTGTCATATATGGTCAGATAGCAGTAGCGAATTATTGCCAGATGTCGGCAGAAAAGTGGAAGTAAACAATGACATGAGTACTAACAACAATTATAGTGCAAACAATAATTATAAATAGCAGAATTAAAAAAAAAAGAATGACCAGTGAGTGTGAGTCTGGGAAGAATAGTAAAGCGAACATACTTAAATGCCTAGGAAAACATGATATATGTTTTTTTTCAAATTCAAATTTTTATTTCTTTGCAAGTTTACAGTGAGATTGACATGTTGTAGGAAGTCATATTTACATAGACAGTTCACAGTGTGTAAGTATAATAATGATTTTCAGTGCAAAGAGAGCCACTATCATGCCTTGGCATTGCAGCATTAATGGTTTATAGACTACTTAATACTAGACAAATAGATAGTACTTTGTTAAAGCTGTACATCTGTTTGTATATATAGCAAATAGTAAATTGACTCAAATTACAATATGGGAATATTACAATGCACTATGTTGAAAGTTTATAGTATGAGATTGTTACAACTTAGGGTAAGTCAGTACAATTTTGTGGAGGTATTGATTTTCTACAGTGTAGTATTAAGTAATGTAATGAACTTTGAGCATTTATTTTTGAAATTTTGAGATTTAGGTGAGTGACACTGTGATCCTTAGCACAGTATGTGATAATGGAAGTGAAATTGAAAGCAGCTTGGAATCTGTTTAGTTTTGGGTAAGTGATTTCTAAGAAGAGTCTTGAATTGATTTGCAGACTGGGGTCCTTTAGTGTTCTCTGGCAGTGAATTCCAAATCTTTGGGCCCTTTATGTCCATCTCTCCGCTATGCGGAGATATGGACATGAGGGATATCAAAGAGTGATCTGTGTCTTGTATTATGGTTGTGTGTTCTGTTGCAGCTATCAAGGAGGAGTTTAGGAAATTTAGAAGAAAATGGAGTAAATCAGGGAACTCACTGGATGTGACGTGTCCCCCACTCTCACCTCCAACCACTCACTGCTGACCACCCAGCACCTACTACCCACCATCCACTCCACCTCTGCCATGACCAAATCCCACAAACAACTTGAACAGTGACCCAGGATAGTATAAAGAGAAGATTTAGGAACAAAGTGAGGATGCCCAGAATTAAGATCTGTGGTGTATGTGGAAAAATTTTTGGAAGAAACATTAAGGGCATTGATTGCAAAATATGCAGAGCAACATCTCATGTATCATGTTCAAAGTTTAATTCACCCACAAGAAATGACCTAAACAAGAAAGATGTTTCTGGATTTGCCCAAGTGAGATGGAAAGCTGGTCAGGCATAAGGGAAGTACTGAAAAGTGAAAACCTAAAAAGCATAAGAAAGTTCCTAAGAAGCTTTCCAGGTATATTTATGAGGAGTGGCAAAAAAGGGGTAGGGGACTAGGAAAAGGGGAAAATAAAGGTAAGGAGCTGAAATAAGGATGGAGATTGTCATTTAGGGCAAGTCAGAAAAGGCCAAAAAATGGGTAGATGACAGAGAAAAAGGAAAGGGAGGAAGAGAAATCTATAGCAGGAACACATGCAACAGAAGCACCAGAAGAAATATGCCTAGATGAAACTGATAGGGAAGATCATGTGGCAGAACTCAGGAAGGATTCAAACTCAGTAAATATAGGCAGTCAGGATATTTGCAGATATGCAAAAGGGATGTCCCTGTGTGGGAGAGGATGCTGGAATAAACACAACAGAAAATGTTTGAACATCGTGAAAGTGTTGCTCTGACAGAGTGCAGGTATTTCCATCAAGCGATGTGCAAAGCTTCAACACAGTTCAGAAAATGTTATGATGTGAGTAGTCCCAAACCACCATGTAAAAGGAAAGTGGCACTACAGGGAAATGAAAAATGAACAGCAGCCTTTTTTTTAGATATATACAGAGGACCCTCCCTTTTCATCGATCTCCGTTATCACCAAATACTGGTTTCGTTTTTGTCAATTTCCTCTGTTTTCATCAGTGGTATAGAACCTGTCCAGTGCCCAGAGACACACAAAGCCACCTCCCACACGCATTCTCAGGCAGTGTTGTGTAGTTTCTCGGTGAGTGAACACATCCTGGGAGGTCATACAAAACATTTCGTAATAATCTATTGTTTATGGCACTTGTTTATTGTGTGTGACTGCTAAATAAGCCACCATGGTCCCAAAGAAAGCTTCTAGTGCCAGCCCTTCGGTAAAGCATGTGAGAAACATGATAGAATTCAAGGAAAAGTTTGTAGAGAAATATGAAAGTGGTGGTGATAGAGGGTGACAGTGATGGTGGTAGTGGTTTTGATGGTGGTAGAGGGTGGTAATAATGGTGGTAGAGGGTGGTAATAATGGTGGTAGAGGGTGGTAGTGCTAGTGATGGTGGTAGAAAGTGGTAGTGGTTGTGATGGTGGTAGAGGGTGGTAGTGGTTGTGATGGTGGTAGAGGGCAATAGTGATGGTGGTAGAGGGTGGTAGTGGGTGTGATGGTGGTAGAAGATGGTAGTAATGAAGATTTGTGCACTGTGGAGTAGGATGGAAAGATTTGTGGCATTAAAAAGCAAAAAAGGGAAGTGACCCCGGATAAGGCAATGGTGCCTAGAGTGATTGCCTCTTTACCGAGTATGAATTAGATAATGCATTAACCAAAGGTCGATCAACTGCTCCTGGAGAGGATGGTATAACCTATGATATTCTCAGAACTCTAAGGCACATGCCTGATAACCCTTTGTTGGCACTGTATAATCTCAGTTACATTGAAGGCGTTCTTCCTACTTCCTGGACCAATAGTCTCATTGTGCCTATCCCTAAGCCCCAACAGCCTGATAGATTTAGGCCGATCTCCTTAACTAGTTGTCTTTGTAAAACTTTTGAAAGAATGATGCTTAACAGACTATACTACAGAATCAGACACCAACTTTCCCCCTACCTCTATGGGTTCATGAAAGGTAAAAGTGTGCAGAACTGTATTTCCACCTTTCTCACTGCACACACCTTTACTAGTTTTACCACTTTTCTTGATCTAAAATCTGCATTTGATATTGCGAACAGAACCGTTATACTACATGAACTAGCCAAAATGAATATTGGTGGTAGCTTACTCTGCTGGATAATAGGATACCTGTCAAATAGAGTATCCTCTGTCCTTTACCAAGGCTTCAGAAGTGATTCTAAAGAAATGTCTTTAGGTACACTGCAGGGAGGAGTTCTTAGTCCCATGCTATTTAATATTCTGATTAATGCTCTCCTAAATGCTCTACCTGCCTCACCTAAACATATAGCTATAAGCTATGCTGATGATATCATGATCCATACAACAGGGCATAAGAAGATGAATACCATTCTTAATGAAGTTCAAGCAATTTGTAATCGACTAGGCCTCATAATATCTTCCTCTAAAACAAAGATATTAACAAGCAAACGACATCCCCCACCCATCTATTTGCAGGGTGAAATCATTAGCTACGTTAAAACTTACAGATATCTTGGTGTAGATGTACCCTTTAACAAATCCACTATACCACAACTAAACAAGAAATGCAAAGCTAGGCTAAATGCTCTCAAAGCTGTTGCTGGCTACAATCCCAACTATGGTGCTAATGTGAGAATCGTGAGAATGATGTACATAGCCTATGTTAGGTCCTTAATTGATTATGCTGCTCCCATGTTGATGTTAGCTAGAGAAAGTTCTCTCCGACCCTTGGAGTTAATGCAAAATGAAGCTCTCAGGATTATTCTTGGCTGTCCCAGATCTACAAAAGTTCTTAACATGAGGAAGGAGCTTGGTATTTCTAGTATCAGTGATGGGATTGTTGAAATTAACACTGTACTCGGTATTAGAATGTTGAGAAACGAACCAGACACTGTCACAGTGAATCTTACCAAGTGTCTAGAGGTAAATACACACAGATCTAAATGGATCGTGAAAGCGTGCAATTGCATTAAGTTTTATAACCTACATGAACTGTATCACTGTAGGCAACAAGAGCATTTCACCCCTCCATGGAAGATGTGTTCATTTAATATCACATACCTACAAGTCCCTCCCAAGAAGCTCATGACCATAACACAAGGCACAGATCACTCTTTGATATTCCTCGTGTCCATCTCACGCTATGCAAAAACTCAATGCACATAAAAGGCCCTAAAATCTGGAATTCATTACCTGTAAATATAAAAGAAACACTACCTGTTTATAAATTCAAGTCTCTTCTCAAAGATCACTTACTCACCCAAAACCAAATAAATACTGAATAACTGAACCTTATAAATTGTATATCTTAAATGTTTCTCACAATTATATCACATAAATGTTAAACCTAAAACCCAATCTAACTTTATTATTTTTTAAATACACTACCTAACAGAATACTCCATTCTACTGAATTTACAACAATGCATGCAACCATATGACCTGTCTTTGTAATACTCACTTGTGATTTATAGTAATCAGTTTACATTAATGTTTTTCACTGATTTCATCATTGCTTAGTTAATCTTAAGTTAATTTTAAGCCAGCCCGTAATGCTATGCATAGTATAAGTGGCTTTGGCATGCTGCTCTTATCTGTATTTTTTTGTACCTCTGTAAGTGTGCTCAAATTATAAATAAATAAATAAATAAATAAATCCCTTCCTTAAATCTCTTGTTAGAGTAACTGCTCAAGAAGAAATTTCTCACCTAGCTTGTAGTAATAAGTTATCACAAGTTATATACACTGATGGATCTAAACAGGAGTCTTCTGGCAGGGCTGCATCTGCTCTTGTTGCCACCTCCCTAGTTAAGAACGATAATAAATTTGTTGAGTTAGGCATAAGAATTAACAACTGGCGTTACCGCTAACTGAATTGTTTGCAATCCTAATGGCGCTAAAGCAACCCTAGACATGAGTTTGGACGTATCATCTTACTGATTTATGTCTTCATTAAAGGCTCTTGATCATTTAATGACCCCAAACAACATGCTCATTGGGGAACCCTGATAGATATCAAAAATTGGGAACAAAGGGAATTAATGTACAATTGCTATGGATCCCATCAACATTGATTACTGTTGCAACCCCGATGGGTTACAAGTTTATTAGTTTTTTAAATGTATATTACCTATTCTTTTAAATTTTATATTGCTTATTTTTGCGATAAATAGCTAAATGCAAATGTATGCCCCTTTATATTATTATTTGACGTTTATTGTTTTTTAGTTTGTTTTTGGGGATGTATAAAAAATGTGTAGTTAGTTTGATTGTCAAACACTGTTTTATCGCTTGTCGCTCATTATACTGCCGGCTTCTGAGTGCAGTTGTCCCGTAGCTATCCGTGCGAGGGGGGGGGTCCTCCCTCTCGTGATTTTTCAGTTGCTAGAGACTGCTTGGTGGGGACAGATTGTCTGTTATTATTCTTGTTATTCTGTGAACTTTGTTCCAGAACTTATAAAGACTTAGTGATTTTGACGTTGTACTGAGGTTGTGTGTCACATGACACTTGAGATCTAGGTCCTTAGCTTAGCTTCGAACTAATTTTGTACTGGTTTTGTGCATTGTCACAGTCGGGTTTTCCTATGCTGAAGTAGATTCAGTTTTTGGGGGTTTTTTGAAATTTTTTGTGGGGATCTGAGATGGCCCCTATTAGGGTTTTATTTTTTCCCCAGTTCCTGTTCTGTGACGCGTCTTTTATATTGCATTGCTTTTGGGGTTTAGCATTTTTGTTGTTCAGCAGATTTTCCCCCGGGGTTCCCAGTCGGTCAAGAAGTTGTTTTTTTGAGGACTTTGTCAGTTTTTTTAAGTCTTTTTCGAGCTTGAGACATAGCTAATACTTAAGACACTTACATGATACCACACTTGTACTTTTTGGTAATATCTTATTAATTTTAATGTACCTGACGGTACTTAAAAATTAAAAAATGTGTATGTGCTTTCAGCCAATAATATTGAACTCGAGAGATTGATTTATTTTGTTTGCTATAATTAATTTAAATTTTGAAATATCCTCTAGAAACTTTAGATTTAATAAATTTTTAAATTTTAATTTTCTAGTTGTAGCCTACCATTGTAATCCTAAAGCACTTTTAACCATACTGAATTTTAAAATGGATAATTGGACAGGATACTGACTACTTGTTCAAAAACCCCGTAACAGGCGGGATGCTGAAGGGAGTCTTACTAGTTTTTCACGGAGATCTCTAAGTTTTGATCGCGTTTTTTGTAACAAATGGGGCCTGCCCGGGATGCCTTGACCCAAAGGTGTTGGGAAACTGTTGGGATGCTTTGATCCGGGAGATGGAAATACTGTTTATGATTCTAGCTCAAAGAACCAACACTAAAATTCCTTTTTGGATTATAGTTTCCCATAATCACTCTTCGTGGTACAATTATTTTGTGATGTTGCCAAAGTAAAAACAGAAATTGATACTCTGCTTTGTCTGGTTAAGTACATTAAAATTTCAGACGTGTTGGAAGTAGAAGTATCTCGGTGGGTATAACGGAATTCACAGCTGAAACTGTCAGGCATTAATTAAAGATAATTTTTTTCTGCTCATGCGAGATGTCTGATTATGATTCAGTTCAGAAAGTCTTTGTCACAATTGGGAAGTATGACCTATTTGAAGTTGATGAAAGAGCAATAGGCAGAAGTGGCCTAGTGTCTGACCCCTAGTTAGTCATTTTTCGCTCTTTCCCTTCCCCTCATGAACTATAGTACGAGTGTAGGGTAGTATGAAAAGCCTAATTTCTAGTACAGTGTATACTAACCTGTATTTACTTATCCTAGACCGATTGACACTCTAGAGACGGCTGGAGCAAGTGCCCGCCTAAGGCCCGTCCAGCCCATTTTAATTTCCCTACTCCCCCATTACCACGGGTCCTATCTTCAGGAACAGTTTTTTTGAGGGTTTGAAGCCCCCTTTGTTGCAGATGCACAAATAGGGGCCAGAGGAAATTGAACGAAGAAGATTTCCAAAGAGAAAATGTTCGTTGGGAAGACAACAGATGATGATCACAGGAACATTTAAGTGCAAAAAAGTGATCCATGGTTCCTAAGTTTTGAAAGTCTTAGACACTATTTCGAGGGTTTTTGGGAGAACCAGGCCGTGCTTAAACTGGCCCGAAAGCAGGGGAAAACATTGCTTCATAGCATTGACAGGAAGAGCTCAAAACTTGTAGGGCGCTTTGCCTTTTCCCAAGTACTTAGTTATGAGGTAAAACAAAACTATTCTAGAGACTATAACTTTTTACCTGTAAGTTATAAAGAGCATTTGTCGTTAAAAACGACGACAAGATCAGACTTGTGTAGGTTTGCTGTGAGAAAAATTTGCATTTGAGGTGGATAGAGTGCCAATTTGTACAATACGACAGCCTTTTTTCAGTTGTTACTACCGAAGAGTTTAACAACTGTATGTTGCGGAGTACAAGAATTTGGGATCTTTATCCCTGGATATTCTGGAAACTGCACCTTAGCAGCAATTAAGATTTCTCACAAATTGTACGTACAAAACACAAAAAAACAGGTAAAAAAATTGGGCCCTAGAATTTGGAAAACCAAAATCACTGCTCATTCCCGGGCCTGATTTCCCTGCTACTGTAACTTCTCGTACCTTTACCAGGAAAATCACAATCTGAAATCGTCTTGTGGTAGACAAAAATCGATATCGAGAAGAAGAAATTTAATGTCCCTTTTGTAACAGAAAAGGAATCTAGAGGTATTGCTAAAAATTGGGGAAAGAGATAGAAAAGTGTCTGCGGCTGGCCCCCCCACAAGTGTATCCTTTTCCCGAGCAAAAAGGCACCAAAACCTAGTAATACTTGATCCTACGTTTTAGTAATTTTACTCAGGTAGATGACTAGGTCAGAAAGTGTTTTGGAGAAAAGATTGTTCAGCGATGAGTCCTTACTTTTCGAGAAAAAGTAGGATTTAAGAATCACTTTAAAAGAGATTTTTCTTTCAGAGACCTGGCAGTTTATCCGTTATTAAGGAAGTGTATGCCAAAACTGCGAACCTATTGCAGATAGATGTTTGTTAGAAGCCTATGGAGGGGTGTTTAAAAAAAGTCCCTCTGCAAAAATTTATATTGAAACAAGCTATTATACTGGTTATATTTGGGGGTATACCCGTGGGTATTTCCCTCAGGTGTGGACTTGTTGAAGGGAACGATATCCCGTGGTATAGTAAAAAAACCACTTGTGATTGATAAAACATGATGATAATTTGCCATGAAGCTTGTAGAGAAAAAACTATTTTATTTCCTCTCAGGCAATTATAGAGCTATGTAAAGATTCAAAACCTCCTTGTTCCCGTTGAGGTTTGTGGATGACAAATGATTTGGGGTTGAAAATGTTGTTTAGTGACGCTCTGCGCCCCGGTCATTAAAGATCCCCCGGTCATCAAACCCGTCAGGACAAACGCGTTAAATTTCTAATCATGATGATTTAATCAAGGATAGTTTGTTTATCGTCACTGGAAAGATGAAGATATAGAGTTATGAGAGTGAGCAAAGGATCTCGATAATTTTTCTATTATAGTAACAGTGTACAGAGTTAAGTACAGGGAATCACCCATTAAGCAATCACCAAAATTTGGAGAGTCCAACGAAGCATAAAGCATTGAGAGAAAAGGTTGATTTTTTGTTTTTCTGGACTTATTTAGCGCAGTAAAAGTCCCTGGGGTCTCCCTGTATTTTGTGCCTAAAACCCGACGGGGTTTCGGATGTGCACTGATTCAGGAAAGTGAACTCTGTACCTTTCCCGTGGTTATCCTCTACCTCCCCTTGAGACCCTTTCTGATCGTGTTCAGGAGCCCCCGTTTTTAGCCGTTTTTATCTCTTTCGAGGTATTTTCAAGTCCCCCTTTTCTGAACTTGGTTAAAAATATTGGTTTTTTGTTCAAGATGGGCTGTTTAAAAAACCCCGTCCCCCCTTCGGCCCATGAACGCGGCTTTTTCATTCCGCGTTAAAGAACGACTTGCCCACAACTTAGAAGGAGTAGAAGCCTCCTTTACGACTTGTGGTGTACGTGACGGTTGGGAACAGCCCTTTACGCGTCTCGAGATTGTTTGAGAGACTGGCGCCACAACTTCATGTTAACTTAGCTAAAAAGTGTTTTTGGTCAAGCCAAATTACCATCTGGTTTGTATCGGCCAAGGTGAGGTTGCTCTATTGAGGCTAAGGTTCGTGGGAAATTTTTGAATTTCCAGTGCCACAGGTTGGAAAGGAGTACAGGATTCCTGGGTTTTGGAGGTATTATCGGGTTCTGTCCAAACTTTTCTCAGATTTCGCTCCTCTCATGAGCTTACTAGTAGCAAAGTTCAGTTCACCCGGATAGGATTGTTCTGACTTGTTCAAAAGGTTGAAGCGTTGCTTCCTCTGCTCCTGTGTGAAAAGTCTATTTCAATTTCCCTTTTTTTTTACATATAGATGCGAGTGGTTTTGCGTGGGTGCTTGCTGCTCCAACGTAAATCCCCTACATTTCCCCTCCCATATGTTTCTATTCATTAAACTTAAACGACACCAGAAAAAATTTTGCCCCTATTGAGAAAGAGGCTCTGCTTTGTGGTGTCATTGGAAATTTTGACGTGTATTGGGGGACTTTTTCCCCCTTTAAAATTAACGTTTTTCAGCCACAATCCCCTCACCCAATAAACACCCTGGGAAAAGAAAGAATGTAGGATCATGAGGTGGGCCCAGAACCAACCTTTTCTATTGTATAAAAACATAAGTGGTCATTTTAAAGTAATTGCCCACGCTCTGTTCGTCCCTTAATAATTATCGTTACATTAAATTAAAGTAATTTTTTGCCAAAAAACCTTTTGTTACTTGCATCTCAAATTCAGAAAGTAAGTAATCCCTCCGCCCAATTAACATAAATTTTGTCATGTCAATTTTATATTTATATATTCACAGTAAGTTGTGTGAGGAGGAAACAAGCTGAGTGTTGAGTGAGTAGTGTGGTGCGGGTGATGTACTGCGTGCGCAAGACTGTCCCGCCGAGACCCCCCCCCCCCCACTACACCCTTAAGCTGTTTCATACTCAGAGTCATACTTGCTTCCACAACCACTATTAAGGTGGAATGCAGTTCTTTACTATGATCGGCCTCAAAGTGCCCCCCTTTTCAGCACTATCCGTCTTACCTGATGTAAAACCCGAGTATGAAGATTTTTGATATGTGTACTGCCCTTACCTAGGGGCTATCCAGTGACGGGCTGGAAATTGTAGAGGTGCTTGGCCAAGAGGACTTGATTAAAGTTTAATTTTTATATTTTTTTAAAAATTTATATGGTAATCGAAAAAATGTGAAAAAAAAACATGCAACCCTAGTGCGCCCCCTGTCGTGTTGGGGGGGGGGTTGCCCCCTGAATGGTTTCAATGATTATTTGTATTATAATGTTATTACCCATTATTTAATTTTTTTTGCTTATATTTTCGATAATAGCTAAATCGCAAAAAGTATGACTTTTATTATTATTTGATTTTATATTGTTTTTTAGCTTATGTTGTTGGAGTATATAAATGTGCTAGTTGTTTGATTGTCAAATACTGTAATTATCGCTTGTTGCTCATTTCGCTGGGGTTTGGGGGTGCGTTGTCACGTAGTATACTGATCGGGGGGGGGTTCCCTCACCCCTCGGAAGTTTTCGTCTGTAGAGGGCTCGTTGGTGGGTTTGGGCAGTTGTCTGTCTCTTTTCTTGTTGTTTGTAGAATTTGTTCACAGAAACATTATAAAGACTTAGTGATTTTTGACGTTTTACTGAGGTTTTGTGTCACATAGAACTCTGATATCTCAGGTCCTTAGCTATAGCTTTTGAACTAATTTTGATGGTTTCGTCATTGTACAGTCGGGTTTTTTATGCGAAGTAGATTCGTATTATGGGAGTTTTGTAATTTTGTGGAGGATCGCAGATGGGCCCTACTTAGGGGCGTTATATTTTTTTCCCGTTCCTGATTTTTGTGACGCGTCGCTTTTTATTTTCATTGCTATTGGGCTTTGCATTCTTTGTTTTTCAAGCAGGGCTGTTCGGGTTGCAGTCGGTCAAGAAGTTTGTTTATTTGGGACTTTGTCAGTCATTGTTTAAGTCTTATTCGAGTCTTTGGGGGAAAAGTAACTCTTAAGAGCACTTCATGCTACACAACTTGTACATATTTTAATATTTTTTATTAAAAATTAATGTACCTGACGGTACTTAAGAATTATAAATGTGATAGTGCTTTCGCCAATAAAATTGAACTCCCAGAGATTGATTTTATTTTGATTTTCTATAATTAATTTAATTTTATAATATACTTAGACAACTTTGATTAAAAAAAATTTATTAAATTTTAATTTCTCTAGTTAGTAGCCTACCAGTTGTAATCCTAAAGCACTATTGAACCATACTGAATTTTAATGGATAATTGGACAAGGATACTGACTACTTGTTACGAAAACCCAGTAACAGGCTGGATGCTAGAAGGGCAGTCCTTTCTAGTATTCACTGGAGATCTCTAAGCTTTTAGAATCACGTTTTTTGTAACAATTACTCCTTCATGATAAAGTTGATATGTTAGCCAAGAAGAGTACCCAGAAGGAGAATGTAGAATATAACTTTGGTATAACTGTGTCTAGCATTAGGAATAATATTAGGAGAGAAGTAAATAATGAAAATGATTGTTATAGGAATGCAGTTAGAAGCCTGAGTAGATCTATAACCCACTATGATAACATGAACGTAGATAAGTATGTTTATGGAGCAACTTGCAATGTGAACAGACTGACTGATGTTGTAGTGGCCAGGCTTAGGCTTGGTTACAAGTACTTCTGGCAGTTTGGGAGACACACAGATGATGATCAAACTAAATGTAAATTATGTGATCAGGCATATGGTCACTCTCTTGAACACTATGTGCTTAAATGTCCACTTATTGAGGAATACAGAGACAGACAGTATAATAACCTATGTGACATGTCAAGATATCTTATTAATGAAAATAAGATACCAGATATACTAAGCAAATTTCCTAAATTTGCTTGTAACAGATAAGTGAACTATAGATATGTAGATATAAATCCATATGTATTCCTGTTAACCCTTTGGGGCCTAGTTCCTAGGCCTTTTGTGTATCCATATGCTCTCGCACTACCGTCCACAGGATGGATATGGGGTGCACAATAAACTAGCCACTTCGGTGGCAAAATCTAATCTCTTCCTTCCTGTCTTCCATCCACCAACAATAGTCATCAATAAAGGTAAGTGTCATGTTGAATATTTATTCTTTTATGCATGTAAATCTATCTTTAAGGTAAAAAAAAATTTTTTTGTTAATGCTTCTGGGTGTCTGGAACAGATTAATTGGATTTATATTATTTCTTATGAGGGAAATGGTTTCAGTTTTTGCTGATTTCCGTTTTCATCATTCTCTCTGGAACGGATTAACCTTTTGGCTGTGTTTAGTTTAATAAGTTTATTATGCACCCCATACCCATCCTGTGGGCGGTAGTCAAAAGATTACAGAGGTACATAATGGGTCCAGGGACTGAGCCTCAAAGTTTTGATAGCTGAGCAAGTTACAAAGGTAATGAACTCCAGGTAGGTCTGGTCAAAATCATGACAAGTTACAAAGGTATTTGCAGATTACAGAGGTACATAATGGGTCCAGGGACTGGGCCCCCAAAGTTTTGATAGCTGAACTAGGTACAAAGGTAATGAACTCACAAGTTACAAAGGTAATGAATCCTGTAAGAATGGTTACTTACGTTTATACATGGCTATAATCATGAACAAATTATAGAGTAATGAGCAATTCACACTTTCACACCCAGTCACAACTGTAATGAGTTATTGGTGCAAATATTGATTATTGAGTCACACACACACACACACACACACACACACACACACACACACACACACACACACACACAAACACAAACACAAACACAAACACACACACACACACACACATACACACTTCCCCAACCCCAATATACCTCCCAGACCACAGTCTTAGAAAAGAAGTTGAAGGTGTGGTATTCAAATGCAGATGGAATAACAAACAAGTATGAGGAGTGGCACGAAAGAATCAAAGAGACATCCCCAGACATAATAGCACTCACAGAAACAAAACTCACCAGAATAATAACAGATTCAATCTTTCCATCCGGATACCAAATCCTCAGGAAAGACAGAGGGAGGAGAGGGGGAGGAGGAGTTGCACTGCTCATTAAAAACAAGTGGGATTTTGAGAAAATGGAAGGAATGGATGGCACGGGCGAAAGGGACTACTTAGTAGGAACAATCCAGTCTGAGGGACATAAGGTGATAATTGCAGTAATGTACAACCCACCACAGAACTGCAGGAGGCCAAGAGAAGAATACGATGTGAGCAACAGAGCAATGATCGACACACTAGCCGAGGTGGCCAGGAAAGCACACATGGGGGGAGCAAAGTTACTAGTTATGGGTGATTTCAATCACAAGGAGATTGACTAGGAAAGCCTGGAGCCCCATGGGGGTCCCGAAACATGGAGAGCCAAGATGATGGATGTGGTACTGGAAAACCTCATGCATCAACATGTTAGAGATACTAACAGAGAGAGAGGAGAGGATGAACCAGCAAGGCTGGACCTTGTATTCATGAGTAGTTCGGACATCGAGGGTATCTTGTATGAAAGGCCCCTGGGAGCTAGTGATCATGTGGTTCTGTGCTTCGACTACATAGTTGAGCTCCAAGTGGAGAGAGTAGCAGGAATAGGCTGGGAAAAACCAAACTACAAAAGGGGGAACTACTCAGGCATGAGGAACTTCCTTCAAGACATTCAGTGGGAGAGGGAACTGACAGGAAAACCAGTACAAGAAATGATGGACTATGTAGCAACAAAATGCAAGGAGGCAGAGGAGAGGTTTGTTCCCAAGGGAAACAGAAATAATGGGAAGAACAGAACGAGTCCTTGGTTCACCCAAAGGTGTAGGGAGGCAAAAACTAGGTGTACTAGAGAACGGAAAAGGTACAGAAGACAGAGAACTCAGGAAAATAAAGAAATCAGCCGAAGAGCCAGAAACGAATATGCACAGATAAGAAGGGAGGCTCAGAGACAATATGAAAATGACATAGCATCAAAAGTAAAGACTGACCCGAAGCTGTTGTACAGCCACATCAGGAGGAAAACAACAGTCAAGGACCAGGTAATCAGACTGAGGAAGAGTGATGGGGAATTCACAAGAAACGACCAAGAGGTATGTCAGGAGCTCAACACGAGATTTAAAGAGGTATTTACAGTGGAAAGCAGTAGGACTCCAGGAAATCAGAACAGGGGGGCACACCAGCAAGTGCTGGATGAGGTACATATAACCAAGGAGGAGGTGAAGAAGCTGCTATGCGAACTTGACACCTCAAAGGCGGTGGGACCAGACAACATCTCTCCATGGGTCCTTAAAGAGGGAGCAGAGATATTGTGTGAGCCATTAAGAAAGATCTTCAACACATCATTTGAAACTGGGCAACTCCCTGAGGTATGGAAAATGGCAAATGTAGTCCCAATTTTTAAAAAGGGAGACAGACATGAGGCACTAAACTACAGACCTGTATGGCTAACGTGTATAGTATGCAAGGTCATGGAGAAGATCATCAGGAGGAGAGTGGTGGGGCACCTGGAAAGAAACAAGTGTATAATTGACAACCAGCACGGTTTCGGGGAAGGAAAATCCTGTGTCACAAACCTACTAGAGTTTTATGACAAGGTGACAGAAGTAAGACAAGAGAGAGAGGGGTGGATCGACTGCATATTTTTGGACAGCAAGAAGGCCTTCGACACAGTTCCTCACAAGAGGTTACTGCAAAAGCTAGAGGATCAGGCACACATAACAGGAAAGGCACTGCAATAGATCAGAGAATACCTGACAGGGAGGCAACAACGAGTCATGGTACGCAACGAGGTGTCAGAGTGGGCGCCTGTGACAAGCGGGGTTCCACAGGGGTCAGTCCTAGGACCTGTGCTGTTCTTGGTACATGTGAACGGCATAACGGAAGGGATAGACTCAGAAGTGTCCTTGTTTGCAGATGATGCGAAGTTAATGAGAAGAATCAAATCGGATGAGGATCAGGCAGGACTACAAAAGAGACCTGGACAGGCTACAAGCCTGGTCCAGCAACTGGCTCCTTGAATTTAACCCTGCCAAATGCAAAGTCATTAAGATTGGGGAAGGGCAAAGAAGACCACAGACACAATATAGTTTAGATGGCCAAAGACTGCAAACCTCACTCAAGGAAAAAGATCTGGGGGTGAGTATAACACCGAGCATATCTCCTGAGGCGCACATCAATCAGATAACAGCTGCAGCATATGGGCGCCTGGCAAACCTACGGATAGCGTTCCGATACCTCAGTAAGGATTCGTTTAAGACTCTGTATACCACTTACGTCAGGCCCATACTGGAGTATGCAGCACCAGTTTGGAATCCACACCTAGTCAAGCACGTCAAGAAATTAGAGAAAGTGCAAAGGTTTGCAACAAGACTAGTCCCAGAGCTACAGGGATTGTCCTACGAAGAAAGGGTGAGGGAAATAGGCCTGACGACACTGGAGGACAGGAGGGTCAGGGGAGACATGATAACGACATATAAAATACTGTGCGGAATAGACAAGGTGGACAAAGACGGGATGTTCCAGAGAAGGGGCACAGACACAAGAGGTCACAATTGGAAGTTGAAGACTCAGATGAATCAAAGGGATGTTAGGAAGTATTTCTTCAGTCTTCAAGCTGGCACTGGACAAGGACCTAAAGTCAGTTCCTGATCAGCCAGGCTGTGGCTCGTACGTTGGTTTGCGTGCAGCCAGCAGCAACAGCCTGGTTGATCAGGCTCTGATCCACCAGGAGGCCTGGTCACAGACCGGGCCACGGGGGCGTTGACCCCCGTAACTCTCTCCAGGTAAACTCCAGGTAATAGAGTAGTCAGGCCGTGGAATAGCCTAGAAAGTGACGTAGTGGAGGCGGGAACCATACATAGTTTTAAGGCGAGGTATGATAGAGCTCATGGGGCAGGGAGAGAGAGGACCTAGTAGCAATCAGCGAAGAGGCGGGGCCAGGAGCTGTGACTCGACCCCTGCAACCACAAATAGGTGTGTACACACACACACACACACAGGGAGAGAGAGGACCTAGTAGCAATCAGCGAAGAGGCGGGGCCAGGAGCTATGACTCGACCCCTGCAACCACAAATAGGTGAGTACACACACACACACACACACTGCAATGGATCAGGGAATACCTGACAGGGAGGCAGCAACGAGTCATGGTACAGTGGGCGCCTGTGACGAGCGGGGTCCCACAGGGGTCAGTTCTAGGACCAGTGCTATTTTTGATATATGCAAACAACATGATGGAAGGAATAGCCTCTGAAGTGTCCCTATTCGCAGATGATGTGAAGCTGATGAGAAGAATTAAATCAGATGAGGATGAGGCAGGACTGCAAAGAGACTTGGACAGGCTGGACATGTGGTCCAGAAACTGGCTTCTCGAATTCAATCCTGCCAAATGCAAAGTCATGAAGATTGGGGAGGGGCAAAGAAGACCGCAGACAGAGTATAGGCTAGGTGGACAGAGACTACAGACGTCACTCAGGAGAAAGACCTTGGGGTGACCATAACACCGAGCACATCACCGAAGGCACACACCAACCAAATAACTGCTGCAGCATATGGGCGCCTGGAAAACCTGAGAATAGCGTTCCGATACCTTAATAAGGAATCGTTCAAGACACTGTACACTGTGTATGTCAGGCCCATACTGGAGTATGCAGCACCAGTCTGGAACCCACACCTGGTCAAGCACATCAAGAAGTTAGAGAAAGTACAAAGGTTTGCAACAAGGCTAGTCCCAGAGCTCAGGGGAATGTTGAACGAGGAAAGGTTGAAGGAAATTGGACTGACGACACTGGAGGACAGAAGGGTCAGGGGAGACATGATAAGGACATACAAGATACTGCGGGGAATAGACAAGGTGGACAGAGATAGGATGTTCCAGAGAGGGGACACAGAAACAAGGGGTCACAACTGGAAGCTGAAGACTCAGACGAGTCACAGGGACGTTAGAAAGTATTTCTTCAGTCATAGAGTCGTCAGGAAGTGGAATAGCCTAGCTAGTGAAGTAGTGGAGGCAGGAACCATACATAGTTTTAAGAAGAGGTATGACAAAGCTCAGGAAGCAGAGAGGGAGAGGACCTAGTAGTGATCAGTGAAGAGGCAGGGCCAGGAGCTGAGTCTCGACCCTTGCAACCACAATTAGGTGAGTACACACACACACACACACACACACACACACACACACACACACACACACACACACACACACAACACACACACACACACACACACACACACACACTCTCTCTCTCTCTCTCTCTCTCTCTCTCTCTCTCTCTCTCTCTCTCTCTCTCTCTCTCTCTCTCTCTCTCACCACACACACACACACACACACACATTCATTAAAAGCAAGTGGGGTTTTGAGAAAATGGAAGGAATGGACTGCACGGGCGAAAGGGACTATAGTAGTAACAATCCAGTCTGAGGGACATAAGGTGATAATTGCAGTAATGTACAACCCACCACAGAACTGCAGGAGGCCAAGAGAAGAATACGATGAGAGCAACAGAGCAATGGTCAACACACTAGCCAAGGTGGCCAGGAGAGCACACATGGGGGGGAGCAAAGTTACTAGTTATGGGTGATTTCAATCACAAGGAGATTGACTGGGAAAACCTGGAGCCCCATGGGGGTCCAGAAACATGGAGAGCCAAGATGATGGATGTGGTATTGGAAAACATCATGCATCAACATGTTACCAACAATACCACCAGTCCGATAACATTCTTCTTTGCAAATATACAGGGTCTAAAGCCAGCAACAAACAACAAAATACCTTTCATCCGTGGACTGCTTGCAGAGGCAAAGGCAATGTTCGCGGCTTTCACTGAGTCCCACATAAAGGATCACTTGGACAATGAAATATGGATCCCAGGTTACAACCTATACAGATGTGACAGAGTGAACAGGCAAAAGGGGGGGGTTGGCCTGTACATTGCAGAGTCACTTGTTTCACAGAACTGCTTAAGCCCCAAATGAC
>NC_069481.1:2677502-2700846 GCF_026875155.1 Cherax quadricarinatus
AAAAAGGTAATAGTCCATACCCTTTCTATTATTACTCGAAAATCTTACTTTCCCTTATTTTTATTTTTTTGGACCCTGTGGGGGAAATTTTGGAATAAAGGAATTTTGTTGGCTTCCCCACTTTAGTTTTTCCTTCAAATAAGAACCCACCATCCATCCAATTTTAATTTTACCCTTAAGGTGTCTGGAAGTGTTCTTCCGATAAAAATCTTTTTTTGAACTGGGTCCGTTTTCTCATAAATTAAACCTTCCTTTCTTTAATGTCTCTTTAATTTTCCAAATAATGAATTTTGCCTGCTTTTCCCCCCTTTACCTTCCCTTTCCTTAATTTAAAATTCTTTTTTTTCCCCCTTATTGAGTTTTTCCCCCCTTTCCTACCCTTTCCATTATTTCATGCTTCCTTTTTTGGTTTTTCTTTTTTGTCTCCTTTCCCAACTTCCTACTTTGGTTTTTTTTTTTGTTTTTAACACTCCACACTCTGACTCTTTTGTCACTACCATTACTCCCTTCTTATTGCCCCCTCTGCCATGTGCAAACTACTACTACTACCACCTACTAATACTACTACTACCTACTACTACTACCACCTACTAATACTACTACTCTACTACTACTATACTACTACCACTACCTACTCCCAACCTACTACTACTAACTCTACTACTACTACAAACAAACTACTACTAATACTACTATACTTCTACTTCTTTTTCTACTACTACTTCTACTTCTTCTTTTTCTAACTTCTTCCTCTCATTCTACCCCTGGCCTGAAATCCCTCTCATATATATACTGGCTCCCTTCCTTTGCACTTCTGTGTGACTAGCTAATTGTCCAAGTTGAACTGAAATGCCCTTAAGTTTCATTTTCCCATATGTGGGTTATTTGTGTATTGTTCCAGTTAGGGTATTGTGCCTTTTCTATTTGTAAAAAAACCCCAAGCATGGACTTTATACATTTCAATTTTCTGCTAGCTTGTCTGGGACTGGGCTGCTTGGCAGCGATCCCCAGAACTACATGCAGGTGCGAGATCAGTGAGACTGTGATGGCTAAGTGGGCAGTGGGCCAATAACAACAACTTGCTTCCACAGGCAATCATACAGTAAGCTTGATCAAAAGGGCAGACTGGTGGGGTATAAAACCTTCAAAATAGTCACAGGTGGGTCAAATTGTGCACATTTTAAAGACTAAAACACTTGACAGTGCACTGGTGAAAGGCATAAACATAACACTCTAAGCTAATGAAGGGCTCTTGGTCCAAGGAATTGCCATGGTCCTCCCTTTGGGTCAGACATGTCCCTCACTCCTCCTTTTTCTGTGTCCTATTTAACTCATGGGTTTGGCATTTGCCCCTTTTATATAATAAACAGAATTGGAACTACAATTCGTGTTACTCCAAGTGTCATGTTTAAAGGCTGATTTGACAAGACAATCTTTTAAACCCCTTGACTGTCGCAACCCAAATCCTGAGGTGTCTCCTGGTGTCGCAAAATTTAAAAAAAAAATTACTTTTTCTTATGAAATGATAGAGAATTTTTTCCCGATTGTAATGACACCAAAAGAAAAGAAATTTGGTGGAAACTGATGGAATTACACTCTCGCGAAGTTAGCGACCTCGGCGATATTTACGATTTGGGGATTTCGCCCACTTTGAGCCTTATATTCAGCTAATTCCATTGTTCCAGTCGACCCAAAAGCATAGCTATTTCTTTAGAACTCCATTTTTTCTATCGATTTAGTACAAGAAACTGCCCATTTTACCAATTTCAACCACCCAATAATGTGGTCAGAATTTGCAATTTGGCCAAATTTTACAAAAAAATTAAAAATATGACATTTAAAAAAAGGGCCCGAATGAACAAGCGAATTCCTTCTAAACAGCCTCCACAGGGTAATATGTAAACCCTGCTTGCTGGTTTCGTGGTTGCTTGGGTTTTTCCTGGTTAGATCCTTTACATTGAAGTCTGTAGAAGCGATGGCGACTCGGTGTTAGCTTGGAAACGTACTTTTGAGACGTTTTTAGTAGCAAACCTGCCTGTTGGAAGAATTATAACTTTGTTTGGACGGGTGTTTGATGCGTGAGAATGATGAACTAAGAGCTCTTACTTGCAGTCTTTTGAATGAAAAAAGGAAGGAAATTGTAACTACAGTGAATGGTTGGTGAATGTAAGTACATTTCCTCGTCAGAAACTCAGACTACAATTCGTATGCTATTTAGTAAAAACCCGATGATGATGAGCCTCTTTTGATCCTTGGTATTCTTGACTGGCATAAAGTGTGGCGATCATTTTTATGGTGGGTTTCCGAGATAAACTTGAAATCTTAGGTTGTTGTCTACGCGAATCCCTGATAAATCAACTATCGTCACGCACCTTAACCGAACTACGAAAATAACACTGAGTCGGACTCAAATTTTACCACCAACATACGCCAAACCTAACTATCAACTCAATCTTGTACCAGAACCATAGACACATGACAGCAACTTCCAGAAGGTTTATATACATGGCCCTTCTCACTGCAGCTTTATAGTGAACCTTCTATCTTCTAATCTTCTGAAGATACCACACTGGCCCTTAAGGACCCTCGCCACGAACCCAACATTATCGTCACCACCGCCGACCAAAGGGAGGTGGAGTCCGCATACACAAAACCAGTGACACTACACTAAAATGATGACTTTTGAATGATCATATCTGACATACGAACCTATCAGCACTCAACAGTGGAAACGCTCACCAAAGACTTTCTTATACAAAAGCAGACAAATACTCAAACGCACTAGAGAAGGGTAGAAAGCTCTGTACTTGTTACCAAGCAACCTCCTAATCCAGCACACATTATGGAGTTACCCAATGACCCCTATAAACACCATATTCCTCTCAACAAATCACGTCAGGAATAGGCAGTCTACCACACACAAACTGCCCGGAGTTCTGGCCGAACATCTTTCCTCCTGCCTCTGGGGACCATCAGACCCTCCGCCCCCCCCCCTCATCTTAAACACTCAGGCGACCCTCTTCTCAACTCGCAACCGTACCTTCCATCCGTAACAAGAAACTAAGCAGTTTGGATGATGACATTCCCTCTTCACAAAAGTAAACCTAACCAAAAAAGCCATCGAGTTCACGACGGAAATCAACCAGGACCTAATCTTCCTTTACCTCCCGAGATTTTTGGTTCTGACTTATTGAACCTGTTTTAACGTCAACTGTTTTCCTTCAATAACAAGCTCACAAACAAACCTACGGCAATGGGAATGCGGGTCCCCCAATAAGTGCTCGTCCCTAGTCCAACTATAGCATGGCACACCTTGAGTCCGAAACGACTTCGCTACATCATCCCTTCAACGCGCAGAGTCACTTGGTTACGTTACGTGACGATGAGTCCTCGTAAAACTCCAAAACGTTTTGATGAACGGGATCTTCAGGAAGGCTACAACGCAGTTGAACCATCGCGATTCAGTGTTCACTAGCAGGAAAGAGTCCCAATGACAAATCTACCTTTCACTCGCCCGGTCCGCATTCACAGAGTAGACAACAACCTAAAGATTTCCAAGTTTATCGGAAAACCCACCAATAAACAATGATCCTCACACACACTTTATTCATCCAAGACATACCAAGACCAAACCAGAGGCATCTTCATCGGGTGTCTATTCCTAAGAGCAACGAAATTGTAGTCCTGAGTTTCTTGACGAGGAATGACTTCCATTCACCAAACAATTCACTGAGTTACAATTTCCGTCTTTTTTCATCAAAGACTTGCAAGAAAAGAGCTCTTCAGATCATCAATTCTCCACGCATTCAACACCGCTCCCAATCTAAAGGTTATAATTCTTCCCAACCAGCCAGCGTTGCACTAAATCGTCTCAAAAGTAATTTCATCAAGCTAACACCAATCGCACGCTTCTACCACTTCAATAAAGGATCTAACCGAGACAAAACCCAAGCACCACGAACCAGTCAATGGCAGAGATTACCCTATACCCTGTGAGGGCTGTTGACAAGGAATCTACGTAAGGTTAACAGCAGAAACCTCGACACCCGCCTGCAATGAACACATATACCATTGGAACGACAACTTAAACAACGCCTGTGTACAACACCGCGAAATCCACCAATCATCTTGATTAATTCAGAGACGGCCCAATTAGTGATAAAGAAACTCATTTCCGCACTCGCAAGTGCCTTGAATTCAGCACTGAGATCGCTGTTTCAATATAATTAAACAAACAACGGCAGCTTCACCATCTCCGAATCGTACAAGAATCCTCCTGAACACAGTAAAACCTCCATCACATAGTCTCTCCAGTATATACTACACAAAGCACCAAGAGTGAACAACTGAAACAACCTGGCCTCATCCCAGTTAATATTTGTCCAACCTTTTTATTGTTACCCATAATAGTCTTTTAGATCCTTTTAACTCATGTACGATTAATTGCTTTTGTCACTACCACTACTACTACAACTACTACCACTATGAAACATCGGAATGGTACCTCACTAGTATTCACCTCAACTCTGAGCCTTTACATATACCCTCTGTGTCCATGCATTGTTTTGTAAAGGCTTGATAAAGCTCCTGGAGAGCGAAACGTTGCCCACAATAAATGTCACATTTATTGCACTAGTGAAGTTAGCATAATGGACGGAACCAAAACTGTCATTGGTAGTCGAACAAGCCTTCCGGATGCAACCCTCCCAGCAATTCCATGACACTGTTTAAAATTGACCACTGTCTGGAAAATCATCCAGCTCCTGCACACCAACATCTTGCATTGGGGATTTCAACTTATGGCACCTAAAATGAGAACATAGCAAATAATATTGTTGCAGTACTAACACCAGGAGGCAGCTCTGATGAAAACTCACACTCACAACGACTTTTTTTAAAAAAATCTCTGCAAAAAATTCAATAGTTAAAACCAGCAATAAAGACTACTAGAACTTGAGAATACACATGATCTCATCTTCACTAACAATGATGATCTGAATAAGAAATGTAACCATATGATAAACAATAATTACTCAGATCACAACATAATTGAGGGTTCAGACATGTAGGAGTGCGAGCCCCAACCGACATAATGAGACGAAGTCACGAGGGAGCATCACCAAGTTCAACTTCATAACAAAAACATAAAGTGGACAAGTAAACCAAGTCTTAACCGATATAAAGCTGGAAGAAGATACAAGCAACACAGACCCCACTTATGCTAGAACAGATTAAGTTGGTGGCACATCCGATGTATGCACTAGGCTCTTCCTCTAAGAAAAGGAGTAGTGGGAGGTAAAATAGAAGAGGTCACTCCCTTACGGCGACGGAAAAAGAATAACAGAGAGGCTAAATGAGTCAATATACTGAAATGCGTAGGGAGGACACTGGACAGAGAAGACAAGCAAGCGAACTTAACTAAAGGAAATCTTATAGGAGTCAGGAATTCGGGAAGAACTAAAAGCCATAAATGAAATCGAAAGAAACCCAAAGCAGCAACAGCCTGGTTGACCAGGCTCTCATCCACCAGGAGGCCTGGTCACAGACTGGGCCGCGGGGGCGTTGACCCCCGGAACTCTCTCCAGGTAAACTCCAGAGAGTTCAGGAATTGATCGCAGTTATGAATCTCAGAGATTCATAACTGGTTGCTGACCAGTTCCTGGCAGCTCTTCCCCATCAGATACGAAGATTCATCAGAGAACGTAACCTGATTAAAGCTGAGGAAGTTGCTGAGGCTGCTGACCTCTATGCTGATGCTCACAATTCCTATAAAGACCTAAAGGGATCGAACCCTTAGGGTAAGGGTTCATCAGACCTTAAGAAATCAAAGCCTCTAGTGGAAAGTAAAATGACTTCTTTTATTCCTGTTTGTCATTTGTGACTTAAGAAATCGTAATGCACGATTGTCATTTGTGTGGTGTTAAGGAACATAAACGTCCAGATTGTCCTTCTAAGAAGGTCCAAAAAGTTGGAAGATGTTTTAAAGAATGTATGACCAAGCACCCATTCTGTTTCAGGAACAGTTATGGACTTAAGTATCTAACAATTTTAGGAGACACTGGATCACCTGTAAGTCCAATTTCTGATTAAGCTGTTTCCCATAACCTTAAGAAACTCATTCCTCTACTAGATCTTTCCAGACTACTTGGGCTGTCCGGACACTTTTACCCTACATACCATTGTTACATTAGGTCTAAATGGTTCACAGGTTGGTCTGAAGCCGTACTAGCTCCCATCACTTCTTGCTCCGTGCTAATATGTAATGTAAAAGGTGCCATTCTTCCTTCTGGAGATTGACCCCCCTTTCATCACCAAAGGTGGACATAAGCCTTTTCAGATCCTCTCCCATTTAATGCCAGAGAAGCCCTCGATAGTTCAATAGAACAATGCCGTGAGATTCTGTGGGATTAAAATCCAGTGATGCTACACTCTTCTAAAGGCGAGTATTAGGATCTACCGTTCACTTTCAGATGAAAGTGAAGATATCACCTCCGATACCATAAATGTCTTGACTAGGGCTCAGACCAAAGCCCAGGCTTCCCCTACTGTCCGTCCTTCATGACATATGACTAATGAGGCGGTAAATGCTTGAGGTTCAGTCTTCTTACCGGTTTCCCCTTGACCTTAGATCAAACTTGAGGATGACATCTGACATAGTTTCGAAAAACTTAAGTTTCAACATGGACCAGTACAAACCTATTTTGATTCTCAAAAGTTCTCACAGGAGAAGTTTTAATAGTAGGGATTACACATAAGTTCTTGTACTTTTTGGCTATCAAGTCAACTTAATTATAGTAGCATGACAGGTCCCATATAAAGTATTAAAAATTTGTGGGAAAGTTGATTACCCACCATAGAAAGAGTCAAGGGAAACCTAAGCTTTATCAATCAACCTCCTTAAGAAATATTACCGACGAAATTCCTGTTAACTGCCTTAATAACTTGACTAAGTTTTTCCACCTAAACTTGATAAGACAACTGGAGAGTAAAGTGTGCGTAATTGACACCTCTAACTTAGACAATGATGAGAACTACATGACTTGGTAACTCTTGACCACGCGGGGCGCAACCAACAGTATATTAATGAATCTTTGGATGACCATAAGAGGACAGGGAACTACTTCAATGTGTGAGTAACTTTCAGACGTCCCTTTACTGATATTCAGGTGTTGCTCCACGGTAGTCCATCAATTGACTTAGTGACAGACAATCTTATCAACGAAAATTATACTCATTCCCGTCACATTATGATTGCTTTTGACCGAGATGATAGACAAATTATTAAAACATAGAACATTGAACCTTCAGTATCTTCATATTGTTCACCAGTATCATGTTAAGAAGGAGGATAATTCATATAGACTTGCTATTGACTTCAAGCCCTTAATCTATAACCGGTGGGATGCTGAGCCTAGCCCTTAATAATAGCGATCTACCAAATTTTATGCGACTCCTACCCTTCTTTTCAGAGATGATAATGCATTCACACCATATCCATCAAGTAATGTTAGATCCTTCTCGAAGCAGTACCCACTTTTCTTTCCTACAAACCAAGACTGATGCAAATAGAACTATGTTCCCTTTCGGTTTGGTAACTGCCTAGTTCTACCTACGTGAGACTGATGAGATAAGGTCTTGGTAATGCCAAAGGAACTCAGTTTATTTCGATATATATTTACGTAATGACATCCACGTGGGGCGACAAATCCCAAACATTAACATCAGTTTTGCGTAGGTTACGCTCACATGGCTTCACTGCCAAGCCGAAAAATGCTTTCCTTTGGTATAAAAGATTAGATATCCTTGGACTGATACTTTCTGATAACCTCTGCAGCCTCTCCCCAGTAAGATCCAAGCTTTATTAGAATTTTTAAATTCCCAAAACCCAATAGCTCTGCGTAACTTTCTTGTTCTGTAAATTTTTATGCATGGCTTATCCCGAACCTTACGATCTTTACAGGCAGCTTATTCGACTTCCTTAAAAAAGTCTGTGAAGAACCTCTGAACTTTCCGACGTACTCGGGAAAAGGTTAATGAGAACAAAAATATCTTCTCAAAAGACCCTATTACTTAGATTAAAGATATTAATAAAAACGCTTTGTTTAAGCGGACTTGAAGCCTCCAATACTACTGGCTTAGGTGCGTGTTAATACAATACCATAATGGACGCTCCCTTCCCTGTATGCTTCCGAAGCCGAAACTCCCTTCCGCAGAAACGAGATACTCCACAATAGAAAAGGAATGTTTAGCCCTTGTGTGGGGTATCTCCAAACTTAAAATCTTTTAATTTGCTGGAACAAGAATTCATTTTAGAAATGACACAAACCTTTGGATATACTAGAAACTTTAAGGGACCCAACAGTCCGCCTCTTGACGTGGACATAGGACTCCAGCTTTAAGTTCCATATTTGTTATCAATGGTTCATCCAATTATTTTCTCTGACTGTTTAAGTCGACAGTCATAGAAGATTTGTTGCCTTCCCAACTGTCCACATGTTAGAACATTTTTCTTCGCCTATTCTGCTTATACCTCCTTGACTTTAAAGTCTGTATGGGGCAGTGTGAGGGAAAGTTCATTAGATAGGAGTAGCGATGGAGTCTATAGTAACAATAGTTTCATTGCTGGCTACTTGTTAAGGTAGGGTAAGTCAATCTCTCCCCGCTAGTTCTCGCCTTTTCCTCCCCAACCCTGAAAGTGATAGTTTTGACTGCCGGCTGCTTGTTAAGGTAGGGTCAGTCTGAGCTCCCGCTATCCCTTCCCCTTCGTCCGTTTCCCCCACCCCCAAAAGGTGGACATGTGGGGCTATCCGGTCCAACAGCTAAGCACTTAACTCACACTCCAGCACTACTGGTAACAGTACGAGTTTCCATGCCTGTATTCAGTGAATTTATTGGTTGAAAGCTTCACTTTGACCAATAAAAAACGTAGTTCCTTCATTTTGCTCTAATTGACTGTTTGTAATAATCACCACATCCTTTGTTACTTATCATGGAGAGTGGATTTCTAAAGCAGTGGGTAACCTGTCTATCTTTCAGTGGACTGACAGAGAGGGTCACCCTGTCAAATCAAACGAGAAGAACTGATGGCGATGACTAAAGTCCTGAGACTTCCCCTTTTGATAAATACCTGTCACCTGTATGAAAATTGCAGACGTTACCCCTCATCATTGCAGCGTAAAAACCTGCTTTCCTGTCAAGGGATATAATACTCATGGCTATTATCTACGACGAACCGAACCGGTGGTTGTAACCACAACCTGCGAACCCCCACCCCCCCCATCATCAGCAACGCTATACGATTCAACACACAGTCGTCCACCAAACACCAACACCCAAGTTTTAAATTAGCGATGAATCCCATTATCATTTATATTTTTTCATTTTTCATTTTCTTTATGTAGGAATAAATATTCCATATTTAAGTGTTTTATATTTTATATTTTCCCTATATAATAAAGTGTTTATGTTTGTCTGTATTATTTCTTTTCTATCATTAATTTTCCTGAGGAGGAGCCAGCCACCCTGAGTAATCTGTCTGAAGTTGTTACCGAGCTGAGTAACCTTCAGCAAGTCATTGTTACCTTTTTCTAATACTTTTTTCTCTCGTTCAGAACTAAATTTACTGCATAAATTCCCAGTAATATTTCAAATTAGCAGTGTTCATCTGTGGTGTGGACGTGGAACTTATGCTTTTGTAATTTTTTACTGGTGATCAAGCTTACTCCCTGCATTAATGTTCAGTTTCATCACATACTTTCTCTCATTTGAGTAATTCAGTTTACCTTCAAACTGGGGTTAATGCAAGAGTCAGCCTGTTACATACCTATGAGTCTCCTTGCCCATCTCATCGAGCTGGAGTTTGCGACTAGTTAAAATTCGTAATAGTAACCAATTTGCAATAGTTAATAACTTGTAGTTATACATTGTGTAATTGTTTTTAGTCTCATTTTGATCAACCGGATTGTAGATTTAACTTTCTGATACACCAAGTTTAAGACTGCAGACTCACCATAGACACATATACATATTAAGTTAAAACCGCTGGTGACCTTCTCCAGAAGCTGGGTGTTGTGAGATAGAACACAGGCCCTTATCTCTAGGCTTATTGAACTTAGTAATCTTCTCATAGTACTTCTGCAACTACAAATTATAATGACTAGTACATCAATAATGGCTTCCTACAGGAGGTGATGTCTTGCATATGTCAAAGAAAAGTTAAAACTAACAGCCACATATTTAAACTTCACCATGTAATCTGCATACGGAGTGAGTAAATGGATAAAGTAGAGAGAATCACACACCATATGGTGGTGCCCATGACGCACGCCAAACTGTTTGTTGTTGTTAAGGCCTCCTAGAGGTGGTGCAGTTTTCCTGCTGCGGCATCCCCACAGGACCAGTATCACTACATATCTCCCCCATCTAAAACTATCAGAGACAGTCAATCTCCCAAACTGTTAGTGGGCGACGTACACGTCCCGACTTCGTAGCCCTTGAAGGCCTCTTCACCCAGTTCGATAATTTTCCAGCGGGGTTTGATTAACTGCTAGCAAAATCCTCTATTTCCATAGGGGTAGTCTCAAGGGCTTTCATAGAAAACGAAGCATCTTTTCACATCTATTGGTGTATCTTTGAGATCCACACTAATAGGATTATCAACTGGGGCTAAATGTCTTGTAGATACTGTAGACTCTTTCACCATTTTGGTAGCGAATGTGGCGTAATGTGGATTAGCTTCGCAGGAGGCTCTACCTCTCCACTAAAGGATCCGCATGTTCTCCTACAGTGTGGACTCTTCAGGAGACGGGTCCAGGAAATGACATAACCAAGTGCGGCACGGAGGCTCCCGTAAGGAACGACGGAATAGTTCGAGGAGTCCTTGCATGAGGGGTTGCATTAGTAAGCTGTGGCACAGCAGTGATCTAATAGAGGTTGATGAGCATCAGTAGACATTTGCCAGTGTTGAACAGGTAGATTTGCGCGACTTTTGATTCATGTAACTTGCCTTCCCTATAGTAACCATTGAACCGCTCCACTGACCACTTTGCCTTGATGGGTGTAGCGTTGTTGTTCTGCTGAGCGAGGCCAAAAATCTAATAAAACCTTTGCATTAAGCAATAAAAACTCCTGAAATTCGGTAGCCTCATGAACGAGGATCCCACTGTCATGAAATGAGATATAAAGCTGGCATCTGAATAATAAACCCAAACAAATAGAGAAGCAACTGTGAAACGACCACTAATAACAGTTGAAGCAGCCAATATTTGCACAGGGGAATACAAAAGAAACCTTGAATATTCATCTACTATGTTAAGGAAATACCTATTTCTGAATTTTGTGCATTGTAGAGGGTCCTTTGAAATCTCTATTCCATCTTTTCGAAAGGCTGTTGATTTATGAGATGAGTCTTCTCTGGCTGATGAAAGTTTGGAGCTTGCACTCATGAGCACCTACTCTGCATCTCTGATTCACTTGTCGCACAAATCTCCACTGATAGGGCATGTTCTTTGATTTTGACCCAAATGGATACGGCGCTGTAACTCCCTGGTGACCACTACCTTGTGGAGAGCTGAGAGTGAATTGCAATCAAATGACTTATGCCTGAGCCACCACAGTGGGACCTAGAGAATGCATCATGTGAAGCCATGTTCTCTTGACCTCCGGTCCGGTACAGAATATCAAAGATCATCAACACATAGTCCATCCTCCAGCGGACTATCTTGTCATTGCTTTCTATCCTACTTTTGTGTCCTCCTTGTTCGAACCATATACATCTACGGACCTTGGTCAGATCCCTTATGTGAAATGACTACCATTAAATAATGCCGATCCAGTGGCGAACCTGCTTCCTATGATGCCTGGCTTCCTTTTCTACAGGCAGCATAACATTTCTCTGATCCTTTGAAAATTCTCGAAAGAAGGCTACTACTGGTCGTCCTGCCTGAGATAAGACTGCAGCAATAGGCAATGTCAAGATGCATCCGTTTCACTATCGAATGGTAGGACTCATCATGGCTTAACTACTGAGTTTTTTCTATGTCCTGTTAGAGTATGGAAAGCGCTTCCTGCTTCTTTGGTCACAGGAAATGTGTAGCACTCAATGGCGGGACTTTACTTGAATATTGTAGATCCAGTGGTAGGAATAAGCAAAGAGACCAAGAGTGTTCTTTCGGATGACTTTTTTTTCTTGAGCATTGGAAGTCTCCCGTAGAGGTCGTAGTCGTTCAGGGTCTGGGAATATTGAACCTCCTTCCATCTACCTAAACCAAGGATGCTATGCCTTTTAGTTGAAAAAGTGCACTTTCCCCCCTAATTGTAACTGATATTTTCTTCTTGGCGGCTTCCAAAAACTGATCAAGTTTTGCATCATGTTTCCTCCTGGGTCTTGGCCACAAATGTACCATATCTAAATACGCATAAGTTCCCATGATTCCTTCTGAATGAGTGAATCCATAATTCGTTGGAAGCAGCTACCCCATTTGGTGACCGTCCAAAAGGACTCTGGTAAACTGATACAGGCCATCACAAGCCCTGAAACGCGCTGTGTATGGTTTATCTTCATTCTTATATAGGGACTTGATGATAGGCACTCCTGCAGATCAATTGTGCTAAACACGTATTACGAGCTAATTGTTATGTCACTGTATCGCGTCAATTCGAGGTAAGTATGGTACCCATCAAGAAGTGTAAATTTGTTGATTGTCCTCAGAGTAATCGAATAGCCAGTCCTCCGTTTCCTATAACCATCTTTAAACAACACCAACCTGTGCAACTCTTTGCCAAGGGGAACTCAACCAACTTCACTTCGGATTCGATAATACCCTCCTTCAGCAGCCTCTGATTTTTTCTTTCTCCAAGAACATCCGATCCTCAAAAATAGCGGGCTGACTTCTAGCTGATATAAGGATGGCAATACGCGTAAGATTTGCAAACAGCTTTGGTGGTCTACATCCCTTAAATGCTAACGTCCCCACAGACAACAGAGGAGGCAGTTCACCTCCATATGTTAAAGGTGAACACTACCATCAGCTTCTGAAAAGTCCTGAACCAAGGATAACATCAGAGCATCAGTTTGGCAGCAATAGCTAATGTACATCTTTGAATAATCCTTTCCATTAACTAACTCTGAGATTTACCTTAACAAAACCTAAAGAGTCGGAATAGAGAGAGAATGTTGATGCCATGGAAACGTACCTGATGAGTGATGAAGTCAAGGAGACCGTTTAAACTACAGTCAAGGTGATGAAACTCGCTGAGCTGCCACTATCAATCGACCATCTACTTCTGTTCCTTGATGAATACTTTCACAACGCTTTGACCAGTGAATTTGGCCGAGTAGCCGCAGAAGTCCTGCGTTGCTAAGCTCGCATGATCCACTGTAATGTGTGGAGGCACTAGCTCTTGTTATGCATCTAAGCACACTACTTTTAGCAAAGTGACCTTTCTTGTGGCAATTTATGGCACATTGCTTCACGAGCAGGACACTTTGGAACCGTGGATGCTTGAAAAACCACAAAAGAAACACACGCGTACCTGCTGCGCTGCGTCACGAGGCAGGTTCCCCAGTATCCGACCATTGCAAGGGTCTTCGGCAGGAATTGCAGCACTTACCACTCGAGAAGGCTGAGTGAGGTACTGTATACTTCAATTCTTCTGCGCCTGAATCTAGAGCTCTGCTCTGGTCAAAGGCAGCGAGCTTAAGGTCGAGAGTTCTTATTCTCCAATAAACGCTCCTTATTATTGGTGATTGCAGGAGCCACTGATAAAAGCTATACACCTGATGACTCTTCACAATACTGAGCAATACTGTCAGCTTGCTTGGAAGTGAGAGTCCTTCCTAAAATTTTCAGTGCTTGAAAGTATTCCTCTAAGGAACTCATTAATACTGCTGGCGGCGAGTTGCAAGGCGAATAGCGTGCAAAGATTTCATTTGTAGGTTTAATATACTGAGACTTGAGGTTTTGATAGCAACTTCGTATGTATTACCTCAGAAATAGCCTCATATATCTTAGGTGACACAAAATTGATGAGCATACTTAGTTTATCTAGATCTTCCTTTAGGAAGGGCTCCCAAAACACTATGTTTTCGTGAGAAAAGTCTTTAAACCAGTTGCTTATCCATTCCTGAGCAGCGTTGAAAACGACTAGGAGGTCCCCAGTCAGCCTCTCAGTTTTCAGTAAAAGCTCATGTTGTGATGTAGTCCTAGTGCAGGCATCACCACCAGGTAGCCCAGATTCTATGTTCATAAAATTGTTGTGATTAGAAACACAGGCTTCATCCTCTAAGGCTATTATTGAACATGAATCTTATATTACTTCGCAACCACAAAATATACTGATTAGTACATCTAATAATAGGCTTCTACAGGATGGTGATGTCTTGCAAGTCCCAAGGAGAAAAAGTTATAACTACAGGCCCACATATTTTAACTCACCATGTAAATCTGCATCGTGATAAATGGACCTCAAAGTAGAGAGAGACAAGCACACACACCCCAATGTTGGTGCCCATTGACCACTAGCCAAACTGTTGTCTTGTTGTTAAGGGACCCCTAGAGGTGTGGCGTACTAAATCCTGCTGCTGCTCCCCACAGGACCAAGTATCACCTACACTGGGCCTAGTGTAACTTTGAGAAGTTGAAGAGTGTTTATTACGACCAGCGGTGTACCACCTCTCAACCTATATTTTACATCAACAAAAGTATATTCTAAGTTGAAAAAGTGTACACTGGTGTACTTGTAACACTGTCAACATAGTTAAGCGGTGTAAATTGTTTTTAGGGTACTGGTTCTCTATCTACAGCTGCACACTTATGCTTGCATACATACATAACATATATAGTAACGTGTGAGTTACCCAGGATGGACCAAGGAAGCGACCACAGTGATTTATCTCATTGTCCAGTGACAACATTAACGTATTACCGTTCTTTTTTTTCAGTAATATGGCTTACAATCTATGTTGGGGTAAGAGGTTGTCTTCAAGCATTCATTGGTGATGTCCGCGAATTATATTATATTTCAGTGCGGTACATAAGTGTCAGTAGCCTGAACTGACACAAGTGGAAGATATCATTGAAATTTGAACCTCTTGTTTAATATATGTCAGAAATTCCTAATTTTATGCTTTAATATTACCTACTTTGTCCTATCGCTCTCTCTCTACTTCTCTCTCTCCCCACTCCCTCTCGTTCCTCATCTCTCTCTCTCCCATCTCTTCTTCTCATTTCATCTTGTATTTTGTGAAAGGTTAACACCTCGCTGTACCATCCATTATATCATTATATGTCACCATATTCTTAACACACATACAAGAATCTATTAATGTATTTTAGTAGGTGTGTATTCGTATTAAGTAGTAGTATTTTTGGGTTAAGTATAAATGGAAATGTTCATTGGAACTTGAACGCTTGTTGTCATAGGATCTATTAATAGTCTCTGACTTTATAGTAAATATTTACTCTTGCATAAGCTATAAGGGGAAATAAGCAAGGAATTCTTGTGTTGTGCGTCTCACGAGATATCATCACTGGCAAAACATGCAACTGTCTTAAGGAACCTGTTTCAGCAGTGATGAAATGATGATAGCTTCCAGAACTTTAAATAAACAAAAAGAGCAAAAGTGGAGAAAGCGTGCGACCTAGAGCGTCGACGTAGTCCAGACTCACCTTGACTCGTACACAAATGAAACTAAACGTCCTTGGTGCACAGAGGCTGCAAGAAGTCATTCTTCAAAGGAAGAATGGGTTAAGCTGAACTTCCCCCAACCCTGTGACAACACCCTTGCTGCCTGCAAAGTGTGCATGGTTAAATGGAAGCTGTAAAGAAGCCATCCTAACTCAGGATCCAATTTAGGAAAAACACACACTCTCTTTGTGTTGTGGAGAACTGAATTGTGAAATTTATTTGGTCCTCAAAGTTTCCACAGGAACAGATCCGGCATGGCTGTAAGATGGGATACAGCTCAATGAACCCAACTCCTGGTGTCCCTTAAACTCACCCAAATAAAAAGAGCTTCTCCCAATACATAAACACATTCCTCTCCCTGGGGGTGGAGTGGATGTAGGCACTTATTTATTTATAGATTTACCCTTCAGGGAAGGATAGGTAGTTTACTGTATTTATTTAATATTAGGTTTAACTAAGGCAAAAAACTGTAGATAATAATAATGTAGACCTAAGACCATAACATCGAAGTACTAGGCTGCGATAATGTAGGCAAACACCTAGGATACAGTTAGTTAGGGAGAACTGGCGCCCTAGTTTGAACGAAGAGATGAGGGTCTGGAATAGAGACAGCTCGTTCTTCTTAGACAGACACCACTGACAAGACATGCCGTATCAGCAGACGGCGCCCCCCTCGGTCCTTCACATTTGAGACCTAGGGAAATCTGTAGAGGCACCTCGATGTACCGTAGATGACCTCCTTCGTCTGGCGCATTACAGTAAGACAAGACCTCCAAGTATCTCGTAAGATTTCTGACCAGTGTCGGGAGAATGTGAGTGAGTTTGATCTGTGGGCCCGGTGTGCAATGGCAGTGCAATGCACAGTAAGTACATGTCTCTTGCAAATCTAAGCTAGTGTCCGGTCTGCATAGTTATACTAAGGGGATACACACCCTCTTGATATAGGAATTTCAGGTGCAGGCAGGTCACTAAAACGATTGATATTGCGGAATTCAGGCTCCCGGTTGCATGTGGTTTCTCTAGGAATCCAAAGGGGCTAAGGCAAAGCTTAGGGAAGTTGAAGGAGCAGGATATATGCAGCACACACCAAGTACGTTAGTCTTTAAACGTGCATAAGGGCGAGTTTCTTGCAACATCAATCATTTGTGAAAATCTGAGTCCTATAAGCACTTGTGAGGCTGAGGTACCCACTTCAGAGCTCCGGTGTCAAAAGAGTTATGGCCAGCGTAGGGCCTACTCACTCGTAGGAGTCCACACAAATTTTCACAAGAATGAAGAACGGATCAATGAGCTACTTTAGTACACCTTAATGGGGTATAAAGCTCTTCCGAACCTCCATCAGGACACTTCCACAACACTTTAAAAAATGGGTCAGTATCATAATCTTGGCATACCCCTCTCACATGTACCCATCCCATCTGACTCTCAGTGAGTCATATCATAAGCCTACAAAGACTTAAAGGAAAATCACCCAACATTATTGCCAGATTTGGTGGGTCCTGTGCCCTCCCCCGAAATATCTGTGCATGGTTTACATTTCCTGAACATTGAAGTGTACCTACCCCCTATACGTAGAGTGTTCCAATGCCAGCACTATGGCCATGTTGCAGAAGACTGCGTGGAATACTACTATTCCTTGGTGGGGTAAGTTTGCTGGGAGACATTCCACTATGAGATGCACAGTAGCCTTGACAGCCAAAAAACTTAAGTGCGTATTACTGTAAAGAACGTTGGGGTTCCAGTTTTCCACAAGGACTGTGTCAGAAACCCAAACAACTTCTCGATGTCAACGCGAGATAACAGTCCTTTAATGGGACTAGGATGAGACCATACCAGTCTACCACAGCCAGATCTGAGATTGAACTCTGCAAAAGTGTGAGCAAAAACCCCACCTCACTGCAATGGATTCTGGTGATACCAGAATGCCATCACACACATTCCGTTGTCTGAGGAGTTAGCCATCCCGCTAGCACAGTGGAACACTACCTGTCTGCCACTACTGATTCCTATGGCTCACCTGAATATGAGATGAGTTTGTCCCATTTCTCTTCCCAATACCACAACTACAACAGTCCAGACGGACACCACACAGGTAACCCCCCTGGAAGTTGGAGATGATCAGATGCACAGACGTACCTGCAATGAATTATGAAACAAGACTTGCCACAGCACCATCAGAGAACACTAATGTAACCAATGGACCTGTTAAGGTGATAGCGTGATAAAGAAAAAGCACAAAACTCAAAGTGAGCATCCTCCGGAGAGGCAATGGATTCGCCTGACCTTTCCTCCATATTGTAACAAATTTCCTTCAGAAAAAAATTGGCATCTTGGAACAGATCCTGACAAATTTAATAAATATATGTAATCAGGCTGATCATTTGAGCATGGTGATGATGTCAAAAGTGCAGCCAATCCCGTTTCAATTTCCAGCAATTTGGTAAGAAAGAAGCTCATGACGCTTGCCTGCAAAACTTCCTATTTACCAGCTGGCAAGATGCCGAAAAATGCTTAAAATATAACAGTCCTGAAGATAAACGGACGTTACAAACTATGCATATGCACTTAAGTGCCCAGCCTCCACAGGGTAATATGTAAACCCTGCTTGCTGGTTTCGTGGTTGCTTGGGTTTTTCCTGGTTAGATCCTTTACATTGAAGTCTGTAGAAGCGATGGCGACTCGGTGTTAGCTTGGAAACGTACTTTTGAGACGTTTTTAGTAGCAAACCTGCCTGTTGGAAGAATTATAACTTTGTTTGGACGGGTGTTTGATGCGTGAGAATGATGAACTAAGAGCTCTTACTTGCAGTCTTTTGAATGAAAAAAGGAAGGAAATTGTAACTACAGTGAATGGTTGGTGAATGTAAGTACATTTCCTCGTCAGAAACTCAGACTACAATTCGTATGCTATTTAGTAAAAACCCGATGATGATGAGCCTCTTTTGATCCTTGGTATTCTTGACTGGCATAAAGTGTGGCGATCATTTTTATGGTGGGTTTCCGAGATAAACTTGAAATCTTAGGTTGTTGTCTACGCGAATCCCTGATAAATCAACTATCGTCACGCACCTTAACCGAACTACGAAAATAACACTGAGTCGGACTCAAATTTTACCACCAACATACGCCAAACCTAACTATCAACTCAATCTTGTACCAGAACCATAGACACATGACAGCAACTTCCAGAAGGTTTATATACATGGCCCTTCTCACTGCAGCTTTATAGTGAACCTTCTATCTTCTAATCTTCTGAAGATACCACACTGGCCCTTAAGGACCCTCGCCACGAACCCAACATTATCGTCACCACCGCCGACCAAAGGGAGGTGGAGTCCGCATAAGACCTGCCTTATCACTGGCTCCAAAATGCGAAAAAAAATGCTTAAAAATAAAGGTCCTGAAGATAAAGACGTACAAACTATTGCTATTTGCTCTGTAAGTATCTGCACACTGTAGTCAAAGCATAATAGTTTTACCATCGTATGAGCAAAAGATTGTTAATAACTCACTACCAAATGGGATACATTTACAAATCTTTTCATGGAAACATTGCTTCCAATCAGGAAGCAGGTTGCCTGACTTACATCTATTAGTGCAACCAAGAATAATGATGTATCGGTTTGCAGGGAATGTAGATTGAAAGTTGGAGCACCTCCACCAAACTTGCCTGGAATATGCAGCGTATAACTAAGGTCACAACTGTTGTGTGATGTTGTCAGAAAGAGCTTGCCCATTCACTCTATCCTTGCAGAGTCGAGTTAACATGCAGTATCATGGTGCAAAGGATATGCAGGCGATTTTTCCATAAACATTTTTAATCTCTATGCCCCAGCGAACCAGCTTCGACCTGGATGCTTTACCAATCGCTTGCAATAGTGATCTACCAATCATTCTTGGCGATTTACATGTCATGACATACGGTAATTGGTGGGTCTGTAACAAACACCAATGGAACTAACCTAGTGAGATTGCTAAATGAGCATTTTTGAATATATGTTAGCATTGTGGGCACTACTGAGCCTACTCACATATATGGTGGCATACTAGATCTGTGTCTTGGATGTATTACATCATATTACGATGCATGGACTCTGTCATAGTTGGATGATCTTCTATATGATCACTTCCCAGACTACAACTGTCAATCTTGATCACATCTCCAGCAATCAAGGAGTAACTTACAGAAGGATTGGAAATTATTCTCAAACCAGAACACAGGGACAACTTTATTAACCACTTGGATCAATGGTATAAGAATTACGAGCCAATTGGCACACAAAAATTAATGATGATTTAATTCCCCCTATTGAGGTGTTTCACAGATCATGTGGGCAGGAATAGGAAACAAAAAAACCCTCCACTATAAATCACAACATAAAAACCAATGTTAAATAATATAATGATCCTGTTGTGATAGGGACAACACAGGCCCTTATCTTAGGCTTTATTGAACATAGATTTTATAGTACTTCTGCAACAACCAAAATTATAATGACTGTACTCTAATAAGGGCTTCTACGGGCAGGTGATGTCTTGGCATCTGTCAAGAGAAAAGTTATAACTAAGGCACATATTTAAACTTCACCATGTAATCTGCAATCGTCAGCTAAAATGGATAAGTATAGTGGAATCACACACCATGTGTTGGTTGCCTGACCACACCAAAATGTTTTGTTGTTGTTAAGGGCTAGAGGTGGTTGCAGTTATTATCCTGCTCTGCTCCTCACAGGACCAGTATCAATACAACTCCCCCTTCTAATTTATCGGGAGGGACCAGTAATCTACCAAACTGTTAGGTGGGGCGACGTACACGTCCGACTTCGTAGCCTTGAGCCTCTTCTCAGGTTCGATATTTTCCAGCGGGGTTTGTTAACTGCTGGAGCAGAATCTCTATTTCCATAGGGGTAGTCTCAAGGGCTATCCAGGAGGAAAACGAAGCATCTTTCACATATCTATTGGTGTATCGTGAGATTCCACCTAGAGGGATTTCAACTGGGGCTAAACTGTTCTTGTTAGATACTGTAGTCTCTTTACCCATTTTGGTAGCGAATGTGGGCGTAATTGTGGATTAGCTTGCAGGAGCTCTACCTTCTTCCACTAAAGGATCCGTCTTGTTCATCCTCCGGTGACTCTTCGGAACAGGTCCAGGATGACAAACCCAAAAGTGGGCACGGAGGCTCCCGTAGAGAACGACGTGAATAGTTGAGGAGTCTTTCATGAGGGGTTGCATTAGTAGGCTGTGCACAGCAGTGATTAATTAGAGTGAAGAGCATCCGGTAGGGACAGTTTGCCAGTGTTGAACAGGTAGATTGCGCGACTTTATGTCATTGTAAAAATCTGCCTTCCATATTAGGTACCATTGAACCGCTCCACTTGACCATTGCCTTGAGGTTGTAGCTAGTTGTTCTGCTGCAGGCATACCTTGGCTAGCCAAAAAAACTCCTGAAGTTTCGTTACTCATGAACGAGGGTCCCCTGTCTGAATGGATATAAGCTGGCCTACCAAAAATAGAGAACCACTGTGAAAGACAACTAATAACAGTTGAAGCAGCCATATTTGCACAGGGAATACAAAAGGGAAACCTTAGAATATTCATCTACTATGTTTAAAAAAAAGGTGGTGGGGGAAAGACCTATTTGATTTTGTGCTGGTAGAGGTCCTTTGAAATCTATATTCAATCTTTCGAAAGGCCTGGGTGGATTTTATGAGATGAGTCTTCTCAGGCTGATGAAAGTTTGGCTTGCACTCTGCCATACTCTGCATGCTCTGATCACTTGTCGCACATCTTCCACTGAGTAGGGCATGTTCTTGATTTGACAAATGGTACAGGCGTGTAACTCCTGGGTGACACAAAGCCTTGTGGAGAGATGAGAGATTCAAACCTGACATGCTGCTCCACAGTGGGAACCTAGAGAATGATCAGGTGAGATGTTCTCTTGACCCGGTCGGTATCGGATTTCAAGTATAAACACCGATAGTTCCATCCTCCAGCGTAATTCTTGTCATTCTTATCCTACTTTTGTGCCTCTTTGTCGAACATATACATCACGGACCGTTGGTCAGTCCTTATGGTGAAATGTCTACCAGTTAAATAATGCCTCCAGTGGCGAACTGCTTCTATGATGGCCTGGGTTTCCCTTTTCTACAGCAGATAACATTTCTCTGATCCTTGAAAAGTTCTCGAAAAAAGGCTATGGTCGTCCTGCCTGAGATAAGACTGCAGCAATGGCAATGTCAATGCATCCTTTTCCCACTTCGAATGGTAGGACTCATCAATGGCTTGAACTACTGAGTTTTTCAATGTCCTTTTTTGAGAGTATGGAAAGCGGCTTCTGTTTCCCTTTTGGGTCACGGAAATGTGGTAGCACTCAATGGGCGGACTTTACTTGAATAGTTGTAGATCCATTGTGAGTAATAAGCAAGAGACCAAGAGTTCTTGGGAGTGACTTTTTGTCTTGAGCATTGGAATTTTCCGTGAGGTCGTGTCGTTCAGGGTCTGGGAATATTGAACCTCCTTCACTACTAACAAACAAGGATGCTAAGCCTTTTAGTTGAAAAAGTGCACTTTTCCTCATTGTAACTGATTATTTTTCTTCTTGCGGCTTCCAAAAACTTATAAAGGTTTGCATCATGTTCCTCCTGGGTCTTGCCACAAATGGTAACTTTATCTAAATAAAGCGTAAGTTCCCATGAGTTGCTCTTCCTGAATGAGTGAATCCATAATTCGTTGGAAGCAGGCTACCCCATTGGTGACTCCAAAAGGGACCTGGTAAACTGATACAGGCCATCACTAGCTGAAACGCTGTGTATGGTTTTTTTCTTCATTCCTTATAGGGACTTGATGATAGGCACTCTGAGATCAATTGTGCTAAACACGTAGTACTGAGCAATTTTGTCACTGTATCGTCAATTCGAGGTAGAGGGTACCCATCAAGAAGTGTAAATTTGTTGATTGTCTCAGAGTAATCGATAGCCCGTCTCCGTTTCCTATAACCATCCCTTTAACAACAACAACCTGTGCACGCCAAGGGGAATCACTCGGTTCTATAATACCCTCCCTTTCACAGCCTCTGAGTTTCTTTCTCAATGAACATCCGATCCCCATAAGAATAGCGGCGTGACTTAGCCCGATATAGGATGGCAATCCGCGGTAAGATTTGCAAACAGCTTTGGTGGGTTTTACCCTTAAAGTGCTAAGTCCACAGACCCAAAAAGAGGAGGCAGTTCACCTCCATATTTAAGGGGACACTACCATGCAGCTTCTGAAAGTCCTGACCCAAAGGAAACATCAGAGCACAGTTGTGGCAGAATAGCCCAATGTACATCTTGATAATCCTTTCCATTAACTCTGAGATTTACCTTACAAAACCCTAAGGTCTGAATAGAGAGAGATGTTGATGCCCTGGAAACGGTACCTGATGGTGATGTAGAGTCAAGGAGAGCCGTTTAACTAAGTCAAGGTTGATGAAACTCTCTGAGCTGCCACTATCAATAAGACCATCTACTTCTGTCCTTTGATGAAAACTTTCACAACTGCCTTTGACAGTGAATTTGAGTACCGCAGAAGTCACTGTTGCTAGAAATCGCATGATCACTGGAATGTGTGGAGGCACTAGCTCTTGTTGTGCATTTGCACGCATACTTTGCAAACCCCG
>NC_069481.1:2701346-2772823 GCF_026875155.1 Cherax quadricarinatus
ATGAAACTTGTTTCATCCCTTCAGTGACCTTAGAGGCTTAGACTGACATCCTCTCTTTGCTCGACCAATATGTGTTGATAAGAGGTGGGGACTAAGAAGGAGGTCTATGAAAAATACAATTGAACTCTCCTTCCTGTTTGGGAAGAGGATGTTGTTAGTATTTAGGGGTCCACAGTTTGCTTTCTCTTTCATGGAATTTTAGTAACCTGTAAAATATTTTACGTGAGCATTTCTAACTTTTAGAGCTCATTCAGCATGCCTCGTGGGATACAACTGGTGCATTGAGAAAAAATATATATAATTTGCTCTGACTTCTTCCAGTATTGTATAAACACTTGTAATAATTTTTACTTTCAGACCAAATGCCATTTGCGGTACGTGATGTGTACCCCCGGGGCTGCTCATTTTGGGTTTAAATATTGCTGCAAGAACCATCAACCATTACTACGGGGAGAGGAAGAACCCCAATCAGCCAATGAGAAGAACGGGGAAAAAGAAAGGAAAATAATGAAAAAAATTTAACTGTCGATGGATTTGTATTTAATTTCCACTATTTTGTATAAAAGAACTTCGATGTAAGTAATGATTTTTTCCTCTTATCTGCTCATATAATCATGAAGTGGAATGACCTGATAAAGAAATGCTGGATGCATGCTTCATTCATAGCTTTAAAAAATAGTATGATAGGTCAATGAGGCTAGGAGAGAGAGAGCCTGGTAACAGCCATTTAAAAGGCAGCACAAGGAGCCGACTCAGCTCCTGCAATCACAAACAGCCAGAGGTAATGCAAGCTTATGTAATTTTAAATGTAATTTACTCACTATCACCATTGTAGGTTTAGCACTTGGTTATGATTGTAATAAAAATAATAATACTCATTATTGTCATCACATTAAATAAGCTAAAAACCTAAAAAAATTGTGTTCTGACATGGATTTTTTTTTCCTTTGGCTGATATGAAGAAATTTTTTCATACAAATAAGTTAGAAGTGAATCAAGACAGTAAACAAGGACTACAATAAATATAAAAAAAATTTTTCTCGTACAAAATGGGTACAGTATTTTTTCCTGAGATTCATGTGCATATTCCACCATATTTCTTTTGACTGTATTCCCCCTCCTCCCCATCTCACCTCCACTGCTGATTCTCCCGAGAATTTGTTGAGATGAAGCAAGCTTATTGCATTGATTTTGACCTTTTTTTTTCTTGTTCCCTTTCCCTTGCACATGCTTTTTTCTGTGTACGCTGTATGACCCATTTGGGTTTTTGGCACTTTTTTATTATATGTATAACATGAAATGTAAACAAAAAAAAAAATACATATGTACTTAAAATAAAAACTCAAAAAATTTTTAAATTTTTTAAAAGAAAAAATGATACAGTATTTAAAAACATGAAAAAAGACACAAGCAAAAAAATCATACTGTAGCAAAGTAAAAATAAATGTAAATTTTGGGAACATTTGTTAAGAAAAATTTTTTAATTAGGCAGTAAATACATTACACATTACTCCCCCAAAAATTTTTTTAATAAAGATATTTTTTTTACTTACTAATGCCCCCGGGGAGGTTCCTTGATACTGTGAGGGGTTTTTGACCCAAGGACAGGACCTGCGCCCTTTTTCCCTTGGCCCTAAACCCGAGTCCTCCCATTTCCAAAGTGCTGTTGACCCTTCTAGTTGGCATCCCCCAAAATGTAAAATTTAAAAAATGCCAAAATTTTTGCAACAGCAGTCTACCGATCTACCTGGGGGGTGTTCCAAGGGTCAAGGGCCCCGGGGCCCAGCCTGACAGGCCCCAGTGGATCAGGATAATCAACCAGGCTTACTGCGGCTGAAGAAATCCAATATACAAACCACAGCCCGCTAATCAGGGCCTGAGAATTTCTCATTTTTTTGTTAAACTGATCCCCCGAGGGTAATTTTTTTGGTATCAAAGCCCCTAGTCCCTTCCATTTTGTACTTTCAGTTTTTGTTAACTGTCCATGCTGGCTCTCTTTTACGGCAAGTTTTAATTTTGTGTAAATTTCCCAAATTATGATTTTTTATCACTACTGCATAGTTAAAAATAGTTAAAGGACGTTTTTTGTGCTCAATGACAGGATACTGGGAAAATACTAACAGTTTGGTCAACTGGAACAATGGAATTGGGCAAAATGGACTCAAAGTGAGCGAAATCGTGGTGTTTAAAATATCACTGAGACTGCAAACTTTGCATAGCGTAATACAGCCTCCCCTCATTTAACAATGGATTTTCGTTTGGACCAGGGGTAAAAAAATTCTCACTAAGTGAGGAGCATACTTAATGGTATAGGGGTTTATGTCAACTATTTTGATACTGTTTTATGTCCCCTTTTTGCACCACTTAAAACATTTCTGCATACATATTTTAAAATGTTCATCATAGTGTACTTAATTGAAATAAACAAAATAGAGGAAATCACTCTAATAAAATTATTTAGGCATGCGATTGGTCAAAGAGCCCTTGTAAGCCCCGAGGCATCGTACAGAATATGTCACATATGAGGAGAGGCGTACCTAATTTTTTCCCTCAAATTTTGCGTTTGGTGTCATTACCTTGGGAAAAAATTCTATCATTTTCATAAGAAAAAAAAAATTTCTTTTAGAAAATTTTTGGGCCCCTAAGAAATTTTCAGATCAGGGGTCTAGCCCCTAAAAGGGTTAAAAGGTCTAAAGAGTATGTAGCCTATAATTTTATGATTATTCAGCAAAACCCCCTAGACAGCAGCCAAAACATTTTATTTAAGTTACAACATCAAAGTCATAACAAGACACTGATTACTGAAATATTTTTAAGTTTAAATGTATGAAAATTTGGGTTTTTCCCAACCGGGATAATTTACCTCTTAACTTTTTATGTAGTTATAATTATTATTTTTGGGGAAAGCACTAAACCTGTAGAGGGTTAATAACACCTGGGAAGGAGGAACATTTTGATCTAAAGAAGGGGAAAGTAGCCTGTAATTCCTTATTTCAAGACCCCTTCATCACCCATCAAGGCTGCCCCCTGTCATTAATAAACCAATTTTTGGAAAACTGGGGTATTACATCTTAATGTGTGGCTGTGGAAACGCATATGTGTTTTAAAATCTGGATTTGGGGCTTAATGCAATTCACATATCTAATTTTTTAATTTTTAAAAATTTTTATTTCCAAAATTCCAGTAACTAGTCTTTAAAAAACTTAGATGAAAAAAGTAATTATTTCTAAATCATTGTAAAAATACTATTTGGGTGAATTAATTCTACTATCACGTTAGAACCAAAGATGTAAACAAAAGTTTTAAACTTAAACTCAATTTTACAATAAAAATTTCATCACTTGTACAGAAAAAAAGTTATTGTGTAAAAAAAGTCTTATGCAATCATGAACCCCATAGAAGAAAATCTACAACAACAGGTAAAATTCAGTAGAAGCAGTTTAAAATATACTAATCATCGGCTGTTCCCCACCAGGAAGGTGCCCCAAAGAGAAAAACACTTTCATCATCACTCATTCCATCATGTTTTGCCAGGGGCATCCAATACTGCAGTTCAAAAACTGCAAAAAGCTTTTTATTATTATTTTTTTTGGGGGGATTTTGGGGGGTTGTTACAATTTCTAGGGGACCCTCAGCCCCCCCCCCCTTTCCCTTTTCCTTGGTTTTCCCCCCTTCTTATTTGGGGTCTCCCCGAATACATGAGTTTTGGCAAAATCTGTGTCTCATGGCTTTTATGAAAAATAAAATTTTTTTATTTTTTTATTATTAAGAATTTAAATTTTTCCCCCCGTTAAGTTTTCTTAAGTCTACACAATAAGAAAAAAATTCTTAAGTTTTTTTTTAAAAAAAAAAAAAAAAAAAAAAAAAACTGAAACCCCAAAAAGGATAATTTTAAAATCAAATCCCTTCAAGGAAGATGCCCTCAGCTAAAGGGTTTTGATCCAAAGGGAAATTTAAAGTTACCCTCCCATTTTTTAGTCAAACTTGATTTCGCCCATTCCCGAGGTACAGTAAACCTGATGGGTTTAGCTTTTGTCCTAAATTTTTCCCTTTTAATCAAGAACCCCCTTTCTTTATAAAATAAGATTTAAAAAGTTGCCCCCAAAAAAAAGTAGACTTTGATAATTTTTAAATTATGTTTTTATTATTGCATTTAGGGGCACTAAACACACGGGTGTCATACATTTAATATTTATTTATTTTAAATTTTTTGGGGCAGTCCCAAAATGTTTGGGGGAGCCTACAGTGCCTGGGGTATGGGAGGAAAATCAGATTTACCCAAGGGGGGAGGAAAGGGGCTATTTCCCTTTTGCACAAGAGCCCTCACGCCTCAAGGAACCCGTTGAGAGGAGGGGTATGGAATAAATTGACCTTTTTTTGGCAAAGGGTAGAGAATAAGTAAAAATCTCATTTAAAAATCCAAAATGCACTAATCCCATGGGTAACAATCAAGTTTTGTCTTTGGGGGGTGTGAAAATCTTCTCTTTCTTGAGGGAGTCACATGTGGCCGACCTTTGAGAAGTTGCATCTTATTGTTTTTTTGCCCCATCAGCACATAAACATAACAGTAGCACAGCATATCTGCCAACAGGTAAACGAGCAGCTGCATCAAAAAATAACGCACATTAGAGTCAGGTGGTATCCCTTCACCTCCACACTGTCCTCATTTTTTAAAACAAACACCGGTGTTAATTACAGCCCTTAAAACTGCAGTATACTTAAAAGGTGAAATTTTACTTATTTTTCACATTTAAAGTAAATGGAACCACCCAATGAAGTGTGAAAATGGTGGGCAGAAAACTTTATTACGAAAGATTTTGTTTGCTCAGTTGTCTCCCCTTAATAAAAAAAAGGAAACAAACTGTACAACACCTAAAGAAAAAAAAAGGACAATCCCGTGATATTAATGGTCCAATTAAGACAAAATGCCAAAAAATTTTCTTTTTTTATGTGGGGGTTTATTTGTTATTGTACAACACCTAAAAAACATCTCAAAAAAAGTATGTTTTAAAACGAGATCATAACATAATATTTGGCTTGGGGCTACAGAAAGTTTAAAAATTTATATATCAAGGAACCTACATACTGGAATATTTTTCAGACTCTTTTAGAAAATTTGAAGCCATCCCAGAAAGAAGTCAAAAATTTAATTTATTTTGATAACTGGTTCATTATTATTTTTAATGTACTTGCAAAGAAGCACAAAATCTGTAGTTCATAAGGTCATAATTACTTCCATAAAAAAAAAAACCTATTTCTAAAAAAGTTACACTATGTTGTAATCAAGAACAATAAAAACAAAAGGAATTTTTTAAAAACTTTCCTGACTCAGAGTTACACAAGAATGGGACAGCCACCTTCCTTCTCAATGCTAAACTCTTACACTGCAAATTTAATGTTATTTTATAATTATAAATTTATTTCTACAAGTAATGTAAAAGTATATGGGCTTAAGACATCATTGACAAAATAACAAAAAGCCCCTTGTTGCAGGTTTTGGGGCAAATTAGGCAATTTTTTGTCCACAAATGTGACTCGTACCAGACGACAACACCAGGGTCCCTTTTTTACTCCCAGGTGAACGAGACACAGATGTCTTAAGGAAACTGTCCTAATTTTTCCACCAAGGGGGAAACGAACCTGGCCCTCATGTGTGTGGGGGGAAAATTTTCAACAGATAGGAGTGCGAGGAGTATATGAAATGATAGTTTGATTGCCGGCTGCTTTTTAAAGGTGGGGTCAGTCTAGCCCCCTATCCCCCCCCCCCCTTTCTCCCCCCCCCGAAAGGTGACGTGTGGGCTCCGGCCAAGGGTAATCACTCGACTCACACTCCCAGCACAACGTAAGTAAAAGCCCTGCCCCTATTCAGTGGATATTGGTTGAAACTTCACTTTTGACCAATAATAAACTTAGTCCTTTATTTTTTAAGCTCCACATGAGACTTTTAGATAACACCCCTTTTTTAAGAATCTTACACTTATCGGGAGAGTGATTTCTTAAACAGGGGAAATCTGCCCTCTTCCAGTTTGGAATGACAGACGGGTCACCTCCAACCAATGAAAGTGTTAAAGGAGACGGACTGAAACCGGTCTTGGACTCCCCTTATACTACCTCCTGATTAATTGACAGGACACTCCCCCCTCATCTTCGCAGTGGTAAAAAACCTGCTTCCTGTCTTGGGAAAGACTATTCAAGGCGAAAGACCTGTGAAGAACTAGTCGTTGGGTTGTCATAAACCCGTGACCCCCCCCCCCCATCAAAACGGCTACAATTTCTAAAAAATGGGTCCCTCCCGACAACCCAGTACACTGTATATATTACTTTAAATTCAAATGTCATTTTCCATTTCATTTTTCATTTTTCTTTAAAGTAGGATACACATTATTTTTCATGTTTTACTTTGCATACTAAAAAAAAATTTTTTTTTTTTTTTTTTCAAACAATTCGGCCGTTCCCCCGAGGCGGGGTGACCCAAAAAAAAAAGAAAATCCCAAAAAGAAAATACTTTCATACATTAAAACACTTTACCCACTCACACATTATCACTGTTTTTGCAGAGGTGTCAGAATACAACATTTTTAGAAGAATCTTATAAAGATACAAAACATATCCCCCAAAAACTCCCAATATCCCAAACCCCCCCTTTAAAGTGAGGCTTTTTACTTTCCTTTCCAGGACTAAGTCCGACTATATGAAAATAACCGGTTTCCCCTAACCCCTTCACTAATATACCCTGCCACACTCCAACAGATAGTCAGGTCCAAGTACCTTTGCCCCCATTCCTCCTACTAACACGTTCACGCACCTTTTTGGAAGTCCAACCCCTTCCCCAAAAAACCCCCTTTACCCCCCCTCTCCCCAAACCCCTTTCGAGGACGCCCCCTCCCCGCCTTCCCTTCCCCTAAAGTTTTTATAGCTTTCTATGTCATTCTATTTTGACCAAATTCTCCAAAATGACAAACCACCTCAACAACCCCTCTTCTGCCTCTTGATAATACTTTTTAATCCCACCTTTTCCAAAATTTCCCATTTTCCGAATTTTCTGCACAATTTTACACCACACATTGCCCTTAACAGGACATCTCCACTGCCCCAACCGTCCCTCGCGCTGCATTACCCCCCCAACTCCACACCCATATAAGGTGGGGTCTACTAATTTCCACTTTCCTTCTTTCCTCCATAGATAACTTTTTTTTGACTCCAATATACCTAAAGCACCACTCCCTTTTTTCCCCTCACAATTCTAGATTACCCACCCCTTCGTAAATCCATCCCCGCAGCAACCCCAATACTGAAAACATTCATTTCTTCCAACTCCTCCCCCCAATTTGATACCCAATTTTTTTTTATCTAAATCTTTATACCCTAAAACCCCTTACTCTTTTCTAGTTCTTTTTTAACTTTCAACCTTTACACACATTCCCCAAACTCACCCACAAACCTTAGCAATTTTTCTTTAGAATCTCCCATAAGCACAGTATCATCAGCAAAAAGAACGTGTCAATTCCCATTTTGAATTTGTTCCCCCAAAATTTAATCCCCCCCTCCCCCCAACACCCTAGCATTTATTCCTTTAAACCCCACCCTTAAATATTTTTAAACCCCCTGGGACTTTCACACCCTGTCTAAGACCTATTTTTACTGGAAGTATTCTCCCTCTCTTCTACACACCCAAACTGACCCTCCCTATCCTCATAAAAATCTTACGCATTTAGAAACTTACCACCTTTTCCATTACTTGCAACATCTGCCACATTGTCCCCTACCCACTCTTCAATCCCTTTTCTAATCCATAAATGCAATAAAAACTTCCCTACCTTTATAAAAATACTGTTCACAATATGTTCAATGTAAACACTTGATCTACACTCCCTACCCACTCGAAACCTCCTTGCTCACCGCAATCCACTTTCTGTCTACCCTAATTCTTTCAATTATAACCCTCCATACACTTTTCCGGGTCACTCATAACTTTTTCCTCTATAGTTTTTAAGTTTTTTTGTCCCCCCCCTTTTTTAAAAAAGGGACTTTAATGCCTCCGCCAACCCCAGGTACTTCCCCCTTTGTAATTTATTAAAAAAAAACCCAAAACCATCCAACACATATCCCCCCCTGTTTTTAACTTTCTGTCTAAACCCACAGTTCCAGCGTTTAAAACCCCCCCTTTCATTCTACGTAATGCCTCCAACCCCCCCCACCTTAATTCTCCCTTTTCTTCACTCCAAAAGATGTATCCTCCCTGACCAGTCATAAAATTACGCCTCTGTTTCTTCCTTAACTTTTAAAATTCCTAAAAATATTTGCCATTACCTAATCCCTCCATCTCCCCCTCTACTAACTCCCCACTCTGTTTTTTTAAATGACAAATCCATACTTTCCCCCAGGCGTTCTTTAATTTTTTAATCACTCCAAAAATTTTTTTTTATTTTCATTAAAAAATTTTTTGAAAAAGTGCCTCTCCCACTCTTTATCGCTCTCCTTTTTCACTCTCTCACCACTCCTTTACCTTTCTTTTACCTCCATATACCTGCTCTTCTTATAACACTTCTGCTTTGTAAAAACCTTTATAACACCCCTTTTTTCCTTTTTTATCACACCCCTTTTCTTCATCATTCCCCAAACACTCCTCTTTCCCCCTGCCCCCCCCCTCCAAAACCACAAAATTCTGCCCCCCATTTTAATACTGGTTTTTAAAATATTTCCAACCCTCTTCAACCCCCCACTACTTCTTTGCATAGCCCACCTTTTTGCCCAAAAGTCGCTTTTACCACCCCAACTTCCTCCTCCCTTAGTTTTTACACTTTCACCCCCCCCTCTTACTTGTTGTTTCCACCTTCCTTTTTTCCCATCTATCTTTTTGAATTATTTCTTTTTCTATTCATTAAATTTTTTTCCAGGAGGAGCAGCCTTGGTAAAAATGTCTGAAGTTGTTACAGGGGTGAGAACCTTCATAGTATGTGAGCTGATGCCTACCCAAATTAACTAACAAATGCACCTTTTGAGTTGGAGGAAATTAGTCCATGGCTTACATGAAATTTTTTTTTTTCAACAAACCCTGTTCCACCGTGGGAGGGGGACCAAAAAAAAACAAAAAGTTTTCTTTTTAAATTTAGAAATTTTACAGGGGAAGGGGGTTTCTTACCCCCTTGCTCCCAGCAAATTTTTGTTGCCTTTAAAGCTGGCTTATGGTTATTATAATCTGGAGGGGCGCAAACCCCCTGGGATTATGCAGCCCTGTGGATGACTCAATTCAGGGAACAAGAGCACAGATCCAATTCCAGATCAAAAGCCCCCCCCCATGGCTACAGAGGAAAAATTTTGTTTCCTTTCCCCAGGAATATGTAATGTATGAACATCAAAATTCATACACAAATAGTAAAAAAAGGGTTTTAACAAACACCCAGGGGTTATCCCCGTATTGAAAACAAAAAACTTAACTTTTTCATTTAATTCTTTCTTTTTTCTGTTCTAAACACCCAAAAAAAGGGTTTTTTTCTACTCCTTTTAATTTTGTACATTACCAGCACAAAATTTTATAATACTTATTTTTCTCCTTTTTTCAAATGCCCCTTTTTCTTTTTATTTTTCTATTGTCCAGGGGGAAATGGAAAAAATCCCTTAAGCCCCTTCAAAAACACTAAAATTTCCGGGAGCTGGGTAGTAAACCCCTTTCCTGTTTAAATTATAAAAAAGGAAAAAAAAAACTTTATAAAAATTTCAAATGTCGTGGATTATGGGGGGAAGAAACAATTTTGTTTTTTGAAAAAAAAAGGGGGTCCTCCCCAACAAAAAATGAATAAATTTTTTAGTGGGGGAAATAAATTTAAATCGGGGTTCTGAGAAGTGAGCAAAAAATCATTTGTTTAAAATGATCATTTTTAAAAAAAAAGAAAAGAATTTAAATTTTAAGAATTTTGGATTAAAAAAGGTGGATCAAAGTGGGTCCCTAAAAGCCTTATCCCTGGGGGGAGGAATCAAGGAAGAGGAATTTTGGGGGGGGAAGTAATGTTAGCCTTTTTAACCAAATGAGATAATTTTGGGGGTTTGCTAAAATAGAGAAATTTAAAGGGTGTGGTGGTAATTTTGGGGGGGAGGGTTAAATGATTGGGGCCCTTTATTAATTTTTATAAAAAGGGGTTTTTTAAAGGTAAAACTATTTTAAGAAAAAGAGGATAAATAAGTATACACGATAATTTTTTCAAATGACATAAATTTTTTGGGATTTTGTATTGGGGAAAAAAGACTTTGGTAGCTCAATGTCATGTTTTAAAAAGGGCCCCCAAGATAATCGACACTTTTAGTTTTGTAGCACCGAATAAAAAGGAAGGGCAAGGGGAAATAGAACTCAGGGGGGAAGGGGAATTTATAAAAAAAGAGGGGGCATTGGGGAAATATAAAGTATTTGGGGGTAGATGGGGAATGAACAAACAATGGGTCGAAATTTTGGGGGAGGAAAAAGAGTTTTAAGGACAATTTTTTTTTCGGGGAAATGGGTGCAGGAGGGGAAAAGGGAGCGATTGTGGTGATATGAAAAATATAAGGGAGAAAATAGCATTAAAATTTTTACAAGGAAGTATGAAGGGGGGAAATAAGAAAAAGAGGAAAATTGAAGTGGTGGGGAAATTAAAAAAAGGAGCAAAGGGGTGGGGGGATTTAAAAATTTTGTTGAAAAAAAAAAGTTTTGGAGGGATTACTAAAAAGCCAGGAACAAAGGATTTGCAGTTTAAAAAAAGGGGAAGAGAGTTATTAAATGGGGAAGTTTGATTTGGGAAAAATAAGGGAAAGAGGAAAGTTTAAATGTTTTGAAAAGGGGAAATTGATTTCGTGTTGGGCAAAAAAGGAGGAATAAAACCCGAAAGGAAGACCCTGTATGGGGGGAATTCTACTAAAAAAAATAAGGGGCCCATTTTTATAAAGATGAAATGTTAAAAGCAGGTGGGGATATATTTTATGGTTGGTAATTTTTTTTTAAATTATGGAGGGGTAAGGTACCAATTAAAAAAAAGGGGAAAATCATAGTTTTTTGATAAACAAAGGGGAGTTCAAAAATTATAGGGGGAAAGTCTGTTGATGTACCCGGTAAAGTGTAGGAGAGTTTAATTTAAAAAATTAAGGAAGAGGAGAAAAAAGCAGTAAACAAAAAAGGGGGTTTAAAAGGGTTGGGGGGTAAAACCCGGTGTTTTCAGTGAAAAAAAAGTAAATATTTAATAAAGGGTGGGCTTTTCATTTTTTAAAAACACCACCAAAAGAGACCCTTTTTAAATACAAAGTTTCCACCATGAGGGTTTTCCAGTACTTAAAAATCCCCCACCCCCCAAAACAAAAACTTTCAAAATTCCCCTCCATTACCACATACTGTGCAAGGGCCATGTCTCTCGCCTAAATCCAAAATTTAAAAAAAATGACCCAAAATTTTCATTACATTATCAATATACATTGTAAAAAAAAAATTCCCGCACAAAATTTTCTGACTTATACTCATTTGTAACAATCTCATACGTAAACTACTTTCAACAGGGCCCCACTGTAAAAACAGGGGGTCCCGGGAGTTTTGGCAAATTCGTTCGAGAAGGCTGTTCGAGTGGTTACTAAAAATACACTTAAAAAAGCACTTACAAAAATACATTTAATAATTGTCGAGTTGCGCTGTTTTGAAACTCGGGGGTACCACTGTATGTTTTCCCCAAATTGTAATTGAATCATTTTACTGTTGTTTTAAAGAAAACCTTTTTACTATTTTCAACTTGTCGTTTGAAATTTCCCGTTCGAAATTGAGTAAATTTTACTGTTTTCTATATAAAAAACAGACGTAAACTTCAAAAAACAAGATTATTTTTCTATTTTATTTCGTAACCCTTAAATTTAGTCCCCGTAATCCAGGCATGATAGGGGCGCTCTTTGCACCAAAAATTCATTATTGTAATTACACACGTAAACTATTTATCTACAATTCAATCACATTAAAAACTTGCAAAAAAAAAAAAATTTGAATTTAAATTTTTAACTGAAAAGGCAAGACATACTAAAAAAGGTTTTCCCTTTGCTATATGCCTTTTATCATTTTTGGTTATGCTGTACTTCAATTAGTTTAAAAGCATGTGCACATACTGCAGAGTACCTGATCATAGCCCCTCCTCACTTAACAACGGAGTTTCTTTTCCCAAAGAAAAATCATTAAACAATTCATCGTAAGTGAGGAGCTACATAAGGTAGTGTTGTGGTTTTCAACCATCTTTGATATTGTTTTAATGTCATCTTTGCACCATTTATAACATTTATGGTATATTTTTAAATGTTTAAAACAGCAGTGTATACTGTATATTGAAATGAAAAGAATAGAGGAAATCAGCTCTAATATACTTTAAACAGTGGACCCCTCGACCAACGATGGCATCGATTAACAATAAATCCGACTAGCAATAAATTTTAACACAAAAATTTTGCCTCAAACTAGCGCTAAAAAACTCGACCAACACTATTCGTTCCGTCTAGACGCGCCCACTCTGGCCAGTGTTTACAAGCCAGCAAGCCACCGCGGTCACTTCCAAGCATACAATCGGAACATTTCATATTATACAGCCTTTTTAGTGTTTGCACCTGCAAAATAAGTCACCAGGGCCCCAAGAAAAGCTTCTAGTGCCAACCCTACAGCAAAAAGGGTGAGAATACTAGGGTTTATGAAGAAAAGAGATCATTGCTAATTAAGAAAGTGGAGTGCGTGTCTCCGAGCGGGGCCAGGTTGTACACAAACCCCAATCAACCATCGCTACTATTGTGGCCAAGACAACGGCAATCAAGGAAGCTGTTCTTGCCAAAGGTGCAACTATTTTTTTGAAACTGAGATCGCAAGTGATAGAAGAGGGTTTAAGAGACTGTTATTGGGGGTGGATAAATGAAAAACAGATAGCAGAGATAGCATCTCTCAAGCAATCATATGTGAAAAGGCTAGGAAGTTGCATGAGGATTTAATAGAAAAATGCCAGCAACTAGTGGTGATGTGAGTGGAATTTAAGGCCAGCAAAGGTTGGTTTGAGAGATTTAAGAATTGTAGTGGCATACATAGTGGATAAGGCATGGTGAGGCTGCCAGTTTGGACCAAAAAGCAGGAATTCAAGGAGTACAATAGACAGTAAAGAATTGAAACCTGAACAAGGTTTAATTGGACACTGACAATGTTGTGAAACACTTTAGGAATGTCATAAAGGAACGGGAGGTACAGGCCTCTATGGACAGAAAATGTTGTGCAACAGAGGTCCAGTGGGCTCTCAAGCTGGGCCTAGTGGCATTAAAAGAAGAAGGGAAGTAACCCCGAAAAAGGACTTGCCACCTCAAGTCCCCCAAAGGAAGGGGATTCCCCCTTTTAAACACTAACACCATCAACACTCTCCCCTCCTCCCATCCCCTCAAGCATCACCAGATCTTCAATTAAAGTAAGTGTCATGTAACTGTGCATGTCTTCTTCAGTTTGTGTGTATTAAAATTAATATTTCATGTGGTAAAATTTTTTTTTTTCCAATACTTTGGGTGTCTTGCACGGATTAATTTGATTATTTCATTATTTTTTATGGGGAAAAATTAACTCGACTAACGATAATTTTCGATTAACGATGAGCTCTCAGGAACGGATTAATTTATCCTGGTCGAGGTTCCACTGTATTTAGTATGAATACTGGTCAGAGAGTCCGTCGTAAAGTCCGAAGAGTTGGAAAAATGAGCACGTCGCTAAGTGAATAGAGGCGGTATTACTATAACCCATATTCAGCTCTAAACCCAAAAGGGGCCATATATAACACTGATGCATTTCCCTGAGAGAGAGCTAAAACACAGCGTTGTTACATGATGCAGAAAAATATTTTATAAATGGATACTGAATAAGGCTGGTGGAGCCCTTATCATCATAACTTCACTCATGAAGGAATTTTTTAGCATAAAGAGATTCATGGGAAAAGTGCTTAAATCTTTTGGGAATCATACAAAAGCTAGGATTAATGGAAAATCAGATTGGCCCAAAGGGAAAAGGGGAAGTTAATTCTAATTCCATATGAAGATCCTGTCAATGGTGACAAAATACTCCATTGCAGGCCAGAAAAGGAACTACATAACAAATGACAGATGTTTATTTTATAGTTTCAATCTTCAAGAAAGATAACACACAGATCCTAATCAACAAAGCTTATACAGCATCCTTAAAATGCAACCTTGCAAGTTGCTGGAAAAAGTTAAGCAGCCACATGCTATGGAACATTGGACAAGCAGTTTTTTTGGGGAACTGTCCACTCCACCCAGGAAATCAAATTCATGTCTTTCAGTTGTGAACCAAATGCTCTACAACTTCTCTGGCTGTACTCAACTGGTGTGGGATTATAAATTTCATCTACAACTTGCAGATATAGCCGAGACTGAAATGGTATCATGGCCCAAAGATACAACTTTTTACAGGTGAATACGAGAAAGTGAGCAGGAGAGTAGTGTAGTATTAGTAGTAACATTCTGGGACTGACTGGGAAATTTAAAAAGATCTTGAACAGCCATCAAAGTCATTCAACATGGGGGACTTGCAGGCCTGACTTTTTTTGGTTATCCTAAAGGTTCTCTACACATATGCTGTGTATCCCTAATCTATTAACTACATTTGCATATACCGAATAAACTTACCTATTTACTTTTATATCAGTATAGCCCTTGCTAAAAGCCACAGCTACCTGTTAACATTGCCTGCTAGGGCACAAACAAGCCCTTCAACCACTACAGCTTGCTGCCATGAGGTTTAATAGTGTTAATTTATTTTACTTAAAGACAGCCACACTACATTATCTTCAAAAAAACTTTTTTTTAACATACTGGCCATCTCCCAAACAAGCTAGGGTGACCTAAACAAGAGGAAACACATTCATTGTCATTCATTCAATTGCTGAAAGTGGCTGACATCCAGCTCAGACTGCCCCAAAAATTGAAAATCCCCCCCCACCTCCTTCAAGTGCAGGCACTGTACAACTTTCCAACTCCAAAATCAAGTCAGGCTAACTATTTTTCCTAAATCCCTTTCATGAATGTTTTGCTTCAACCAACAGTATATTAATTGAAAAAAACATTTTTCTTCACCATAGCTATCAAATGCACCAACATATCGCGGGATGTCTAACCCTTTGAAATCAAAACCTTTTTATGCTTATGAATTTGTATGCTCCAACAGGATAAGAAAAAATTTATATATTATACATATGAAGAACACCTTTATAAGGAATAACATACAGGTAAATAATTCTAGTTATAAAAGGGTTTTTGCAGTTGATGTAAATTTTTAAAAAACTTTCAGCTTTTGGTAAGAAACTACGAATTCTCTTGTCATGTTAAAAAAGGTAAAAAATATTGGTGAATAGTTTATCCGCATATACGTACAGAAAAAATTTCTGTATCTATAATAAAGTATCAACACAAAACAATTAAAGATTTTTTTTTTTCCAAAAAATTAAAATTTTTTTTAGTAATCAAGTCCTTTACTGATTTTACGCCATGTTACCATAATTTTCACATTGTATGCAAAGAACTGAATTCACTCATACTTATTGGTGTAATAATTTATCGAGACAGGAAAGGACTTTGTGGAACTTGCATGAAATCAATGGATACTAAACACAAAGCTGAGAAATATTCCAATACAGAAAAAACATACCCCACAATATGGGACTGAATTGTTGATAAAAACAGCCAGAAACCAACCTGTAATAAATAAAGACACGAGCAATCTTAGGAAGAATTTTGGGGCAAAGAGATCAAATGAATCTAGCCAAATCTTGCAAAAACAGAAGATTTTTTTGACTCAGAAGCCCGCATGGGTAAACGTCATCAATAAAGGTTAAAAATTTAATTTGCATTTGTCTCTTTACCATCTTGTTGATGTCTTAGCAATATTACCCAAGCAGCCGTATTAAAAAACAACTGCTCGGGATTTTTTACTGTTACATACATCCCAAAGGGAACTCAAAAAAAGGTGATAGTTAGTGCTAAAAAAGAAACCAGTAACTTCCCTTGTCCCTCTCCTTAATAAATGTTTGTCTTGGTTCAAGGCTAAATAAAGCACGCTTTCCCTGCATGTGCCGCTTTACTGAAGTAATGAAGCGGTGAAAACCGGGTATATAATACCGACACTGTGTCCTGGACGGTTCACTCATAATAATGAACAAGGCCCAGGATCAAACCATTCCCACATAAAAGCCCAAGTATTTGCTCATGTGTCTTAAAATTTTACAATATGCTAAAAAATTATTAGTGTAGCCCCCCATTGCAGAAGAGTAAAAAATTTTACCTAGTTCAAAAACAATAGAAAAGGGCAATACAGCATTTTGTCCTACCCCTTCCAAACCATTAAACCCATTTGAATCAAAATTTATAAAGGACAAAGGGCCCCTTAATTGTTTGCTAGCTGGAAAACCGAAAGGAACTTTTTACGTATTCTCCTACAAAAGCATGGTTTTCCAAAGCGACTATCAAAGGCTCGGTGCAACCCACCAGTCATGACCTGCCAGGGTGCAAATTTACTTATGGTATACTGTAAAAAACCCGCAAGTTGAGAATAAGACACGTGCAACTTTCGGCTATTTTTTACAAAGATTTTTTTTGGCCAACCAGTGGCTCTTTCAATTCAGTACGATATAAAAATACTAAGACAGGGAAATGAGGTAATCAGTACCTCAGCCTTGATAAATTTCCGTAAATTTTAGCCTTTATAAAGGGCTGAAGGCGACCCACCTCATCTTTAAATTCTCTTAGTCTGAAATCTCTTCATTAAATTGAAGAACCATTTGCGGCAAAATTCTTCAAAAAAGAACTTTTTAACACATGGCCATTTCCCAAACAGAGGTATTGTGACCCAAAAAAGGGGAAACATTTTTCATCACACTCACTCCATCACGGGTTTGCTAACCCGTGCCAATACACAGTTCAAAAAAGAAACAGGTTTAAAAAATACATTGAAAAATTTAGACACGTTTGCAACTTTTTGGAAATGTTTCCCCAGTAAGTGCTTTCCTCACCTGCACAGCAATGAATGGGGGAAAAGGAATGATAAAAGTGAACCATCAACTTAAGGCTGGGGGACGATTCCAAAAAACCCACTTTATCTTCCACCATCCCCCTCGTACCACTGAGGAACCCACGGGTTTGTAAAAAAAACTTTTCCACAAAAAAGTTCCCAAAAAGGTTTTGCAAACGTGCATTTTTCCATAGTGCACACCCAAGTTTTGCACCAATCTTATTCAAAACAGGCTCCGAACAATCTTAGTCTGTGCGAAAATTGTAAATGCAACACAACAACTTTACAAATAATTCAATTTTTCCCTTTTTACGCAGTTAAAACCTAAAGTTCTGTACTAATAACTACATTGTAAGAAAAATGTAAATTCAATTGTGAAAATAAAAAACCTTTAATGTTTACCACAATTGAAAAACAGCAGTATTGCCAAAAACCCAATTTTAATTAAATTTCAAACACCACATTTAACCACACATTAATACTGAAAAAAAAAACCATATACATATAGCAGGGCTTCATACCAAATTTCTATTACCGAAAAATTATAATAGTTGTCAATGCCCCGGGGGAATGGAAAATAATCAGGTTTGATCCAAGGAAAGGGCAGCTACAAATCCCCATGTAAATGTATTACAAATCTGTGCTTTTAGACCTCAATTTCCCAATCAAACCCTTTTTTAAAAGTGATTTCAAGTTTTGTGCGTCTCTATATTTCTGTCTTTTTTTTGTAATGTAATTTTTAAAGTAAGAAATGTATGTATTTATGATGTATGTATGTGTTGTCCCGTTTTTTTCTCTCTACAAAAAATAAAAACTTTCTTTTTAAAATCTCAAAATAAATAAATTTTACAATTTTTTTTGTGACAAGTGAGGGGGAAATTTCAGAGAAAAAACATTTTTCAAAGTGACCAACAAATTTTTTTTTTATTTTTATCTAATAAAACAAAAAAATCAATATGATTAATTTTAACCAAAGTTTCCACCTTTATTTTCAGTCAATACTTTAAAAAATTTTAAAAAAAATTACAAAAATAAACGGCAAAACTATACAATAATACTAACTGAATTGCAATAAAAATATAAATTTCTAAATTGCAATAAATCTATGTTAGCAATAATAATTTTAAAAAGTTAAAGGATAATCATTTATAAAACACTTAAAAAAAATGAAGACATATGTAAAAAACCCACATTTAAAACATGGACCCCATAGGGAACAAAAAAAATATTTATCGGGTCAAAATTTTTTATTATGTATTATTTCATAGGAACGGGCTAAACCCGTATGGGGTTTTAAAGTTCTGGCACATCTTCTCCAAAATCGTTACTGTGTCCTCAAACAGCATTTCTTTCTACACTCTCTAATCTATCTCTACCTCACCTTAACATTTGTGCCCGGGGACCACACAACAAATCCTCCTTTTGCCAATAACAACAACAAAATGCCGGTATGTATATTCCCAGTCTAAGGCCAGATAACACACACTCCCCTTCATTAGGATCTATACTTAATATACATAAAATTCACTCATATTACTGTAAAAATACTAGTTATACAGGATAATCAGTTCTAATATTTTTCCCCTGCCCTGAAACAATTTCTTGATAGTTGCAAAAAACTCACAGGAAATAATACCAGACTCAAAAACTCTAATGGTTTTTTTCCCAAACCCTGACTCGACCTATTTAAAAACTCAGTATAAAGGGGACATAAAACCTAGAAAAGTCTGTCCGTGAAGATTTATGACCCTCTCTATCTGCCAGCCACTTCAAAGCTACTGCTAACCCGTAAACGGGTCCAAGCGTATACAGTGGTCCCTCGTTTTTCGTAATTAATCCGTTCCTGGAGGAGCTACTATAAACAAATTTACGTTTTTGCGAATCAATTTTCCCCAAAAAGAAATAATGTAAATACAATTAATCTGTTCTTGACACCCAGAAGTATTGAAACAAAAATTTTTTTTACATGAAAATATACATATAGTAAAATAAACAATACAATGGAAATGATGAATGAAACATTAACAGCATAACACTTACCTTTTTTGGGAGATTTTTCTTAGTGTATGGAGACTGGAGGAGGAGAGAGACTGGATTGTTTACAGTTTGGAAGGGGAACCCCCTTCCAGCAACACCTCAGGTACCAATTGCTTCTCTGGGGTTGCTTCTCTTCTCTGTTTCTTAATGCCACTGGGACCACCTTGAGCGTCACTCTAGTCCTGTCTCGCAAAGTAACTGTGGAGAGAGCTCTGTTTCTGGCGTCTCTTTAACACTTCCTTTAAAATGGCCCAAGACTTTGTCACTGTAACATATTTCTCACCTTCTTTATCACGGGTTTGGCACTAGGACTTCTCTTGGAGCCATGTAGCTTTTTTTAAAGTAATTGAAGCACTTAAATGAGTGGAATTTTATGAAATATTTCGTAGGAGCACTTGAGGGGACCTTCATTCACTGGTAAACAATGCCAGACGGGCTGAGTAGGGAGGCCGCCCCGGCGCAAAAACCCGTGCATACGCATCCCGGACGAACTACTATTCGGAGTCAACCTATGAAAAGCGAGTCCGTGTTTATATGAAAATACCCCTATGATTGGCGAAATTTCGATTGCCGAGAACTACAAAAGCGAGGGACCACTGTATAATATGTTTTTTTTCAACATTTGATAGTATATGTAAAAAAGTATAGTTTTTTTTTTTTTACATTTGAAATGTGTAAAAAAACTTTGATCTACTTTTTTTTTTGTTATATTTGAAAATATGTAAAAAACATAAATCTACTTTTGGAGCACTATGCATGTGAACGTAGACTGCTTGGACAATTTTAAGGGTTAAAAAAAACACTATTTTAATGTATCCTAACAATATATTATCTTGGACAATTCCTGGAACCCAGAAGCTGTCTTCATCCAATATTTTTCCCTTTTCTTGTTTATCATTCCTTCAATTTAGGTCCCTAGCTTCAACCTTAATTCATTTTTTATTGAATTACTGAATACTCTAACATAATATAACTATACATTCTTATTCTTGTGTATTAGTAATCATAATTTATTTTTAAGGCTGTCCAAAATATCTTGCATATAAGGGGCTTTCTATAAAGTAGTTATATATGTTAATTACCCTCACTATATAACATACTGTATTCCACTTTATAGAAAATAAAGTTTGTCGTTGTGCCTATACAAAATTTCCCTCAGAAAGCCTTATATAGCTCTTCTATGTAGTGAAATTTTTGTGTAAATGCAATAGAATAACCATCCAAATTATATACACATGGAAAGGCCTTAAACAGTATGTGTTATTCAGTTTTAAAGAGAGCTACTGTAACAACTAGTGGCACAGCACTCTCATCTTATGTCCCGGGACATTTCATCTCATTTTTGTTTGGACAATTTATTATATACAGTCAGCCCTATGAAGATTCTCTACAAAGAGAAATTTTTGTTAAATGCAATTGAAAAAAGTGAATAGAAAACTGAAGAATGTATGTTTATAAGGCCCTTTCTTCAACTAATCAATTTTTTTGATACAGTGTACTTGGGGAAAAAAAAAAAAAATGCAGCATTCAGGGCCCTAGAGAGAAAATGTGTATAGCGATAAATTTACTGACAAGTTTTGGGCCCCATACAGTCGTTTTATCAAGTCACAACAGATCTCCATGACTTGATAAAGCTCAATGTGTGGGCAAAACGTATAGTAAAATACGTACGTACTATTGTGTTTTACAACACATTACATTTTTTTCCTGTTGGGGCCGGTATTTTATAAAATTTTTTTCCTCAAATCAATTGCTTAAAACAACTCAGAGAAGCATGTAAAAAAAAAAAAAACAGTAAAAAAATATGCCATTTAATATACAGTAACCCCTTGACATAATGGACTTTTAAATTATGGGCAAAATCCACCGAAAAAAATTGTACTTTTAGCTCCTTTTATTTTTAATATTTTATTGCTGTAAACTGGGTGTACAGTACATATTAGGTAATACAATGGAGTACTTCAGTGCATTTTTTTGTTATTTTTTAACATTATTCTGTTTTAAAAGGGACATTTCGGACAATTCCGATTAGTCCTTATATCAAGGTGAAACAAAAAGCTTGTTTTTCTTTTAAAGTCACCCTACCTCAGTGGGATATGGCCTGTGAAATTAAAAAAAGGGTTTTAAACTGTACAGAAAAACCCTTGACTTAGGTGGACTAATAGATGGCAATGGGTATTGGTAATGTGAATTATGTGTGGAGAGATACTAAGTACTTTTGCCATGATTGTAACAATTAAAATTTCTGTATCAAACAGATTTTTGTTCCACTTTCTTTAAATCAATTGCTGCAACAGATTTTTTTTCAAAAGTCTAATAAATTGAGGGTTTTTGTTACCATTCATGACAGGCTACTTAGATGAACTGATTTTTTTTTTCCAAAACCAACAAAATACGTATTGGCTTCTCAAATACTGTATGAGGAATGAAATTTTGATTAAGACCTAAAAAAAATGAAAAAAAAAAACAAGTGTCACTTAGTTCAAGGTTTTCACAACAGTAAAATGGATCAAGAAAATTTTTGTTTACGGTGGCACTGTTTTCCTAGAAATAATAAAAATTGCTCAACTAGAGCAGACCAAGGATGGCTATATCCATCCTGAACTTGGGAAATAAACCACTCAAGTGTCTACCATAACTTAGCAAAAACATTTTAAAGAGGTTCAATAACCACAAAATTATTATTTTATTCATGGGGAAGTGCCACACTTGTGGTGGTCATACAGTGCTTGGGAAATGGGAGGTAATCAAGTTTTTGATTCAAGCATAGGGGTAGCTCCAATTTCTTAGATTAAGAGCCTTTTCCTTCACACTGAGTCACACTGCTTCAAAGGATTCCCCATGAAAAAATATTTTACTTTTTATTACACCCTGCCTTGGTGGGAGACAGCCAGCATGATAAATTTTTTTTTACACTACCTGATGACTCCCGGGCAAGAGGGATACACACATCAAGAAAGTGTGTTTTGTTTAGCAAACTTAAATGCCCAACATATTAAATAATCAACTATGACTAGATATATCATATTCAGTCCTTAAAGAAAATTTTAATAAAAGCAGAGAAATAATACATATCATAATTTAAAAAAAGAGTGCTTAACCCATAAGGGCCCATGTACATTAGGAAAAATAAATGCTTTTTTTGGGCTCTGAAACCCAAAAGACAAATGATCTCACAGGAGTTGTAATAATACCGCTGTCGTTGGTCAGTAGGTGCCCCTGGTTTTTCGGGGTATGGCAATCAAGAGACACATACATGCACCCAGGTAATGACTAAAGTAAATTATTAATATACCACACGGGGTTTCAACATGCTATATGGTGACCCAAGAACCAGACCAGGTTACAATACCACAAACTCATCACAAGTTAATGTCTGCTAATAAAAGTATTTACTTTATAATAAAATTTACGACATTCACTTAAATTTGCACCCAATCTTGAATAATATGGCTGAAAGACCGACCTCAAGACAGAATCCCTGAAACGTTAATGTAACTGGGATGTCTGAATAGTGGACGGAAGTGAAGCCATTTGTTTAATTAAAATTGTGATTTTTTGTATCAATATCAGCATAGCAAAAAAGAAATAAATGCAGAAGAAATCTCACTGAAGTTTATCTTTTAATTTCTGCTACCACCACAAGTTATTCACAGAAATATACTGTAACCATTATATAAATATATATATACAGTGTAGATTTTATAGTCAAATTTCAATAGACCCCTACAACTAAAATATTGCCCCAAAATAATATTGTGTTTAAAATCTACTGTATAATACATAGATTTAGGAATCAATTTTTTTTCCTAATATAGTATTAATAAGTTTAAAATTGCACAGACTGCAAAGTGCCACCCATATATACCAATTTTGTATCCCCATTTATTCCAAATATGGTACTTTATGTAAACACCATTACTTGTACTTAATATATATATGCCTGCCCTTGCAATTATATGTGAAAATTTTCATTAAAAAGTCATGTTATATCTGATTTTCCAGTTTGAAAACTTGAAACACAATGCTCATAACTCTGTATTCTAATCCGTCATGTCTGGAGAAAACATAGAAGGTGGAAGCTGAGGCGTGACTGGCGTGCAGCCGTGTCCTTTAGGTAGTATTCTGAGAAGCTGATGTAAACAAGCCACGCTTAGCCCAACAATGGCAGCAATAATTGTGTTCTTCTGGGGGATGATGCCATGGGCTAGTGTTAGACCCCGCGTATGTGACGTAACGTGCGAACATCATGTGTTTGTCTCCCATCCTGCGCACTAAATTTTCTGTAACCACATGGTCGCCATCAAAAGAGAGAGAATTTAAAAAGAGTAGCCTATTCTGAAGTGCTTTTGTAATAAACAATTATTCTTGACTAAAGTGAGAATGAATGTACCATTAAACGAGTCCTCCACTTGCACAAGCACACTACTGTAACTTGTTGAAAATGGTATACAGTACTGATAAGATGAAGAATTAGACACGTGCAACATCTGGTATCTTTATTTGTAGACGTTTTGCCATCCAGTTTCTTTATCAGTACAATACAAGGACATAATGTGGGAAAAAATTATATGCAAAATGAGGTAAATCAGTCCCTCACCTTGGCTCGGGAACTGATTACCTCATCTTCTGTATATAATTCTTCACATTATGTCCCTTGTATTATATTGATAAACCACTGGGTTGGCAAAACGTCTACAAATAAAGATACCCAAGTTCAAATGTGTGTAATTCTTCACACAATTGTAACTTAGAACTGCTAAAAACATAACATCATTTTATCACATGTTACCTAAGGAAAATTAAATTTAAATGTTAAATTTTTAAAATGGTTCATGATTGCAACTATATCTTTAAGATAAATGTTCACTTATCTGGGACTAATTTTAAAAATTTTCAGTCAAAACTGTGCATCTAACATAAGATTTTAACAATTCTATGTTGTTTTAAATGACAACCCAGGATTATGAAGTTAGATGTTATAAACAGAGGTTGTTAAACTGCTTGTAAAAATATATATTTTCTTCTTTCAACGTACCACCGTATCCCACTGAGGTGGTGGCCCAAAAGAAAAAACTGAAGTTTCTCCTTTTAAATTTAGTAATATATACAGGGGAAAAGGGGGTTACTAGCCCCTTGCTCCCGGGATTTTAGTTTGCCTCTTACGACACCTGGCTTACAGAGGAAGAATTCTGTTCCACTTCCCCATGGAGAAAAAATATATATATATATATATATAAAAAAATGGTCTGATTTAGTATTCAAACAATTAGTGGAAAAGAAACACACTAAAGCTTTTAGGGTACTATCTTTAAATGATATACACAAAAATCCCCCACAGGAAAAGAAACCCATGATGACATTTCGGGCTGACTACCCACTACAACTACAACTTCCACTACTATCTCCACTTCCTTCTTTTATTTTTCTATCTCTCTCTCTCCCATCCTTTCATATATAACTGTCTGCCTTTCCTTTTTGTGGGTTTGTGTTGACTAGTTAATGGGCAAGTCGGCCCAAAACATTAAACATGAGTTCTTTCCTCCTATTTCAAGTTATTTGTTTACTGTTCCAGTCCACATACTGTGCCTTTTAATTCTTTTTTATATCACAATAATTAGAAATAACTAATAAACTTCATATTAAAGCAAAATAAATGACAAGCAAAAGCACAGGAAAAATCAAAATTTTTTTTTTTTTTAAATTCTACCCAAAAAAAAATTCCATTAATTGTGCTATATGTCTGAACAGCCATTTATTCATGCAATATTCAGAAGCTCAAACCAACATTTAAGTACTATAACATAGCACACCTCTTATTTTTTTTTATTGTTATCAAAATTTAAGGTTTTTAGTTAAAAAAAAAAAACGTATGAACCTTTCGAGAAGTTCAAAGCAATGTCCAAACATAATAATGACTCCTACTACACTGTACTATAAGATACAGTATACAAGGGGTCCCACTTTACAGTGCTTTCCACTGTACAGCAGTTTTCAATTATACCAGTTCTTCATCCCATTCAGATTTCCTACAATAAATATATTCCCCCACTGACTATAAGCTAAGAAGAAAATATTTTAAGGTAAGTAATATTGTATATATCATTTTTTTAAGGCCCCCACCAAGCATGCCCAAAAGATATTTAAACATTCATCAACTTTCTTCCGAAAGGGTCAACTACAGTTTTTAAAAAGCCTTTAAACCCCCCGTTTCAGGTGCGGCATGTATTCCCATCCCAGAATCAGTCGACCTGCCGAGTTTCTGAACCCAAAATGTACATACTTTGGTAAAAAAAGAAAAGGGGGTACAAAAAAAATGTCTATTTCACTTATAAACACCCAAAACTTAAAGTCCAAGCCCTCACAAAAATTCCTAACCCCCTTCCCAAATTTCTGGCCGAATGGTTCCTTCCCCTAAGAATGATAACCAAGATTAGTTTTCCTTCCATTTTCCTAACCCTGCCGGGGCCAATTCAACAACCCTTTTACTTTCCCTCCCGCAAATTTATTTGGTAATGCAATTTCCTTCCTAAACTTAAAACGAATTAATCCAAATTATATTACAAAACACCTTCTGTTAAAATACTGTCCAAAACCCCGCCTCCAACCTTTCCTCCTGAAATTCTGTAAATGCCAAATTAAAAGAAACGTTGTAAAATAATTATTTTTTTGTGGAAAATTTTTGTCTAAGAATTAATGTCCTTTTTTCCCCCCCCAATTTTAGTTAAACCTCATTTTCGGCACATCGGGTTAAACCCCCCCCATTTGAATACTTACCCCCTAAATTTTCCCCTCCAAAACTGATGGTGGGAATAATATGAAAAATTTTTTAAGGCCTCGCATTTATTGCCACAATTAAATGAGAAAAAACATTTATATTTTGTTTTTTGAAAAAAAAAAAATGCCTTATTTTCGATGTATTTAAGTTTAATTTGCCTGTCAACATTCCCAAAAGAAGATTTTATAAAAAGGGGTTTTCCCGTAAAGAAAAATACCAGAATAACAGGAAATCAAAAAGTTTAAAATAAAAAACTCTAACTGCCAAAATCAACCCGCGGCAATATTTTAGTGCCGGCAATAAATTTTACAATCTAACAATGAATTAGTTGAATAACAAAAAACTTTCTATTTCTTTTAGGAAAAAAAACAAAAAGAAAAGGGAGGGTGGGAGACGAAAAGGTAACAGGTCTTCATTTCCTGTTTATCAACCCAGAACACCTATTTTTAAAGCAAAGCAAATTTTACCATTATTATATGTCTAAACCCCATATAGAAAAAATGGGGTTTGCAAAATTGAATTTTTGCATAATGGGAAATTGGAAAATACTAAATCAAAATATGTCGCTGGGGACCTAAATTCGCCAGGAGGTAATTCCGTACCTCTGTTTATCTTTTCATTTTGTTTCATAAATTCTAATTTTTTTAAAAAATAATTTTTTTTAAATTCCTAAATTTTTGGACCTTAATTCCTATTAATAAAGGGATTAAGGCAACAACTCTGTTATTACTTGGGCCAAAGAAATACATCTAAATATGATAACATAAAAGATCCCGAGCCATTGTATAAGTAGAGAAAAATAAAAAATTTTTATTAAAGAATTTTGCAAATGTTTTTTCGTATGTTTTTTTAGTTTATTTTTGGGTTTCGGCTCTATAGTAGGCTTACGAAAAGAGTGTTTGATGTTTAGCCTAAATTTCTAGGCCCCCAAAAGTAGAGAAAGTTAAAGGAAATTTAAATAAAAAGGGTTCACATTGGGCAGTGGTGGCAAATTTAATTAAAAAAATCCTGAGGAAATTTTCATTATTAAGAAAAAAAACTTTATTTTTGGATTAAAAAAACAAGGGAATTCAAATGGATTTTTGTAAGTCCCTAATTGTGGAAAAGTTAGTTTGAGTCCAATTCCCCAAAAGAATGGAAGTATATTTAGAAATTGGAATATTTTACTTTTTAAATTGAAAATAACCGAAATTTGATCAAAGTAGGAAACATGTTCGATTTTTTCCAATCGATAAAATAAAAATCATGAAATGCTAAGAATTTTGGGATTAATAAATTCTTCCTAAAGTGGTCCCAAAATATTTAAAAACCTACACTAATGCAGGTAATTCTGCAAACCCCCAAAATTTCATATTTTTTTTATTTTTAAATAAAAATTCAAATGGGAAAGAAATAAAAATTTTTTTTAAAAGGGGGGGCGTTTTCCGGGCCTGGGCCCTGAAAGGGAAAAAGTCATTTGAGAGGTGTCACCCTGTTTATTCCCCTATTTAAATTCACTTTTTAAATTTTTAAAAACCAAAATTCCCAATTTTTCAGAACTTAACCCCGTTTGGGATAAATTATTTTAATTGTTTTTAGCACTTTTCATAAAAAATGGAGTATTTACAAATTTTCAAATTTATGGACTTTACAAGTAAAAACCAAATAAACTCCCAAAATGGAAAAATCCCTCGTAAAATCATTTTAAAAACCAAATAAAAAACCGGGAGCAAACCGTAATTTCCTTAAATTCAAATTTCAACCTTTTGTTTCATTATTTAGGGAAAAGGGTTTACCTTTTAAAGAAAAAATAATTTTTTTTTTTTAAAAATTTTGGGGGCCCAAAAAATCCGGAACCTGAACCCAAAGGTTAAAAAACCCCTTTCAAGTTTGGGAAGTTTTTAAATTTAATCCTTTCCCCAAAATTTTTTTAAAATTTCCTCATGGGTTTTTTGGGGGGGGGGAAGGTTAATTATTTTTTTTTTTTTTCCAAAAACTTTGAAAAATTAACACTTTAAAAACCAAGGTCTCAAAAAAGGACTTCTATAAATTTTTTTATAAATACAATTATAAAATTTCTCCATGGGGAAGTGGAAAAGAATTCTTCTGTAAGCCATGCATGTCATAAGAGGCAACTAAAATGCCAGGAGCAAGAGGCTAGTAACCTCTTCTGTATAAATTACTAAATTTAAAAGAGAACCTTTCATTTTTCTTTTTAGGCCACCCGCCAAGGTGGGATATAGCCAGTTTGTTGAAAAAAGAAAAAAGAAAAAATGGATAAAACTGCATCCAAAAGGCCTTTGTAGTACAGGATGGCCATCACTAATCCGGCATCACTGGGACCTGTAGTGTGCCGGATTAGTGAGTTTGCTGGATTACAGAATGGTTAGGCTAGAATGCACTTAATTAAGCTATCAATAGACTTTCTGCTACATCTTTCTCATTTTCTTCACTGCTTCCCTCCTCCACTGGTTTGCTGCTGTGTAAGTAAGTAAGTAAGTAAATTTATTCAGGTATACACAAATACAGTTACATAGAATTATCATACATAGCAGCATATGTGTAGAGAACCTAGGATAACCCAAAAAAGCCATCTGCACAATTTCTGTCAATATAATGATGAAATTTGAGTCAGTATAATGATTTGAGTCATTATAATGATGAAATTTGAAATTATGCTAGCCAAAATTAGTGCTGGATTACTGGTGGAACCGGATAACTGATTGCCGGACTAGTGATGGCCAACCTGTACGTGCTATTCAATTGGATGCACTTTTTCAATTACCTTGAAAAATTGTACTATATAGAACAGATTTATAAAGAGAACTTACTGCAATTTTTTATGCTTGATAAACCACCTGCTTTTGTAAAATTACAGTAGTACTGTATCAGAAAATTCCTAACTCAATGATGAAACTTGAATAAACAAGTGCACAACTCTCACTATGAAGGTGTACCAAGGGTAATGAAATCTAATGAAAGTGCAAGAAGAAGAATACAAAGTACAATAAATGTCTTTACACAAAATTATTCTCTCAAGGTCCACTGGTACACAAAAACAGGATAAATACAATACATGTACAGTAATACAGGCAGGTCCCATTTTACAGCGCCCTGCTTAATGGCATTTCGCTAATACAGCGGTTTTCAATTATACTCATTCTTCATTTATTCAACTCTTTAATAAATATATCACCACTCACCTATAAGCTATGAATGAAAATATTTTAAGGTAAGTAAAGTTATTTTATTATTGTCACACTGGCCGATTCCCACCAAGGCAGGGTGGCCCGAAAAAGAAAAACTTTCACCATCATTCACTCCATCACTGTCTTGCCAGAAGGGTGCTTTACACTACAGTTTTTAAACTGCAACATTAACACCCCTCCTTCAGAGTGCAGGCACTGTACTTCCCATCTCCAGGACTCAAGTCCGGCCTGGTAAGTAAAGTGTGTACTGTATATGCATTTTTTTAGGCCTAGTTCAACTGCTCACTTAATATATGATAGTGTAAATATGTTATCAGGCTTTTATATGCATTTGAAAGGCCTATATTTTCACTTTACAGCAATTTTTGCTTTAGAGCAGTAGCCTGGAACCTAACCTGCTGAAATAAGCGAGGCCCTCCTGTACAATACATGTACAGTATTTACACAAAATTATTCTCTTAAGCTCCACTGATACAAAAACAGGATAAATACAATACAGTATTATTATTATATTCACGGGGAAGTGCTAAACCTATTAGGGTCATGCAGCACTTGATTATCAGGTTTTATCTGAGGAAGGGAGGGGTAACTCCAAATCCTTGAATCGAAAGACCTACACTTGGTTAAAGTACCCCTTTGAAGGGGCAATATATTGCATGCATTTTAGGGGCAAGGTAGCACAGTAAAAATTGATCAAACACAGTCACCCACTGAGTCATGAACAAACAAGAGAAAAAATGGTTGCAGACACAGAACACTTTTATTAAATTTAAGTTATTCAACGTGACCCTAGACTGAGGAGAAATATTATAAAATACAGACACAGTGGAACAAGAGATACAAATGCAGTTTAATGGAACCATCTGTAACTTTATAAAGCCCACTGTGTGAACTAAACACTGTCAATAATCGATCACACTATACTGCAAAATTTGCTGACAAAAAGACTCACCCATTCTCTTCCTTTGCTCTCCTTTTGCACTCCCTCACCACTCATTTAACCACTTTTTTTCCTCTCCATGTACCCTGCCTACCATATATCACTTTTACCTTTTGAAAGCCTCTTAACTTTTTCTGCCCTACCACCCTCTTCGCCTCATCATTCCAACAAATCAATCCTTTTCCCACCCTATAACTGCATACTTCCACTACACACTCGGGGATGGTACAAAGTGATGTGGTACTATGGCTGATGTATATGTGTACGTATCTTAATTGGCAAGTCGAATCAAGAACAGTTGGGACTGGCAATTAACTGGATGTGTAAACCATACAAGCCGAACTTCATTCTTGGCTAGAAAAAACCTCAACAAGCTACAGGCTTTCACTCCTCTATATGATCTGTGACACTGACCTCAGCTTGGAAATGACAATAACCAAATTAATATATTTTCTGCCTACAGCATTGAGAAGGCAGTTTCCAAATAATGAAGTTTTATTTCTGGGGATGAAAGTGCATGGCACTTTCCACACTTCTTATTTTTGTTTATGCTTTTGATGACCAGCCCTAGGAGAGAAATTTATTGAGTTGATCTTCAACAATATCAAGAGGACTCTTCTTTTCATACTTATGGCTTCCTCTCAATTTTAATCAGAAGTGCTACAGTGCCTCTTTTCTTAACACGCTTCCCTGAGCAATGTTAAAATGAAGATGACTATGCAGCATCTTTTCTAGTAATTTAATACTTTCTATGAATACATCACCAGTACGTATATGCACTCACCAGAGAGGAGAGTACATTGTTTCGTTGAAGCAAAGTGATGCTATACTCCCATTTTATGAGCGTATAATGCAAAAAAAAGTAAGGTTATAATAATAAAAGGACAATCTAGAAGTCATTATTATTACAATTAACACTAAGCACTAAACCCACAAGGGAATCTAGAGAGCAATAACTAAAAAAAATTATAACGTCATTTTTTTTTTAACACAGCAGCTGGTTCTCATTGAGATATGGGTGACTCCTTCCCCCTAAAAAAGGCTGGACTTTATCAAGCCCAGGGTACAGGAGGGCCCCACATATACAGCACACTCTTTGGTGTTCCACATTTTCATTGGCTTTCAACTGAGCCATTGTTCATTATGTTTGGAGCTTTTTCTGCTTTTCTGCTGTTTTTGTACAACAATTGAGCAAGAGAAGGTGACCAGTTATCATATTTTAAGGTAAGTAATGTATATACTGTGTATTTATTTTACTTTATGTTTTTTTATGCCTAGCTGTATTGAGCACTTAATATACAGTGGTCCCTCGCTTTTCGTAGTTCTCGGCAATCGTAAATTTCGGAAATCATAGGGGTATTTTCGTATAAACATGGCTCGCTTTTCATAGGTTGACTCGAGAGTCGTAGTTTGTCCGGGACGCGTAAACCCATGGCGTGAGCCGTGGCGGCAGCCAGTCTAGCATTGTTTACCAGTGAGCGAAGGTCCCCTCACGTGCTCCAGCGAAATATTTCATAATATTCCATTTATTTTAGTGCTTGCAAGTACTAAATAAGCTACCATGGCTCCAAAGAAAGCTCCTAGTGCCAAGCCTGTGGTAAAGAAGGTGAGAAATACGATTGAATTTAAGAAAACCATCATTGAACAATATTTAAAGTGGTACAAGTGTGGCCGAACTGGCCAGGATGTATAAGAAACCCTACACAACCTTATGTTCCATAGTGGCCAAGAAAAAGGAAATCAAGGATGCTGTTGTTGCAAAGGGGGTAACTATGCTGACAAAAATGAGATCACCAGTACTCGAAGAGGTTGAGAAGTTATTATTGGTGTGGATAAATGAGAAACAATTAGCAGGAGATACTCTTATGACTTCGATTATTTGTGAAAAGGCTAGGCAGTTGCATGACGATTTGGTAAAGAAATTGCCTGCAACTAGTGGTGATGTGAGTGAATTTAAGGCCAGCAAAGGCTGGTTTGAGAGATTTAAGAACCGTACTGGCATACACAGCGTGGTAAGGCATGGTGAGGCTGCCAGTTTGGACCACAAGGTGGCTGAAAAATTTTTTTTTTTTTTTTTTTTTTTCAACAAGTCGGCCGTCTCCCACCGAGGCAGGGTGACCCAAAAAAGAAAGAAAATCCCCAAAAAGAAAATACTTTCATCATCATTCAACACTTTCACCACACTCGCACATTATCACTGTTTTTGCAGAGGTGCTCAGAATACAACAGTCTAGAAGCATAAACATATAAAGATACACAACATATCCCTCCAAACTGCCATGAATTCAAGGAGTACATAGAGGCTGAAGGACTGAAACCTGAACAAGTGTTCAATTGTGACGAAACAGGCCTCGTTTGGAAGAAAATGGCCAAAGAGTACCTTCATTACACAGAGAAAGGCAATTCCAGGACACAAGCCTATGAAAGACAGCTGACCTTTAAAGTTCTGTGCTAATGCTAGTGGGATTTCAAAGTGAACCATTACTAGTGATACCCATTCTGAAAGATCCCAGAGTGTTCAGGAAAAACAATGTTATGAAGATAAATTTGTGTGTTTTGTGAAAATCTAATTAGTAAGGCAATGGGTCACGAGGGAAATTTCGTCGAGTGGTTCAACGAATGTTTGGCCCTAGTGTGAAGGAGTATCTCCTGGAAAGAAATTGGATCTCAATTGCCTGCTAGTAATGGACAATGCACCCTGCTTCATCCTCCAAACTTGGATGACCTAATTTCGAGGAGTTGGGTTCTCACAGTAAAAGTTCTTGCCCCCGAATACCACTCCCCCCCTCCAGCCCATGGACCACAGTCATGCAAACTTTAAAAATCTACACAAAAGCAACGTTCACAGGTGCTTGACTGTGACCACAGACACTCACTTGACCCTAAGAGGAATTTTGGAGAGAACACTTCAGCATCCACCATTGCATAAACCTTATAGTATGGCTTGAAGGAGTGACTACCAGGACTTTGAACTCTGCCTGGAGAAAATTGTGGCCAGATGTGTCGACAAGAGGACTCTGAAGGTTTTTGGGACTGACCCTGATGAGCCTGTGTCTGTTGTAAAATCAAATTGTGGCATGGAAGCTCCAGGGGTTGGAGTGAGTTTGGAGATGTGGAAGAATGGTGGAAGGCCACAATAAGAGCTCACCACTGAGGAGCTGCAAGAGCTTCAGCAGGAAGAGCAACAGATCGCAGCTCAGATCTTGCTGCCCGAGGAGGAGGAAGAAGATGGAAAAGGTGTACTTCAGAATTAAAGGAAAATTTTTACTATGTGGGGATAAGATGGAAAGCTTTAAAGAGTAAACAAACACCCTAAACAGGTTGTTCAGCAAGCCATGTTGGCAACATGTTACAGGTGACAAAGTCTTGGGCCATTTTAGGGAAGCGTTTTAAAGAGACCCAAAACAGAGCCCCTCTGGGCATTTATTTTGCAACATGACTCCAGTGACTCTCAAGGTGGTCCTAGTGGCATTTAAGAAACAGAGAAGAGAAGCAACCCCAGAAAAGCAAATGGTACCTGAGGTCTTGATGGAAGGGGAATCCCCTTCCAAACTATAACAATCCAATCTCTCTCCTCCTCCAGTCTCCCCCTACACTAAGAAGAATCTCCAATAAAGGTAAGTGTTATGCTGTAAATGTTTCATTTATCATTTCCCATTGTATTGTTTATGTACTACATGTAATTTCATGTAAAAAATTTTTTGTTTTAATACTTCTGGGTGTCAGGAACGGATTTTAAATTTTATTTACATTATTTCTTATGGGAAAATTGATTCGCAAATCGTAAATTTTCATTTATAGTAGCTCCTCCAGGAACGGATTAATTACAAAAAAAAAAGGGGCCACTGTATGATGGGGGTGACCACGTTATCAGGGGTTTTTTGTAGCATTCAAAAATGAATCTTTTTTTTTTCCCACCTGGTGATAATTTTTGTTTACCATATGGAATCATGAACCAAGAGCCAAAGAGGCCCTCCTGTATTTATTTCACCCGTCGGCTTGTGCACTGTCTACCCCCCTCTCCCCTATTTAGTATAACAACCTGATGAATTGTCTCTAAACTTTTTTCACAAAAGAAAAAATCAATTAAGACTAAGGACGTAATGTGCTTTATATTAATAAGGCTGACTAAACAAAATGTATCTTTGCAGATTAAAACACCCAACACAAAAATTTCTACTCCCCAAACCCACACATGTTTTTTATCTAGAATTTCACTTCCCTGGGGCACACTTTTCGCACAGTCCGGCCCATCCCCTGTGCATTCCATTACATCCCTTTGTCACAATTCCCGAAATGTAAAAATTTTAAAATTTAAAGAGGGAAAACATCTCCTGGATCGGCAATTGACTAGTAATTATAATCGTATTGCAGGGAAAACCAAAATTTAAAAATTTTAACGGGAATACCAAGATGTCCGTGGGGTTTTAAAAAAAAGGAAAATATTGAGGGTTGAAATAGACATAATTGGGGGGAAATGGTAAACCAAAAATGTCAAACTGTGGTAATGGGAGATGGAGCCCCCCTTGCCCGTTTTCTGGCCGGGAAATTCTGGGGCGCTGACCGAGGCTGAGGTACCCCGCCTCACACCCCTGCTGAAATCCCGGACTCAAACAGCCCCAAAAGTCAAAGGGGGTCTCTATATAAAGCACAGGGGATGATACTATAATGCTCACAATCAAATAAAACAACAGTGGGGGGGAAATTCAGCAACAATCCCGCCACCCGGGTCATGTTACGAAATGCCCACTCGACATACACTACTATCCTTTTGGGCCGAAACAGGCAGGTGGTTTTGGGCTGTTTTCTAAACAATAACAAATTCATTTATAACTTAGAACTAAGGGAGGGGAATCATAATAGATTTTAAACAAATGAGTTTTTTTAAACCCCAAGGGGTTTTTAACGTAAGGCTTAACGTAATGAGTTTTTTCATTGAAAATAAATTTTTTAACGTAAGCAAACAAACTATAAAACAAATCATTTTTAACAAAAATGGTGGAATTGTTTCGATCGAATCTGAAATTAAATGCACTCAAAAACGGATTTTTAAAAATAAATATTTTATTATACAAAATAAAATTTTTTTTAAAACCAGAAAAGGGCCACTGGTCCCTTTCAATCTTTTACTGTCAAATTCCCCAAGAATAACGGAAGAACGTAAACCCACGAAAAAAAAAATCTAAAAAACTGATCAGTTAAAAACCCAACCCTTTGAAAATTTTCCCCTAAAATCTCGACAACAAATTAATACAGACAAAGTACTTTTAAAACCCCAAATTTCTGCGGGGGTTTGAGGTTTACAAAAGCAGAAGGGTTTTAAACATCTCGGGAGGATGAATCCTCTGCAATGGCAAACACAATGCCTTGACGAGGGAGATCGAACGAGTATCTAAAAAAAGATACTTGTGGGGGTTTTCTCTTACTTTTTCGAGTACCAAGAAGTAACGACTTTCCGGGTTGAATTTTCTGACAAAAGAATTTGAGGGAGGGTACAAGTCAAAAAGGAATTTTCAGCCCTGCCCACAAAATTCTGGGAAAGCAATACATAAACATCGTATACAAATTTTAACCTACGATCAAAATGCGAAAATTTGTATTTGCCAGTCCCCAAAATTTCCCCAAACCTTTTAATATTTTATTGCCAGAGATATTTTCAAAAAACCGATAAGGGCCCAACAAACTTTGGATTGAGCTTAGGCATTGCGGTTTGGTTTTTTTTTAAAAAATTTTGCAGAAATTACCCCTCGAACCTACTTTGATTTTTTGTTTGGCTTAGCACGGTTAGTTACTCTAGTATAAATTTTGCTGTTGATTTTATAAGTTTTCACGGATTCTTCTAAAAACCCCTTTGACCCGGGTTGTACAAGTCTACAAATCATCAGGTTTTTAAAAATTAAAGGGTTTTGGGGGTGGAATATAACAAAATCATAGGGGAAAAGCTTTTCCAACCCCCATAAAAATCCCTAATTTTGGAGGAAAACCCCCTAAAGGAAGCATTTTTAAAACAGAAATTTTTGGCACAAAGGACACTGGTTAAACCCTTCCCCCCAATTTTAAAATTGGGGGTTTATAGGGCCCCTCGGACATCAATACTTTCTTATTTGGGTTTGTTTAGGCTAAAACCCCTTGCGGCAGGATGAAAGAGGAACAAAAGGTGGGGGTTTTAGAGATCTTGTAAAAAAGTACACAAATTTTCCCAAAAATCCTCATTACAGAATTTACCTCCATTTTCTGTTAAATAAGGACTTAGGGGGGGGGTATGCCTTTTCAAAAAAAAGCTTCTTTAAAAAAGCTTTTGCTACTGTTTTCCCGCATCTTTTCTGCAATAGGAACTAACTCACAATTATCTTTGGGGAAATGGTCTACCATAACACACAGATGTTTTTTGCCCTTTGGGGAAAAACATTTTAAAAATTTGGTTTTAAAAAAATCAAGGGCCCCCTTTTCCCCCGGTTTGCTAGTGGGTTTTGGGGGAAAACTTGAAATTTGGTTTTTGGAAACCCTTTACATTTTCCTTTATGTTCAAACAAAAACTACATTTCTTAACATACCCTGAAATTTAATTTTTCCCTACGTGGCCAAAAGATTTCATTCTGGCTTGTTTTAAAAAACGATCCAACCAGGGGGTCAACACCTTGCAAACATGAACAGCTTTCCCAGCGCATTTACTAGTGACCCGTGGGAATTACTAACTGGTACACTCTTTTGCTTTGGGGTACCCCAAATCGGGTGTTAGATACATAATTCCTGGGTTCCCTTTACAAAGCACTAATGGGGGGCTGGTGGGTTCACAGAAGAATTAAAAATCTTCCTGGGCCAATTTTAAAAAAAACAGGGGAAAGACCAAACAAAAACTTAAATTTGTTTAGTCTAGAGCAGAGGCTCCCATTAATTTGCTGTATTTTATTTGGATTACAAAGAGAGCTGTGCCCACAGTGTCCCAAGTCCTTTCAAGGGTTTTTTAAAAATTTATTTTTTTTTTCCCGTGGATGTAGCATATTTAAAAACTTAAAAACCCCCTCCCCTTATTTTAAATACAAACCGTCAACCATTAAAAATTTTTTAAACACACTTTTTTCAAAAAGAGGTAGAGTGGAGAGAAAAAAACCTCACTATTATTCATTCAATCAACCCGTCCTTCCAAAGCTTTTCTAACATCAAGTACAGAAGACCCTTTTTGGGTTTAAACAATTTCCCAACCATTCTTTCCCGAGTACAGCACCTACTTCCCCCCTGTGGCTTTCTTTGTGTTTTAAAAAATATTTTTAAAATTAACATGTGAACTACACATGTATACTATGTAAAGAAAAACCCTTTTTTTAATTGAATATTATCTAGTAAATGTAAACCCCCCTCAGGCAAATTTTTTTTTAGTTCCCCAAATGTGGGCTCTTTTTTCCCCCCTTACGTGGGGGAGCTAAATATGATTCTTTATCTATTTGCCCCAGATTTTTTTTTAAAAATTTTTCCAAGATGTCAACCAATCACTCTCCCTTTTTTCTTTCCCTCTACCAAAAGAAAGCATTTTCATTGTCCTTTTACTCCCTTTGGGAAATCAGACCCTACCAAGGGAAAAATTTTTTATTTTTTTTGTACTGTTTACGACAATATATTAAAAAGACCCATGAATTTTTCCTCAAATGAAAGAGTCACCCAAAGTTGGAAAAAAAAAAAAAAAAGGGTTTTTTTTCATTTTATTGAGATGTTTTGTCCCCCAGAACAAATGCCATTTAAAACCCCATACTGTTTCTTATCAACATCAACTAAATAAACAATCATTTGGAAAAGTCTTTTAAAAAAATTTTTCCCTACAAACTATTTTTTTTTTTAAGGGAGGGGGGGAAAGTCTTCACTACTACGCATACCCCCTAATTTATTTTTGGTTTTTAAATTATCTGTAAATATTTTTTTTTCTTTGCACCCCACTAGCCATACATCGGAAAACTAAAAGAACATTTCCGGGGTTTCAGAAAAAAAAGAATTTGGTTAATCTAATACTACCTGAAAAGTCAGGTAATTTCTTTAAAATTTTTTCTCTAATTATTTTCTGATTATCATTAAAAGTTTACCCTTTAAGGAGGTACTAAACCCAAGGGTTATACTAAAAGTGCCCCCAACTTAGGGAACTTTAGGCAATCCCCCGTGCCTAGGGCCCTTTGAAATGGGAGGAATCAAATTTTAAACAAAGAAAGGGGGAGAGCTTTAAACTACCTGAATTTAAAAACTCTTCAATGGTATCATGCCCCTGTAGAAATTTTGTTAGCTTATCCAAATTTCCCGTAAGGTTTTTTATGATTTTTTTACACTAAAAATCCCTTTTCCCAGAGTGTTGTAAGGGCCCAAATAAAATGCCGGGAGCAAGGGGGTAGTAACCCCTTCTCCTGTTAAAATTTATTAAATTTAAAAAAAGAAACTTTTTAATTTCTTTTTTGGCCACCCACCTCGGTGGGGGCAAATGGCTGGTTTGTTAAGAAAAGAATAATCTCCATTTTTAAATTTCAAATTTAAATTTTTTTTTACAAAAGTCCATCAACCCTTTGTCTGCACTGTTTTTAGTCAAGGTTTCTGTGGCCCCCTGATTCTTTAAGAAAAACCAATATATGCCCTATGTCTGTCCCTTTCTTTTCCCCCGAGTTTAATTTTTTTGACTTTAAATGGAGAGAGAAACTTAACCCTAATTTTTAAAAAACTATAACAAAATATTGCCCGATCTGGGGCTGGGGATTGATAAATCACAAACGCTTTGCCCCCCCCATTCAAGCCCCTATCACAAAATTTTTTGACTAATATAAGTGTAAAATTTTTTAAATAGGTTTGGGAGACAGCAACCACCCCCCCCCGGGGGGTACCCACTGTCCGGGCCCAAAAGGGGTGTAAAAAAGAAAGCCTGTAATTGTTTTTTCATGATGGTAGGATTACTGGTGTCCTTTTTTTTTTTTTTCCATAAAAAATTCAAGATTTCAGGACTCTTTCACTTTTTACTTACACTTAGGGCCCACTACAAAATACATGTACAGCATATACCCTACATTTCCCCTCTGGGTTTTCTTTTAAATTTCTTTCTAGTTCTTTTTCTTGTCTATTTCCTCTTTATCTCCATGGGGAAGTGGAACAAAAAATTTTTCCTCCCCAAAACCATTGCTTTTCTTTAAAAGGTTTACAAAAAAGCCGGGGGCAAGGGGCTAGTAACTCCTTCGCCCGTATTAAAATTTCTAAATTGGGAAAGGGGAAACTTTCCCTTTTTTTCCCTTTTTGGGCCCCCCCACCTTTTGGGGGATTTTGGCTGGAAAGTTTTAAAGAAAAAAGAAACAAGCAAGATATCAGGTAACGTTTTTGCTTTTCTTTTTACTTAACTTGGGTTTACACTGCACATTTCATGTACAACATATATAAAATTTTACATACCCCTCTGGTTTCTTCTATTTTCTTTCAAATTTTTGTTCTTTTCTATTTTTCCCCTTTTTCTCCAAGGGGAATGGCCAGAATTCTTCCCTCCTAAGCCAAGCGTTTCGTAAGAAAGGGGACTAAAAATGGGCCGGGGGCAAGGGGGAAATAACTCCTTCTCCTGTATAAATAAATAAATTTGGGAAAAGGGGAAAAACTTTCGTTTTTCCTTTGGGCCACCCCACCTCGGGGGGATAAGGCTGGACGTTAAAAAAAGAAAGAAAAGGGAAGATTTTAGGGACTCCCAGCCCACTTTACTTTTCACTTTGGGTTTACACTGCACATACAAAGTTTCCGGATAAATAAAATATACATACCCCTCTGGGGTTTTTTTTTCTATTTTCTTTTTTAGTTCTTGTCTTTTTCTATTTCCCCCTTATCTCCATGGTGAAGTTGGGAACCCCAAAAAAATTCCTCCCTAAGCCCCTGCGTGTCGTAAGGGGGTGACTAAAATGCCCCGGGGAAAAAGGTGCTAGTAACTCCTTCTCCGTAAAAAAATTACTAAATTGAAAGGAAAAACCTTTTTGTTTTTCCTTTCGGGGCCCCCCCGCCCTTTGGTTGGGGTATTGGCCCGGGACCCTTTAAAGGGAAAAAAAGAAACATTTCAAGATTTTGGTACGTCTTCTACTTCTTTCTTACACTTGGGGCACATTGCACATCCCTGTACAAGCAAATATATATATAATACATACCCCTCTGGGGTTTTTTTCTATTTTCCTTTTCTAGTTTTTGTTCTTGTCTATTTCCTCTTATCTCCATGGTGAAGGGAACAGGGGAAATTTTTCCTCCATAAACCATGCGTGGCATAAGAGGCAAAATAAAATGGGCCCGGGGGCAGGGGCTAGTAACCCCTTTTTCCTTTTAAATTACTAAATTTAAAAAGAGAAACTTTTTTTTTTGGGGGGGAGGGGGGCCCCCCCCTGCCTCAGTGGGATAAAGGGCCCGGTTTTTTGGAAAAAAGAAAAAAATTGGAAAATTAAAAAAATTATCATGTCCAAAAGTCAATGCATCAACAGTCATGGGAAAGGCAAAAGCCCAGGATCTCTCTTTCCTTACACTTTCTTCAAACATTCAATGTATGTACCTACCAAAAACAATGTGGCACTCCTAATGGGCCCCCAAAAGATTACCCGAGTTACAAAAAAAATGTGGGAAATAACCTAGACAAGTGTAAAGTTTCCTTCGTTTATTTACACAAAATTTGGGGTTTTCTTTGCATGGGGGATTTATTTAAAAACACATTTATTTTTATGTCCAAACAGCCTTTTCGGGGGGGGGGGGGGTTGGTTTCCCTCACCAACCTTTCCTTTTTCATGCTACACAAGCTTCTGGGCCCCGGCTGAAAATGTAAGAAAACTTTATTAGTTTTAAAAACAATGGACCCCCGCTTTATGATCACCTCCCAATTCGACCAATTTGTAAGTGTATTTAGTAATATTTGTTTGTGAAAGTTTGGGGGGGGCCTGAAATGGACTAATCAATTCCCCAATATTCCTAAGGGAAAAAATTCGTTCAGTTTCTGGGGACTGGGAAAATACTTCTGGGAAAGAAATAAAAATCGTAAACTGGGGGGGTCCACTGATCTTATTTATAAATATATTTTTCTGTGAATTTTCATAATTTTCTGCCTCCCAAAATTAGAACACAATTTTTCAGCAAACCCCCGTAGAGCACAAAACAGAAAAATTTTTGTGCTTTAGTTAAAATATAAACAAAATTCAGGGCCCGATTAAGAAACATCCAAAATTTAAAATTAAAATTTTTACCCCTTTCTTTTCCCATCCCAAATTTAAATTTTCCCGCATTCCAAAGAATTTTTTTCTTGGGAAAAACCTTTTTTTTTGACACAAAGGCCAATTTTCTCACCAAAGGAAGGGGAACCAAAAAAAAGGAAATACATTCACCATTGCTCATTCAATTGCTATTTTGCCAAACATGAACCTATATCACAGTTCAGATACCCCCTGGACTGAAACAGTCTCCAACATACTCTCGCAAACCTGTTGGATGTCCAAGCTCCTAGCACTCAAAACTTCCTCTGCCCACTCCTTCAAGAAAAAGTATGTAACCCACAACTCACAGTGCTTGGGGAATGGGAGGGTACACATATCAAGTTTGATCCAAGGAAGTGTAACTTTAATTTCTTAGATCAAGATCCCTTCACCAACATCAAGGCACCTCACTTGAAAGGGAGTAGTTCATAGAGCACCAATAATTTCTAACTTTCCTCAAAAAGCTGTTATTCTTTTTAGTACATCACCTTTGCCGACCAAAGCAAGGCGACCCAAAAATGAAAACACATTCTATATTACTTGGTCTTTAGCTCTTTCCAGAACAATGCAGACATCTCAGGCCAATGATAACACAATCAACCATAACAAACACTGAGCTGTTGAAGTCCTGACATTGTAATTCCAATTTCTAAAATCATTTTCCCTGATTCTGTAACAGTATTTATATTCCTTTATAACCTGTACACTGACACTACAAAATGACTATAAACTACAGTAAGACAGAAAAAACTAACATTTTTAACATTAATATATCTGCAGAAAATGCACACTATAAAGTAAGTTAGGTTGCATGTGACTTGTGATTTTTTGGAGATAAAGTTATGTAATAAAGTAACTTTGACTAACCCCACTGCATGGGCCATTGCAAGCCTTGTGGCACTGTTCACACAGGAGCTTTGTGTCGTCTTTGTATGCTTCATAGTACCCATAGCTACAAGCATCACACATGTCACCTTTGTAACCTGGGTTGCAAGAACAGTCACCACTTCCCTTCCTTGTTCCTGCACCCTGTAAACATTGGTCTAATATCAGAATGTTGATTATAAAATTTAGAAATACTGTGCAGTTTGTACCTTAATAAAAATGTTCAGTAGAAACAAGTTTTTGACACAGTTACTAACTTCTTAATGAGACAGCATTTAAAAAAAAAAGTGAAAAAATGGGGGATATTTCATCCTGTGAGAGACCCTCATCAGCAGAGAGATGTACATGTTACAGTAAAACTTAGGAAGGAATGCACATACAGATTTGCATGTGATCTCTGTTTACTTCATCCATCTGTTAAAGAAATATTCCTAGAATTCATGCCAATCAGCTCATTTTTTATAATACATTGGCCATCTATTAAGAGAGGGTGACACATTCACCACAATTCATTAGATCACTGTCTTGCCAGAAGCATGCTAACATGGCAGTTGAGATGACCCTCTGAACAGCAACACTCACCCCTCCCTTTAGATTTCTGGCACTGAAATTCCCATCTCCAGGACTCAAGTCTGGCTAACCAGTTTCCCTGAATCCATTCATAAATGTTACATTGCTCACACTCCAACAGCATTTCAAGCCATGAAAACATCTTGTCTCCATTCGCTCACATAAGCCAGTTGGATGTTTAACCCCCTTGCAGTTAAAACCTCTACTCTCTCCAAAAACCCTTCCTGGGACAAGCAATTTCTCTTCTTCCTTCCACCTGACTTAGATACCCTCTTAGTCATCCTATTCTGCTCTATTTTTTCTAAATGCTTTTAATAAACTAACAACTATTCCATACAGCTGCAATATTTGCCACATTACTTCCCTACCCACATATTCATAAGCCTTTTCTAAACCTATAAATACTACAAATGGCTTCTTACTCTTATCTAAACACTATACATACAATATTTACACTTCCTAAATTCTCCTTGTTCCTTTGTAATCTTACTTTCTGCCTTATCCCCACTCTTTCAATAATAATTCTTCCTAGTATACTCAACAGACTTACTCCTCTATAAATCTTAAACTGCTCCTTGTTCATTCTTTCCCCTTATACAAAGGAACCATACATGTTCTCTGCTTTCTTTCATACATATTATTACTTTTTATATAAACACTTTGGCCATTTCCCACCAAGGCAGGACAACCTGAAAAAGAAGAAACACTTTCATCATCACTCACTATCACTGTCTTGCCAGAGGTGTGCCTACACTACAGTTCAAATGGTGCAACATATCTCCGCCTTGCTTCGGAGTGCATGCACTGTACTTCCTACCTCCGGGACTCAAATATACCAACTACTCCAGAATTAACTCTTTTTACAATGCCAATATAACAATACTTAAAATTCAAAAGAATAATAATGTACCTTACACTTGCCATTCCCATTACAAGGGTTGTCAATGCCACCTTTACACGGAAGGCAGCGAGGGCCATAGTGATTAGTGGGACAGCACACCCTGAGTGTGTCTATACAGAGCCACATGTGTAGGTCAGGCTGCACCTCCTGCTCCTGGAACCACCAGTCTTCTAGCAGTCCCTCATGCTCCTCTGCACCAGCTTCACACTATCAAGGTGGAGATAAATGGTATAAAATACTAACACAATAGAAAAACAAAACACAAATGCAGTATAATGTGAACCTTTATTGACAATGTTTCATTCTCTTTGAACTTCATCAAGTCTTGACTTGATAAAGTCTTGATCAAGTCAACCACACTGTTGTTCACATACTGACCACGATCAAGCAGTCATTCATACTGCAGTGCCCTGCACACCCAGGATGATGATGTGCTGTGAATCATCCTCGTGTCGTGCAGCCGACAACGCACTCACACCGATGATGTAATACCAGTGATCAGATGACTCAACATGGCAATCTCACCACAATTCAAACTCTTGCACACATTTTCTCTTTTTGCAATCTATTCAATTCTCAGTATAATGTGTACCATAATATTTTTCATCATTTGGTGGGGGCCCCTTCTGGTTGGGGGCCTGGGGCCCCTCTCCTAAATCCGGTCCTGCACTAGTGTACAAAGTTTTTACAGTATAAATGCTTTGTTTTGTGCGAGTCAGAGAGGATAAATAATGCAGAAGGGAAAGGAATAAAAGTGTATTTAACTTTCAGCATACAGTGGGCCCTTGGCTAACGAACGCATCGCATAACGTTAAATCCGCCCAATGAACGTTAAATCCGCCCAATGAAGCGTTTGAGCATAAAAATTTTGGCCTGCTAACGATGAAAAACTCGCCCAACATGATTTGTCCTGAGCCTGTCGGTCCAGCCTGAGCGCCTCAGCTGCCCTGCCATCATTGTTTACAAGACAGGGTGGCTGGTTTTATGCATACATTCGATACATTTTGTATTATTCCAGTGTTTATAGTGCTTGTAACTGCTAAATAAGCCACTATGGGCACAAAGAAAGCTTATAGTGCCAACCCTGTGGTAAAAAGGGTGAGAAATACTATCGTACCATGGTCAGCTGCTGCTGCACCACCGTCAGCTGTACTACTTGAAGATGTAGAGAGACTGTTGTTGGTGTGGCTTAACGAGAAACAATTACCAAGAAACAATTAACCCCAGAGGGTTAGCCACCCAGGATAACCCAAGAAAGTCAGTGAGCCATCGAGGACTGTCTAACTTATTTCCATTGGGGTCCTTAATCTTGTCCCCCAGGATGCGACCCACACCAGTCGACTAACACCCAGGTGAACAGGAAAAAATGCCTGGAACTAGTGCTCATATTGGTGAATTTAAGGCCAGCAAATTCAAATTCAAAGTTTATTCTCTATAAGGATTACAATGCTGAGTTTACAGAATTTGGTTATTGTGTGGTTTACATGTAGTAAAATAATGACTACAGAGTGTACCACTAGAACACCTAGCATAGCTAGGCATTTCGGGCAGGCTTAGTTTAATTCTTAATTTTAAAATATTATAAATTATGAGGTAAGTTGGTATTATGGCTAAGTGACTAAATACTAGTTTGTGAGTTTAGCAATGTGAATGCTTTTGTTTTGGCACAGTACATAGTTTCAGTATTGGAGTATCACAGGATTCATTATTTTAAGAATGAGATTAATATTTCTGTTTATGGTCAAATGGGTGAGTGAGTGTAAGTGTGAACCACCAGGTGGTATTCGTGTAGTTAGTTGACGGGGTGTATCAGGGAGATAAGATGTTTTCTAATGGTAGTTTTGAAGGTGATGAATGTGTCTGCAGTTCTAGAGTTCTCAGGTAGGGTGTTCCAGATTTTAGGGCCTTTGACATACATTGAATTTTTGTAAAGGTTTAGTCGGACACGGGGAATGTCGTAGAGATGTTTCTGAAGAGAAGTTGCAGAGATTGGTGGATGAATTTGGTAGGGTGTGCAAAAGAAGAAAATTGAAAGTGAATACAGGAAAGAGTAAGGTTATGAGGATAACAAAAAGATTAGGTGATGAAAGATTGGATATCAGATTGGAGGGAGAGAGTATGGAGGAGGTGAATGTATTCAGATATTTGGGAGTGGACGTGTCAGCGGATGGGTCTATGAAAGATGAGGTGAATCATAGAATTGATGAGGGGAAAAGGGTGAGTGGTGCACTTAGGAGTCTGTGGAGACAAAGAACTTTGTCCTTGGAGGCAAAGAGGGGAATGTATGAGAGTATAGTTTTACCAATGCTCTTATATGGGTGTGAAGCATGGGTGATGAATGTTGCAGCGAGGAGAAGGCTGGAGGCAGTGGAGATGTCATGTCTGAGAGCAATGTGTGGTGTGAATATAATGCAGAGAATTCGTAATTTGGAAGTTAGGAGGAGGTGCGGGATTAATGGAAGGAAGGCAGGGTAGGGGTCGGCCTAGGAAAGGTTGGAGGGAGGGGATAAAGGAGGTTTTGTGTGCGAGGGGCTTGGACTTCCAGCAGGCATGCGTGAGCGTGTTTGATAGGAGTGAATGGAGACAAATGGTTTTTAATACTTGACGTGCTGTTGGAGTGTGAGCAAAGTAACATTTATGAAGGGGTTCAGGGAAACCGACAGGCCGGACTTGAGTCCTGGAGATGGGAAGTACAGTGCCTGCACTCTGAAGGAGGGGTGTTAATGTTGCAGTTTAAAAACTGTAGTGTAAAGCACCCTTCTGGCAAGACAGTGATGGAGTGAATGATGGTGAAAGTTTTTCTTTTTCGGGCCACCCTGCCTTGGTGGGAATCGGCCAGTGTGATAATATAATATATGTTTGTGTCTGGTGTTATGCCTGTGGGTTCTGTCACAACTATCAAGAAAGCGTTTTAGGTCAAGGTTGATATTGGAGTTTAAGGTCCTGTAGATGTAGATTGCACAGTAGTAAGTGTGGATGTACTGAACAGGGAGTAAGTTTAGATCTATGAAGAGTGGGGGGGTGTGTTGCCAGGGATGGGATTTAGTGATTATTCTTACTGCAGCTTTTTGTTGGGTTATTATTGGCTTTAGGTGTGTTGCTGCAGTTGATCCCCAAGCACAAATAGCATAGATGAGGTATGGATACATAAGTGAGTAGTATAGTGTGAGAAGGGCATTTTGCGGCACGCAGTATCGTATCTTGGAGAGGATCCCAACCGTTTTGGATACTTTTTTTGGTTATGTGTTGGATATGGGTGCTGAAATTCAGGTTGTTGTCAAGGTATAGGCCTAGAAATTTGCCCTAATTATGTCTGGTAATTAGTGTTGTCGATCTTAATGTTAATTTGTGCATCTCCTGCTCTGCTACCAAACATAATATAGTAGGTTTTGTCAGTGTTAAGCGTAAGTTTATTGGCTGTCATCCAAGTCGATATTTTGATCAGCTCCTCGTTAACAATGGTGTTGAGGGTGGCAAGATTAGGGTGAGAGATGACATAAGTCGTGTTGTCAGCAAAGAGAATGGGCTTCAGGTGTTGGGATACGTTTGGAAGATCATTGATGTATACGAGGAAGAGCAGGGGACCAAGGACACTTCCCTGCGAAACTCCAGTATCAAGTGGCCGTGTTGTTGATGCTGTGTCTTTAATGGTGACATACTGATACCTATTAGTAAGGTAAGATTTGAAATAAGCAAGCGCATGGCCTCTTATACAGTAATGGTCAAGTTTGTGGAGTAGGATGTCGTGGTCTACTGTGTCAAAAGCTTTTCTTAGGTCAATAAAAATTCCTAGTGGATATTCCTTATTTTCCAATGCTGTGTAAAGCAGATCTAGCATTTTTATGATTGCATCATTAGTGCTTTTATTTTTCCTGAATCCAAACTGGCAGGGGTTGAGTATGTTTTGTGCCGTTATAAATGAATATAGTCTCCTGTGCACAAGTTTCTCAAAGATTTTGGATAGCAATGGTAAGTTTGATATTGGCCTATAGTTGTTTAAGTCTGTAGGGTCACCACCTTTATGTATTGGTGTAACCCTTGCCATCTTGAGTAGTTTCGGGAAGGTGCTAGTTTCCAGTGACTTGTTAAAAAGTAATGAAATAGCATGCGAAAGGACATGGGCCATTCGCTTGTACAGTAATGGTGGGACATGAGACAGATTCCCTGAGTTATTTTTAAGTGACTTTATAATCTCGGTGACTTCCGTGGGCTCAGTTGGTGCAAGATAGAAGGAATTTGGGAAATTCCCATCTAGGTAGTCCCCAGCATGGGCATTGGTATGTGGGATTTTATTGGCGAGATTAGATCCTATGGTTGAGAAGAAGTCGTTCATCTTGTTAGCTGTGTCAGTGGGATGTAGTGGTGTTTCATTAGGTTTAGTTAGGGCAATATTCTTGTTTTTTTTCAGTTTGTGGGTCCCTAGAATCTGAGAGAGTGTTTTCCAGGTCTTTTTTATATCTCCTCTAGTGTCTGTGAATCTACTGGAGTAGTATAGTTGTTTGGCTTTCTTTATTACTTTGGTGAGAACTGATGAATAGTGTTTAAGAATATCTTTGTGTATTAAGCTCTGTCTATATTGCTTTTCATATTGGTGTTTCTTGTCAATGGATTTCAGAATGGTGCTGGTTAGCCATGGGCAACCAAGCCGTTTATTTGTGATCTGTTTCGTTAAGGTTGGTTTGAGAGACTTAAGAATCATAGTGGCATACACAGTGTGATAAGGCATGGCAAAGCTGAAAAATTCCAACTCCAACAAGTGTTCAATTGTGACAAAACAAGCCTGTTCTGGAAGAAAATGCCAAACAGGGCCTACATTACTCAGGAGGAAAAGGCACTCCCAGGACACAAGCCTATGAAAGACAGGCTAACTTTCTTGTTTTGTTGTAATGCTAGTGGGGACTGCAAAGTGAAGCCTTTACTCATGTATCACTCTGAAAATCCCAGAGTGTTCAAGAAAAACAGTGTCTCATCACTCATCAATACTCTTCCATAAAGGTAGGTGTCATTTTAACATTTATTTATATAGTTATTGTGCATGTCTCATTGTTTTCTTTGTAGGAAAATGTATATTTCATGAAAAAAAAATGATTTTTTTTAATACTTTTGGCTGTCTGGAATGGATTAATTGGATTTTCATTATTTCTTATGGGGAAAATTAATTCAACTAATGATAATTTCGTCTAACAATGAGCTCTCAGGAACAGATTAATATCGTTAGCCGAGGGTCCACTGTACTTTCTAAAAGGAAAATTCACTATCTTATGACACAGTCACTGTATGAGTCATCGGAAATAATTCTCATTATTCAAAAAAAGTATTCATGAATTTTACTCACCTGTTTCTGTCCTCTTTCAACATCTTTGCATAATTTTTCCTGAATCTCAATCAATCGCACTTCAGATTTCTTATACGACACCATTTTCTCTGCTTCCCAAGCTGAGTCTCCACCTTCAAACTTTCCACGAGCAGTTGACTCTATTCCCTTTAGGGAGGTAAATTAAAAAAAAATATAAGTACAAAATTTTCTGGCATATAAGGTGTACTTTTTCCCCACAAACAATCTTGGAAAATCAGCCTGCACCTTATATACTCAAGGTCAGGGTCAAGGGTAGGTTTTGGGTTATTGTTTTAACAGTTGTTCACTAGTGTTATGTTACAACTAAATGAAAACACCTTGTATGACTTACATGCTCATGCACCTTATTTTTTTTTTTTTCCAACAAGTCGGCCGTCTCCCACCGAGGCAGGGTGACCCAAAAAAAAAAGAAAGAAAATCCCCAAAAAGAAAATACTTTCATCATTCAACACTTTCACCACACTCGCACATTATCACTGTTTTTGCAGAAGTGCTCAGAATACAACAGTTTAGAAGCATACACATATAAAGATACACAACATATCCCTCCAAACTGCCAATATCCCAAACCCCTCCTTTAAAGTGCAGGCATTGTACTTACCATTTCCAGGACTCAAGTCCGACTATATGAAAATAACCGGTTTCCCTAAATCCCTTCACTAAATATTACCCAGCTCACACTCCAACAGATCGTCAGGTCCCAAGTACCATTCGTTCTCCATTCACTCCTATCTAACATGCTCACGTACGCTTGCTGGAAGTCCAAGCCCCCTTGCCCACAAAACCTCCTTTACCCCTCTCTCCAACCCTTTCGAGGACGACCCTACCCCGCCTTCCTTCCCCTAAAGATTTATATGCTTTCTATGTCATTCTACTTTGATCCATTCTCTCTAATGACCAAACCACCTCAACAACCCCTCTTCTGCTCTCTGACTAATACTTTTATTAACTCCACACCTTTTCTAATTTCCACACTCCGAATTTTCTGCACAATATTTACACCACACATTGCCCTTAAACAGGACATCTCCACTGCCTCCAACCGTCTCCTCGCTGCTGCATTTACCACCCAAGCTTCACACCCATATAAGAGTGTTGGTACTACTATACTTTCATACATTCCCTTCTTTGCCTCCATAGATAACGTTTTTTGACTCCACATATACCTCAACGCACCACTCACCTTTTTCCCTCATCAATTCTATGATTAACCTCATCCTTCATAAATCCATCCGCCGACACGTCAACTCCCAAGTATCTGAAAACATTCACTTCTTCCATACTCCTCCTCCCCAATTTGATATCCAATTTTTCTTTATCTAAATCATTTGACACCCTCATCACCTTACTCTTTCTATGTTCACTTTCAACTTTCTACCTTTACACACATTCCCAAACTCATCCACTAATCTTTGCAATTTTTCTTTAGAATCTCCATAAGCACAGTATCATCACCAAAAAGTAACTGTGTCAATTCCCATTTTGAATTTGACTCCCCAAAATTTAATCCCACCCCTCTCCCGAACACCCTAGCATTTACTTCCTTTACAACCCCATCTATAAATATATTAAACCATGGTGACATTACACATCCCTGTCTAAGACCTACTTTTACTGGGAAGTAGTCTCCCTCTCTTCTACACACCCCAACCTGAGCCTCACTATCCTCATAAAAACTCTTTTACAGCATTTAATAACTTACCACCTATTCCATATACTTGCAACATCTGCCACATTGCTCCTCTATCCACTCTATCATATGCCTTTTCTAAATCCATAAATGCAATAAAAACTTCCCTACCTTTATCTAAATACTGTTCACATATATGCTTCAATGTAAACACTTGATCTACACATCCCCTACCCACTCTGAAACCTCCTTGCTCATCCGCAATCCTACATTCTGTCTTACCTCTAATTCCTTCAATTATAACCCTACCATACACTTTTCCTGGTATACTCAGTAAACTTATTCCTCTATAATTTTTACAGTCTCTTTTGTCCCCTTTCCCTTTATATAAAGGGACTATACATGCTCTCCACCAATCCCTAGGTACCTTCCCCTCTTTCATACATTTATTAAACAAAAGTACCAACCACTCCAACACTATATCCCCCCTGCTTTTAACATTTCTGTCATGATCCCATCAGTTTCAGCTGCTTTACCCCCTTTCATTTTACGCAATGCCTCACGTACCTCCCCCACACTTACATTCTGCTCTTCTTCACTCCTAAAAGATGGTATACCTCCCTGACCAGTGCATGAAATTACTGCCTCTCTTTCTTCCTTAACATTTAAAAGTTCCTCAAAATATTCTCGCCATCTACCTAATACCTCCATCTCCCCATCTACTAACTCCCCTACTCTGTTTTTAATGGACAAATCCATACTTTCCCTAGGCTTTCTTAACTTGTTTAACTCACTCCAAAATTTTTTCTTATTTTCATTAAAATTTCTTGACAGTGCCTCTCCCACTCTATCATCTGCTCTCCTTTTGCACTCTCTCACCACTCTCTTTACCTTTCTTTTACTCTCCATATACTCTGCTCTTCTTATAACGCTTCTGCTTTGTAAAAACCTCTCATAAGCTACCTTTTTCTCTTTTATCACACCCTTTACTTCATCATTCCACCAATCACTCCTCTTTCCTCCTGCCCCCACCCTCCTATAACCACAAACTTCTGCCCCACATTCTAATACTGCATTTTTAAAACTATTCCAACCCTCTTCAACCCCCCCACTACTCATCTTTGCACTAGCCCACCTTTCTGCCAATAGTCGCTTATATCTCACCCGAACTTCCTCCTCCCTTAGTTTATACACTTTCACCTCCCTCCTTCCACTTCCACCTCCCTCCAAATTCACCTTATATGCTAGAAAATACAGTAATGCTGTAAATTAATGAGCTTCAGATGCCCTTTACAATTACAGCTAAAAATTGAAAAACATGAAACGGGTGGGGTCTGAACCCATTCCGTTGTCTGCAACTGTGTTATTATGATTTCACGAGTCAATTAAAGCTATACCTTGAAGTCTGGCAGCCAAAAATGGATACAGTAAATTTGTGATTAGCAGAAATAACCTGCACATAGAAGAGAGGAGCTTACGAGGACGTTTCGGTCCGACTTGGACCATATACAAGTCGGACTGAAACATTGTCGTAAGCTCCTCTCTTCTATGTGTGGGTTATTTGTGTATCGTTCCAGTCACGGTATTGTGCCTTTTTTTGTTATTTTTTTGTGATCAGCAGCCATTTACCCACCAACTCTAAGCATTTTTTAACAATTGTTTTTATAATAAATATATCAATATAAGAATAAAATTATTTAAATATGAAAACTGTTTGCTCACTACCATTCTGTTAAGGAAAGATCTTGCAGTTCTCTGGCCTAGTAACAGGTAGACAAAATCTCATTTAGTACCCAAATATAATAGATTTTTCCAGTTTATGAACTATTCATATTGTATTTACATAGCTTAATTAACATCTGATATGTAATTAATGCCCTTAAGAAAAGTGAAGTTATTACTCAGTATTATTCATATCAATCAATCAAAGTTTATTCTCTATAAGGATTACAATGCGGGGTTTACAGATTTTGGATATTGTGTGGGTTACATGTTATAAAATACTAATTACAGAGGGGGCCACTAGGACACCTAGCATGGCTAGGCATTTCGGGCAGACTTAGATTAATTCTTAATTCTAAATTATTACAAATTATGGAGTATGTTGGTATTATGGCTAAGTGACTAAATTATAGCTTGGGAGTTTAGCAATGTGAATGCTTTTATTTTGGCACAATACATAGTTTGTATATTGGAGTATCACAGGCAAACTTACGACTAGTTAAGATTCATTATTTTAAGATTAAGATTCGCATTTCTGCGTTTATAGTCAAATGGGTGAGTGAGTGAGTAAGTGTGAACCACCAGGTGGTTTTCATATAGTTAGTTGACGGGGTGTATCAGGGAGATAAGATGTTTTCTAACGGTAGTTTTGAAGGTGATGAATGTATCTGCAGTTCGAGGTTTCAGGTAGGGTGTTCCAGATTTTAGATAGTAAGTTGGTAGACAGCAACCACCCAGGGAGGTACTACCGTCCTGCCAAGTGAGTTTAATTTACAGTCTTTCTTGAAACATGATTTATGTTGTAAATATCTCTACTGGTATCATTGTTACTGATGTCTGGAATACTATTACACACTACCACTAGTGTCATCTTCTCATAAAGTATTTTATTTTTTCCCGGACTAGGTTCCCATGAAGAAAAAAAGGACCCAGAAACAAATAATTTTGGCTGGCTCTTTTGGGGTTACCTTGGGTAATTTACACATGTATGATAATTATACAGTGGACCCCCGCATAGCGAACGCCTTGCATAGCGAACAATCCGCATAGCGAACGCTTTGTTCGCTAAAATTTTGCCCCGCATAGTGGACAAAAACCCGCTCAGCGACCTTCGTCCGAGACGCGTCCAATGTGCGGCCTCAGCCAGCCTCACATGTGCTGCCCGTCCCATTGTTTACCAGCCAGCCTCCGCGGTAACATTCAAGCATACACTCGGAATATTTCGTATTATTACAGTGTTTTCGGTGCTGTTTCTGGAAAATAAGTGACCATGGGCCCCAAGAAAGCTTCTAGTGCCAACCCTGTGGTAAAAAGGGTGAGAATTAGTATGGAAATTAAGAAAGATTTTGAAGGGTTTGGGGCTAACCCTGAGAAGCCTATGCCAGTTGTGGAATCCATTGTGCCTACTTCAAAAATTAAGGAAATGTGTGCACAGTGGGTTGAACTGCAAACCTTTATGGATGAAAATCACCCTGACACAGCTGTTGCAAGCCGTGCTGGTGACTATTTCAATGACAATGTTATGGCCCATTTTAGACAAATCGTAAAGGAACGGGAGATTACAGAGCTCTATGGACAGATTTGTTGTGCGACAGAGGTCCAGTGACTCTGAAGCTGGTCCTAGTGGCATTAAAAGAAGAAGGGAAGTAACCCCGGAAAAGGACTTGCTACCTCAAGTCCTAATGGAAGGGGATTCCCCTTCTAAACACTAACACTCTCTCTCCCCTCCTCCCATCCCATCAATCATCACCAGATCTTCAATAAAAGTAAGTGTCATGTAATTGTGCATGCCTTTTTCAGTTTGTGTGTACTAAAATTAACATTTTTTTGTGGTAAAAAAAATTTTTTTTCATACTTTTGGGTGTCTTGCACGGATTAATTTTATTTCCATTATTTCTTATGGGGAAAATTAATTCGCATAGCAAACATTTCGCATAACGACCAGCCCTCTTGCACGGATTAAGTTCGCTATGCGGGGGTCCACTGTACTTATTTGTAGCTGTGTCTAAATAAAGTGACTTGCAGTGTATGAATAGGAAGAGTATAGGTCTAGTGTCCCTATTCTCAACCTCTCTCTTATTGCACTCACTGACTGAGTGAAATCAGAAAGTATATTTCCCTGATTTAGCTAGATATCTGTGAACTTGTTGGGCTTCTGTAACAAGCTAGAAGGAATGTAGATATACATCTGAGTAGCTTAAACCATAAAAAAAATAATGTAGCTGTCACAATTCTTAATACTGTATGTATTCCGTAAATGCACAGGTTTCACAAAGCACGGATAGTGTATGCAAGGGGACAAAGAAATCACTACAATAACAGAATGAGCAACAAGAATTTTAATGCAACAGAGCAGGTCTTATTCAGCCTACAATTAGTTGTGAATTTGTAGCCGATTATGTCCATACCTTTTTGAAAGAGTCTGTCAGGGTCTTGCAGGCACTGCATGGTGGTAGTTTGGCAGACTTCAAATTCTCCTTATTCTTATTTTTGTCTCCATCGCTACTGCTACTGCTGCTGCTGCTAGTGGTGGTGCTACTGCTGCTGCTGCTAGTGCTGGTGCTACTGCTGCCATCAGGTCCACTTTTACTTCTGCTTGTGTCTGGGATTATTTGTGCTACCAAGCAGCTTAGTCCCACCACAACTAAGAGAAAAACTTCCTTTCTGCACAGTCTATGCATTCTGAAAATATGAAGAAGTATAAGGAATATTAATCAGGGTAATGAAGATAATTGATTATCCAGTGATCAGTTACTTGGTGTTCAACATAATCCCACAGTTTTGTTTGATCTGGTACTTAAGCAGATAATGGTAAAAAGGAGCATGTAACAGGAGGTCCTATGAAAAATGATATGAACACCCAGTACTGTTGAAAATTTGGCATACTCTTCGCCCTGGAAGTGCAGGATAATCTATGATCATTTCTTTCTTTGCCCATTTACTTCTGAAAGCTCTACATGTATGATTTTTTTCTTGAGACTTTTGTAGACCATATTACACAAATTTATTTGCCACAGTCTCATGCCTAATGGTTATTTCCCATTTATCATACCTAATGCTACTCCAAAATTTTAACCATTTTTTGTTTAAACTATTTTATTCATACATTTTTCACCTATATTTTCCTTGGATAAAATGATTGCATATAAGTATGTAAGTTTATTCAGGTATACACAAATACAGTTACATAGGTTATCATACATAGCAGCATATGGTAGGTAAGACACATAGGCAACAGTTAGGCAACTGTATACCATTTTGATGTTCATAGCAGCATATGTGTAGAGTACCTAGGATAACCCCCAAAAAGTCAGACAAAGTGACTTATTTCCAGTGGGGTCCTTCATTAATGTTTTCAAGTTGAATGCAGCAACTGCAGTTTATTTTCCAGAATATACAAATAACTAAAACTGGAAGAGAAAGTCTTTCTTATAAATCTCAAATTATATAAATCAAATTAGTTTACAAATAAATAAATACTACACCATTAGCACACAACGACATGATGTTTATACTTTTTCCTCTTGCTACTTATATAACAGGTTTGCCATAGTAATGCACATTAAGAATACAAAATGTAACAATCTCTTCCAACAGCTTAATCAGGCACTTAATAGCTTTAATTTTAAATTACATAATTATTATTACTTTCTTTGACATAATTAGAGGTAATATACCCAAATTTTTCATGGCTGTATATTATTATTATAAACACTGGGAAGGGTTTGCATTAAATCATTATTTTCATAATCAAAACCAAGCATTAAACCCACTAGGGTTCCATTAAACCCATAGGGGTCAAACAGTGAATGAGGCATTGGGAGGCAATCAGGTTTGATCCAATCTAATTTCCTGGACCAAAAGCCCCTTGTTAGCATCAAGGAACCTTCCTTGAGGGAATATATCTATACAGCCTCTCCTCACTTAGCGACTTGCTCGTTTACCAATGACTCGGACTTACGACAGGCTTTCTGACCAATATGCATATCTAAATAATGTATATTAAAGCTGATTTCCTCTATTGTGTTTATTACAATATACAATACACTACTGTATAAACATTTAAAAATATACCAGAAATGTTACAAATGGTGCAAAGGTGACATTAAAACAATATCAAAGATTGTATTAAAGTTGGTAGAATTACCAACAATATGTTAGGTATATGGACACAAGTGCAACTAATGTAACATTTTACTGCGGCAACATTTCGCTCTCCAGGAGCTTTATCAAGCCGTTACAAACAATACATGGACACAGAGGGTATATACTATAGGCTTAAAGTGAGCTGTAATACTAGTGGTAGTAGTAGTAGTAATACATGTAGTAGAACAATCAACTTGCATATGAGTAAAAGGTTATAAAAGCTATTCCTTGGGTAGCATAAAAATAGGCTAGACAAATATTTCTGTTAGTGGTTGGATTTGAGAAACTAGAAACTAAGTATGTAGTTTGGACGTAACTTCTCTCTTCACTAAAGTGCCTACCACACAAGCCATTGACATTCTACAACATCAAGTCAATTAAGACCTTAATCTTCCTCTACCTCCTGGAGATTTTGTCAACTTGATTGAACTCTGCATTAATTTCAATTGCTTTTCTTTCAATAACAGGCTCTACAAACAAACCTATGGTATAGGAATGGGGTCCCCCATCAGTGCTATCTTAGCCAACTTGTATATGAAGCACCTGGAAGCTGAACACTTCACAAACATCATCCCCACCAGCGTCGCTTGGTTATGTTATGTGAACGGCGTCCTCATAACAACTCCCACACGTTCTGATGTGTGGAATCTTCAAGCAAGGCTCAATGCAGATGAACTGGCTATCCAATTTACACTTCAAGAAGAGTCCAATGACAAGTTACCTTTTCTAGACATCCTCATTCAAAAAATAAATAATCTAAGATTTCAAGTTTACAATAAAATTAAAAACAAGATACAAAGACCAAAAAAGGCACCATCATCGGATTTTTCATAAGAGCATACCGAATTTGTAGTCCTGAGTTTCTTGACAAGGAATGTACTTACAAATGCCAAACCTTCACTGATCTACATTTTCCTTCCTTTTTCGTCAAAGACGGCAAGAAAAGAGCTCTTCAGATCATTAATTCTCCACTATACCTTGTGGAAGCTGCGACAGAATATACGTAGGTGAAACAACAAGGAACCTCGAAACACATCTCAATGAACACATTAATGCATGTAGGAACGATAACTTGAACATTACCTGCATACAACACCGGAATTCCACCAATCACCTCATGAAATTCAATGACGCCTGACTAGTGATCAGAGAATCCAATTTTCACAGACGATAAATGCTTTGAATCAATTGCAGTTTCTAACACAATCAAGCAAAATAAAGGCAGCTTCATCATGTCTGAAATATAAGCAAAAATCCTCAAAACAATAAACCCTGCCATCACATAGTTGCTGCTGCTAATACTAAACAAGAACATATCAGAGGAGGAACAATGAAACAGGCCGCCTCAAATCCAACCACTAACAGAAATATCTGTCTAAACTATTTTTATGCTACCCAAATAATAGCTTTTGATTGTTCTACCACAAGTATTTCTACTACATACTACTACAACTAATATTATTACTAATATTACCACTAGAATTACGCCTCACACTAAGCCTATATATATGTACTGTCTGTGTCCATGTATTGTTTGTAATGGCTTGATAAAGCTCCTGGAGAGCGAAACGTTGCCACAATAAAATGTCACAATAGTTGCATTTGTGTCCTTTTACCTAAAATATCAAAGATGTTGACACAAACCCACTACCATGATAGTATGCTCCTCAGTGATGAATTTGTTTACCGACGTGGTCTTAGGAACGGAACTCTGTCATTAAGTGAGAAGGGAGAGGCTGTATAAATATAGGAAGGCCCTGCTTATACAGCAGATGGTTCTGGGCTACTGTTGTAAAGCAAAAATTGCTGTAAAGTGAGACAGCCTTTTTTTTACTTTCAAATGAATACAAAAGCCTGGTAACATGTTTACACTATCATATGCAGCCTCTCCTCACTTAATGACGGAGCTCCATTCCCAAGATCACGTCGATAAACGAATTCATCGCTAAGTGAGGAGTATACTAGGCCTAAAAATGCACATACAGTAAATACATAACTTACCTTAAAATATTTTTGTCCTTAGCATATAATGAGTGGTTAATATACAGTGGTACCTCGAGTTTCGGCCATAATTCGTTCCAGAAGGCTGCTCGTGTGCTGTTACTGAACGAGTTTGTTCCCATAAGGAATAATGTAAATTAGATTAATCCATTTCAGACCCCCAAAAATACACTTACAAAAGCACTTACAAAAATACACTTACACAACTGCTCAAGTTGGGAGGTCTTCGAAACTCGAGGGACAACTGTATTTATTGTAGGAAGTCTGAATAAATGAAGAATAGGTATAACTGAAAACCACTGTATTAGTGAAACAATGTAAAGTGAAGTGCTCTAAAGTGGGACACTCATGTATTTAATGCCTACATTCACTGGGTGCTGCAAAATTATGTTCAATATTCCTGGTAGCTGATTCAGATATATAACATTAAAAATATTAGGCAAAATGGTCTAGACAAATACTGATAGTAATCTTGTATGAAAGATTTAATTTTGAAGAACCAGAAGTCACAATACCATGACTGGAACAATTCATGGATAACTTACACTTAGGAGAGCAAACTTATAATAATGTTTTGGTCTGTCCTGGACCACTGTCAAGTCACATGTGAGAGTGGTCTGTCCTGGACCACTGTCAAGTCACATGTGAGAGTGGTCCGGGATGGACCTAGACAATAGTTGATGACACACTGACTCTTTTGGGGTTATCTTAGGTGGTTAACCCTACCCTGACTTATCCTGGGTGGCTAACCCTTCCCTGGCTTATCCTGGGTGGCTAACCCTTCCCTGGCTTATCCTGGGTGGCTAACCCTTCCATGGCTTATCCTGGGTGGCTAACCCTTCCATGGCTTATCCTGGGTGGCTAACCCTTCCCTGGCTTATCCTGGGTGGCTAACCCTCCCCTGGCTTATCCTGGGTGGCTAACCCTCCCCTGGCTTATCCTGGGTGGCTAACCCTCCCCTGGCTTATCCTGGGTGGCTAATCCTCCCCAGGGTTATCCTGGGTGGCTAACCCTTCCTTGACTTATCCTGGGTGGCTAACCCTTCCCTGGCTTATCCTGGGTGGCTAACCCTTCCCTGGCTTATCCTGGGCGGCTAACCCTTCCATGGCTTATCCTGGGCGGCTAACCCTTCCATGGCTTATCCTGGGTGGTTAACCCTTCCCTGGCTTATCCTGGGTGGCTAACCCTCCCCTGGCTTATCCTGGGTGGCTAACCCTCCCCTGGCTTATCCTGGGTGGCTAACCCTCCCCTGGCTTATCCTGGGTGGCTAACCCTCCCCTGGCTTATCCTGGGTGGCTAACCCTCCCCTGGCTTATCCTGGGTGGCTAACCCTTCCCTGGCTTATCCTGGGTGGCTAACCCTCCCCTGGGTTATCCTGGGTGGCTAATCCTCCCCTGGGTTATCCTGAGTGGCTAGCCCTCCCTTGGCTTATCCTGGGTGGCTAATCCTCCCCTGGGTTATCCTGGGTGGCTAATCCTCCCCTGGGTTATCCTGGGTGGCTAATCCTCCCCTGGGTTATCCTGGGTGGCTAATCCTCCCCTGGGTTATCCTGGGTGGCTAATCCTCCCTGGGTTATCCTGGGTGCTAATCCTCCCCTGGTTATCCTGGGTGGCTAATCCTCCCTGGGTCATCCTGGGTGGCTAATCCTCCCTGGGTTATCCTGGGTGGCTAATCCTCCCCTGGGTTATCCTGGGTGGCTAATCCTCCCCTGGGTTATCCTGGGTGGCTAATCCTCCCCTGGGTTATCCTGGCTGGCTAATCCTCCCCTGGGTTGTCCTGGGTGGCTAATCCTCCCCTGGTTTATCCTGGGTGGCTAACCCTCCTTTGGCTTATCCTGGGTAGCTAACCCTCCCTTAGCTTATCCTGGGTGGCTAATCCTCCCCTGGGTTGTCCTGGGTAGCTAATCCTCCCCTGGTTTATCCTGGGTGGCTAACCCTCCTTTGGCTTATCCTGGGTGGCTAACCCTCCCTTGGATTATCCTGGGTGGCTAATCCTCCACTGGGTTATCCTGGGTGGCTAATCTTTCCCTGGGTTATCCTGGGTGGCTAACCCTCCCCTGGGTTATCCTGGGTGGCTAATCCTCCCCTGGGTTATCCTGGGTGGCTAATCCTCCCCTGGGTTATCCTGGGTGGCTAATCCTCCCCTGGGTTATCCTGGGTGGCTAATCCTCCCCTGGGTTATCCTGGGTGGCTAATCCTCCCCTGGGTTATCCTGGGTGGCTAATCCTCCCCTGGAAAGTCACAGTGACTTTACTACCATTACCATGGGTTAAATATCCATAATATACTTCAAAATATACCCATAATAAGCATACCTTCAAGAAAACTAAAAAAAAAAAACCTGTATATATACCGTAGCCTTAACGAAAAACATTCCACCCGGGAGTCGAATCCAGGCGACTGCGGTTATGACCCACTCTATTAATACTGTAGTGAGGTGTATGTGATCCACAGTGAGGTGTAAGGAAGGTTCACTCACCCTGGAGGTGTAGTGTGAGGTGTGAGAGAGTAAGTGTGAGGCCACAGTAACACCACAACAAATGTTGGTGTTTACACTCCTCCAGCTGACATCTCCGTTCCTTTACTTTATTAACCTTTTAAAACCTTCCTTATCTAATTCTAGAAAAATCTATTAATAATAATAATAATAATAATTTAATAATAATAATAATAATAATAATAATAATAATAATAATAATAATAATAATAATTAATAATTAATAATAATAATAATTTAATTCCAAAAATAATGCAGTAAGGAAGGAAGCAAGTATACAAGCAAATAGGTAAGCAAGCAAGCGAATAACTTCATTAAATCACAATTATGCATACAGTAAATACAATCACTCAACTTTCAAGTATAAAAAATTGCTCAAACAATGTCCAGAATATCTTGCTGTCAATTTTGTCAAGGTCGGGAACCAAAGCAATCATAGTACTAGGGGGAGAGAGCACAACTTTGTAGTACCCACAGTCAGTGGCCAGGCGTCAAACACCTTTTATTGTACGGCAATAAAGGAATGGAACAGACTGCCTGCACATGTCAAAGCCAGTCATAGCATGAACCAGTTCAAGAAGAATGCCAAAAGGTGTCTGATGAATGAAGCTACAGAAAGGGAGGGGAATGATTTTCTATTTTTTAGCTAACATACGTGTAAATTTTACCTTATTCCTAGTAATGACCCTCGTATTGTAGATAGTCTTAATGACCCTCGTGTAGTAGATAGTCTTTTTAGTATGATAATAAGATGTTATCTTCATTGTAGAATAATAAGAAAATATTATAACCTTTATATTATAATAATAAGGTAAAAGGACCCCAATGGAAATAAGTCACTCTGTCTGACTTTTTTGGGTTATCCCAGGTTCTCTACACATATGCTGCTATGTATGATAATTCTATGTAACTGTATTTGTGTATACCTGAATAAACTTACTTACTTACTTACTTATTGTTTTACATAGCAACTTATACATAAAATGCCGCGAATGAACCCAAGAGAGTTAGTTGCAGTGACTAATTACCGTCGCAGTGACTTAATACCATGGCAGTGACTTACTAGCGTCGCAGTGACTTACTACCGTCGCAGTGACTTACTACCGTCGCAGTGACTTAATACCATCGCAGTGACTTAGTACCGTCGCAGTGACTTACTACCGTCGCAGTGACTTACTACCGTCGCAGTGACTTACTACCGTCGCAGTGACTTACTACCGTCGCAGTGACTTACTACCGTCGCAGTGACTTACTACCGTTGCAGTGACTACCGTTGCAGTGACTTACTACCGTCGCAGTGACTTACTACCGTCGCAGTGAGCCTATTGCATACGCAGTGCTAAGTCGATTACGAAATCTATCGATTTTTTGTATTTATATAACTGTCTATCTGTCAAATCCCCAGCCATTATATTGAATAATAAGTTTTTATATTTAAATAAATCATCAAAGTGTCTTATTTTCACCTAATATATTTCTTTAAAGGTTAAAGGGATATATTATGTTAAAATTTACATTATTAACTCCATATAAATAACTTAAAACTTAAAAAAAAATAATTTACTTCACTTAGCGACTGATTGACCTACTTACTTATTTTCTTATATGCTTACTTACTGACTTACTCAATTACTTACATACTTATATGTAAAAGAAAGGTGCAAATTCCCTGTCTTATTCAGAACCACAGAAAGAAATGCACTAATAATTTACCAAGGAGAGACAGTAAAAGGAGACCAGTTTACCAGCTATTTAGCAATCTAACTGAATTTATAATCACCTAAAATGCGAATAATTGACTACAGGTGTACGCTTTTAAGCAAGATTCAATTTTCTGCGACGAATAATACTAATAGAACGTTAAGGAAGGCGTTCGTATAAGACACATCCGAAGTTATGTCGTCTGCTAACACCGGCTCACATGCACACATTTCAGTGGAACCAGGATCCAAATATTTTTAAATTCTATGTTTCCTGATATATATATGTTGGTTTTATTTATTCTGTGACGTGTTGAAAACATGTATCTTATGCTAAGGATGATTTGATTTTAAGATTTTTAATTATACAGGCTACATAAATACGCTCAGGAATGATTTATAACACTTTTATTATATATTATGTAAGTTTAATTTATTCTTTGTAAGTATTAACTTAAACAGCAATGATCTATAATTCACGCACAAGAATATATTTAATTATATAAATACAAATTATAAATAAATAGTAATTTATATTTACAAGATGAAAAGTGCAAAACTTACATTATATGAAGTTTTAATGACGGGAATAATATTTAGGACTTTATAAAGCTCCATTATGTGTGATAAAGCCCAAATGACCACCTGGGTGTTAGTGGACTGGTGTGGGTCGCATCCTGGGTGTTAGTGGACTGGTGTGGGTCGCATCCCGGGTGTTAGTGGACTGGTGTGGGTCGCATCCTGGGTGTTAGTGGACTGGTGTGGGTCGCATCCTGGGTGTTAGTGGACTGGTGTGGGTCGCATCCTGGGACAAAACTGACCTAATTTGCCCAAAATACTCCGCATAACAAGCGGCTTTCTATACAGTAGTATGTCATTGATGTCACCTATGGTCTGTATACCTTGTACATGTATTATTGTCATTATTATTATTATTATTATTATTATTATTATTATTATTATTATTATTATTATTATTATTATCAAGTCCCATTGCTCTGCATAGTAAGGTTATCTCTGCATGTACACCTAAATACCACCTATCACTATACACACATAAGATTTCGTTCGGAAATCTCATGAATTCGAATTGTAGGTGAAAAAATTAACTGTGGGTGATAGAGGCGAGGATTTTTTTTATTTAGGCCTCATGTAAATTTTAATCTTATACTTTTAACTATAGTTTTACAGAGTAATTTACAAGCTATGCATCTGATGAGCCTCCAGATTATTGCGTGTTTCACACATTTATTTCCAAATAAAGACTTGTTTGTCTGTCTAGGATCATCCAATAAAGTCAATCAGTTACACTAATTGTATAATGTACCGTATTGCACTTTCAGGAAATAATTTTTTTTTTTTTCGCCGGTACTGTCCCGGCCCGGGTCTTTTCCAAGTAGTGGTGACCCGGCCTTGGCTCCCTATCTGGGGAGTGTCTAGAGACTTAAGTCTCCCATGGGAGGAGGTACAAGTACCCCCTCATCTTTGGGACCAACTGTCCCCAGGCCTAGCCACATTCCCCGCCCTCACGGGGCTCGTAGGGAGAAGCTAGGCCTCTGGTCTGCCATCTGCCCCGCCCCAAAGGGGCCCGTGGGGATGGCAGTCTTGTGAGCTGCAGGTGGTAGCAAGCTCAGGCCAAGAACTAAAGTTTATTTTGTGTTATTTATCAAGCGTGCACATGTCCGTGCGTGCGCCCTCGTGTGTGTATGTGCGCGCGCGCGCTAGTGTGGGTGTATGATCCACTTAATATTTGTATTTATAACTCATTACAATTGTGACCAGGTGTGGACGTATCAGTGGTTCATTACTTTGTAATTTGTTCATGACTGTAACCATGTATAGGAGTGAGGCTAAATTCATTACCTTTGTAACTTGCCATGATTGTGCCCAGATCTACCTGGAGTTCATTACCTTTGTAACTAGTTCAGCTATCATAACTTTGGGGTCCAGTCCCTGGACCCATTATGTACCTTTGTAATCTTTTGACTCCCGCCCACAGGATGGGTATGGGGTGCATAAAGATATTAAACTAATGTGTTGTGTGTGGTGTGTGTTGTTTTGTGTGTGTGTGTGGTGTGTGTGTGTGTTGTGTGTGTGTGTGTGTGTGAGTGTGTGTGTGTGGTTGTGTGTGTGTGTGTGTGTGACTCAACAATCAATATTTGCACAATAAACTCACTACAGTTGTGACCGGGTGTGGAAGTGTGAATTGCTCATTACTCTATAATTTGTTCATGATTGTAGCCATGTATAAACGTAAGTAACCATTTACAGAATTCATTCCCTTTTTATAACTTGTGAGCTCATTACCTTTGTACCCAGTTCAGCTATCAAAACTTTGGGGCCCAGTCCCTGGACCCATTACGCACCTCTGTAATCTGTAATACCTTTGTAACTTGTCATATTGTGACCAGACCTACCTGGAGTTCATTACCTTTGTAAATTGTGAGTTCATTACCTTTGTAAATTGTGAGTTCATTACCTTTGTAAATTGTGAGTTCATTACCTTTGTAAATTGTGAGTTCATTACCTTTGTAAATTGTGAGTTCATTACCTCTGTAACTTGCTCAGCTATCAAAACTTTGGAGTCCAGTCCCTGGACCAACTATGTACCTCTGTAATCTTTTGACTACCGCCCACAGGATGGGTATGGGGTGCATAATAAACATATTAAACTAACTATCAAGCGACTTATTTACGCGGGGCTCCAGATCCCACTGAAAATAAGCAACAAGTCGTCATTGATTAGCCAATCAGAACACGACACAGCTGTCTCTTAATGTTGCTGTATTATCATGCAAAAAGCGGGAAATTAAAACCTATGTTATAAACCCATATATATATATATAATAATTATATATATATATATATATATATTATATATATATATATATATATATATATATATATATATATATATAATATATATATAATATATATATATATATATATATTTTTATATAAATATTTTATTGGGAATAAATAAAACTGACTTAATTTGCCTGAAATGCTCTGTAGGGTGTGTTCACAAAATTCAATTTCAAGAACAAAAACATACAATGGGAACAAGCCAGCCATGCCCTAAATGAAACAAGCTGGGAAAATATCCTAAACAGCACAGATCCGAACCTTTGCCTAGAAAAAATAAACTCTGTTCTTCTTGAGGTCTGCTCAAGGCACATTCTATTAAGAAAAAGAAAGAGAAGATGTAAACTAGAAAAAGAGAGACACTCCCTATACAGACGAAGGTGAAGAGTCACAGAGCTGCTGAGAGGGGCCAATATATCTGAAATACGAAGGGAGGCACTGGTCAATGAAACTGCAAATATCGAGACAAGAATAGCAGGAAAAAACTAAAAGCTATAAAGGAAATTAAAAAAACAAAAACAAAATACTTCTTCTCTTATGCCAAATTTAAGGGAAATACAATATCCAGATTGGGCCCGTTTAGGGAGGATGGGGCAACACGCTACAAAAAAGAAATGAGTGAAGATATTAAGCCCAAAACGACTCAGTGTTCAGCGAGGCCGCTGCCCAGACTAAAGGTCGACAATCCAAATGAATTCTATATGAACGAATCCCAAAATTTGGTCATCTCAAAAATCTCGGATATTATCCTACACCACAAGACTTTGAAAAGGCAATAAATTTAAGCCCATGCCTACCCAGACGCAGACTCATGGAACTCCGTGTCACAAAAAATTGCAAGAAGCCCCCTGTCACGTGCTTCAGATCTATGGAGAGGGAACATGGACACGGGTCATCCCACACACACAAAAAAAAGACATAGCCCCATCTACAAAAAGGGGGAGTAAACAAAGCAAAGAAACTAAAAGACCGATAGAACTAACATCCCATATCATAAAAAAAAAAAGGTCAAAGGGAAAAAAAGAAAAAAAAAAAAACAAAAAAAATTAAAACCCAGGAAAAATTTAAGGGCAGGGTCCCCGTCCCAGCCAAAACTGCCAGAAAGGGGTCCTGGTGCCCCTTTTAGGGAAAAAAAATACTGATGAAAATATACACAACTTTGCAAAAGCTTTCGACAAGTGTGACCAGGGTAATAGCACACAAAATGTGATAAAGGAAAAAAGAGGAAAAGTGGTAGATGGACTATAACTCCTCACAAAAGAACACAAAAAGTAATAGTAAACAAAGTAAAGTCCAGGCACCATGGAAAAAGTTCGGGTTTCCCCAAGGCACAGAAACTCGGCTCCCATTCGATTCCTCAACAATTCTGACAAGAGATGTAAGCCCTAGTCCCTGTCTTCTTTGTAGATACACCCGGTCAAACCCTGGCAGTGACCCCATCGAAGACACCGCAAAAACCAAGCAGAAAAATCAACCAAATCTTCAAAAGGACACTCAAAACATTTTGAAGCTCAAATGAAAAGAAATTTCAACTACTCAGGTATGGAAACTTTAGGAAATTTAAAAATATGTCAGGTATACGACAATTTTAAACCATAAAATAGAGCGAAAAAAGTAATGTAAGAACTGGGATGATAAGCAGAGGATATCGCATTGAAAGACCACAACAATTTTATCTACCGCATCTGCTAGGAAAATAATGGATGGATAATGGAAAACCCTTTTAAAAAAAAGAGACGAAAAAGCCCATGTTTGTTTCTCTTAAAAAAGCTTGGGGTTTTTCTAGGCTGGAATTTTTGCTGTACACTAAGGGCCCCCCTTTAAAGGGCTGGAGCCCTTTGCTGCCCTGGAGAGTTCCAAAGAACTTTCACCCCAAAACCTTAAGTACGAAGGCCCCTACTACTGGGAACGGTTTTGAAGGCCCTTTGTTTCTATATTCCCAAGAGGCAGGAAAAGATGATACACGAAAAAATTAAAATTGGGAAAAACCCCTTTAGAGGGATTTTTTCCCCAAAATTTGCCCCCCCCAACCAAAAAATCACTCCCTATGAAAGAAAAAAGACTCGGCAGGAGATGCAACTTCCCTCAATGAAAGAAATGGCGCCAGATTTCCACTGGGGAGACAACACGTCCCGTGTCGGGGGGGCCCAAAGGGCCCTTTTCAAGCACCCCAGCCATACATAAGGGGGTTTTACCGTGGACCCCGGGCTGTCTTAAAGAAGGCATTGGACAGGCACCAAAAGTCAGAACCTGCCCACCCGGGCTTGGGGTTTTCGTACGTCAGTTTGCTTGCGGCCAGCAGTAACAGCTTGGTTGATAAGCCCTGATCCCCAAACGAGGCGGGGTCTCAGCCCGGGCCGCGGGGGTGTTGAACCCCCAAACCCCCCCTTTTTAAAATTTTTTTTTAAAATTTTTTTTTTTAAAAAATTTTTCCCTTTTAAAATTTTTAAAAAAAAAGATTTTATTATTATTATTATTATTATTTTTATTATTATTATTATTATTATTATTATTATTATTATTAAATTTTTTATTATTAATTTTTTTGTTTTTTTTTATTCCTTTTTTTTTTTGTTTTTTTTATTTAAAAAATTTTTTTTAATTTAATTTTGGGACAAAATTTTTTTTTTTAAAAAAAAAAAAAAAAAATAATAATAATTAAAAAAAAAAAAAAAAAAAAAAAAAAAAAAAAAATTTTTTAAAAAAAAAAAAAAAAGGGGGGGGCCCCCAAAAAAAAAAATTTTGCAAAAATTTTTAAATTTTTTAAAAAATTTTTTTTTTTAAAAAAAATTTTTAAAAAAATTTTTTTTTTTAAAAAAAATTTTGGGGAAAAAAAAAAAATTTTAAAAAAATTTTTAAAAAAAAAAAAAAAAAAAATTTTTTTAAAAAAAATTTTTTAAAAAAAAAAAAAAAATTTAAAAAATGGGGAAAAGAAGGGGGAAGAAAAGGGTTAAAAAATGGGAAAAAAAAGGGAAGGAAGGGGGGGGAAAAAAATTTTAAAAAAAATTAAAAAATTAAAAGAAATTGGGAAAAAAAGGGGAAAAGAAAATTAAAAAAATGGTAAAAAAAAATTAAAGGGGAATTAAAAAAATTTAAAAAATGGGAAAAAAAAAGGGGAAAAGGGGAAAAAAAAAGGGGGGGAAGGAAAAAAAGGGTAAAAAAAAAAAAATTAAAAATTTTAAAAAAGAAAAAATGGGGAAGGGAAAAAGATTAAAAAAAATTTAAAAAAAAAAAAAAAAAAAAAAAAAATTAAAAAAATAAAAAAATTTTTAAAAAATTAAAAAAAAAAAAAAAAATTTTTTTTTAAAAAATTAAAAAATTTTAAAAAATTTTAAAAAAATTAAGGAAAGGTAAAAAAAAAATTTGGGTTTAAGGAAGAAGGATGGGTAAAGGAAGAAGATGGGTAAGGAAGAAAATGGGTAAAAATGGTAAGAAAAGGATGGGTAAGAATGGGAAGAGATGGGTAAGGAAAAGGTTGGGAAGGAAAAAGGATGGGTAAGGAAGAAGGATGGGTAAGGAAGAAGATGGGTAAGGAAAAAAGATGGGTAAGGAAGAGGAAGTAAGGAGAGGATGGGTTAAGAAAAAGGATGGGTAAGAGAAGGATGGGTAAAAGGATTAAGAAGGATGGGTAACGAAGAAGGATGGGTAAGGAAAGAAGATGGGTAAGGAAGAAGGATGGTAGAAGAAGATGGTAAGGAAGAAGGATGGGTAAGGAAGAAGGATGGGTAAGGAAGAGAAAGGGGTAAAGAAGAAAGGGTGGTAAGGAAAAAGGATGGGTAAGGAAGAAGGATGGTAAGGAAGAAGGATGGGTAAGGAAGAAGGTGGGTAAGGAAGAAGGATGGGTAGGAAGAAGGATGGGTAAGGAAGAAGGATGGGTAAGAAAAAGGATGGGTAAGGAAAGAAGGATGGGTAAGGAAGAAGGATTTTAAAAGGGGGGGAAGAAAAGGGGGGGGTTTTTTTTTAAAATTTTGGGGGGGTTTTTTTTAAGGGTTTTGGGTTTCCCCAAGGGGGGAATTAAAAAGGGGGAAATTTTTTTGCGCCTTAAAAATTTTTCTGAAATAAATCAATGTTTACGAACATTAAAGTTCCCCCCAAAAAAATTATTAAAACCTTTAAAAATTTTTCCCCAAAAAAAAATGAATTTAGGGATTATTTTTTAAAAATTTTTTTAAAGGAAATTTTCCCTTTCCCTCAAAAATTAATTTTCCCTTTTTCCCCCTAATTACCCTTTTTTTCCCTTTTCCGCTCATTAAAACCCCATTAAAATCTTTAAATTACCCTTTTGATTTTTTTTGGGGTCCCCTTTTTACCCCATTAACCCCAAATTTTTCCCCTTAAAGTACCCCCATTTACCTCCCCATTTTTTAAGGGTTATAATTTCCTCGGATTCCTCCCAAAAATTTTTTTTTTAAAATGTAATTGTTAAAATTAATTTAAAAATTTTTTCTTTTGACCAGGGCAGAAAATTTCCCTTTAATTTGGGTAAATTTAAAAATTCCCCCAAAAAATTACTTTCCCCTTCTTCCAATTTAAATCCTTTTATTTAAAAATTTTTAAAATTTTTTATTAAAAAATTTTTTTAAAACCTGGAATATTTTTAAGAGGGAAGAAAAATTTTAATTAACTTTTTGGGGCTAAGGGCCAAAGGTTTTACCCTTTTCCCCGAAATTTTAACTTTGGTAATTAACCCCTTTTAAGGTTTTAAAATGGGGAATTTTAAAAGTTGGTAAAAGGGTTTTCCCCATTAATTTTTTTCCCCTTTTAAAAATTTTTAATTTCCCCAAATAGGGTTCTTTAAAGCCCAAAATTAAAAATTTTTTTTTGAAAATTAATTTTCCTTACCCAATTTAAAAAAACTTAGTAATTGTTTTAAAATAAAATGTTAAACAAAAAATTTCCCCCATTTAACCTTTTTCCCAACCCTTTTAAAAACCCTTTTTAAGGGTTTTTTAAAACCAGTATCCCTTTTTTTTAAAAAGGGGATAGGTTTAATTGGGGAATTCTAAATTTATTTGGGGTGGTTTAAAAATTTTTTAGGTACCCCTTTTTAGCAAGTGGTAAAAATGGAGGTTGGGCTTTTGGGGTGTATAAAATTGGGAAAAATTTTAAAAAAATTTAAAAAAAAATTTTGGGAAAAATGGGTAAGGGAAAATTAAAAAAAAAAAAAAAAAAAAAAAAAAAAAAAAAAAAAAAAAAAAAAAAAAAAAAAAAAAAAAAAAAAAAAAAAAAAAAAAAAAAAAAAAAAAAAAAAAAAAAAAAAAAAAAAAAAAAAAAAAAAAAACCGGCCCCCAGGGACCCGCCCCCATTTACCCCCCCATTTTTCCGCCCCTCAACCCCTCCGGCGTTACCCCCCTTTATTTTCCCCCCCATTTACCTGCCCCCCTGTACCTCCCCGTAGGCCGCCCCCCATTTCCCCGCCTCTTTACCCCCCCATTTCCCCGCCCATACCCCTCCCCAAACCTTCCCCCGCAGACCGCCCCCTTCCTTTCCTTCCTCCTTCAGACCCCCCGTTTTCCCCCCCCATTACCCCCCGTTTACCTCCCCTTTTGACACCCCCTTCAGGGACCCCGCCCTCAGTTACCCCCCCTTACCCCCCCGCTTACCCCGCCTCAGACCCCTCCTCAACCCCCCCTCAACCCCCCCATTACCTTTTCCTTCTTTACCGTTCCCCCCAACCTTCCCCTTCATTTACCTTCCCCCCATTCCCCCCTATTTCCTCCCCCCAAACCCCCCCCCTTACCCCCCCTTCAGTTTCCCCCTCTTTTCCCCCCTCATTTCCTTCCTCCCCCAAACCTCCCCCCCTTTTAACCCCCCAACCCCCCCATTACCCCCCCTCATTTACCCCCCCTTTACCCCCCTTATTCCCCCCTCCAAAACCCCCCATTTACCCTTCCTCCCCATTTACCTTCCCCCCTTACTTCCCCTTTATTACCCCCCTCTTTTTCCTTTTTCCCCCCCCAGGGCCCCCCCATTTTCCCCCCCCCCCTTTACCCCCCTCATTACCTTCCCCC
>NC_069481.1:2773323-2797900 GCF_026875155.1 Cherax quadricarinatus
GAAACTTTTTTTTTGGGGGGGGGGCCACCCTGCCTCAGTGGGATATGGCCGGTTTGTTGAAAGAAGAAGAATAAGTGTAATTAATTATTTCATGTCAATGTCAATGCATCAACAGTCATGGGAAAGGCATAAGAGCTAGGATCTCTCTCCTTCACTACTTCAAACATGCAATGTATGTACCTACACATCAATGTGGCACTCCTAATGCCAAAAGAGATTACCAGAGTTACAAAAACATGTGAACTAACCTAGACAAGTGTATGTTCCTTCGTTATTCACACAAAATTGGTTTACTTTGCATGGCGATTTATTAAAAGCACATTCATTGATGTCCAAACAGCCTTTCTCTGTGTCCATCAGCCAACCTGCCTTACATGCTACACAAGACTTCTGCCCAGGCTGAAAATGTAAGAAAACTTGATTAGTTAAATACAGTGGACCCCCGCTTTATGATCACCTCCCAATGCGACCAATTATGTAAGTGTATTTATGTAAGTGAGTTTGTACGTGTATGTTTGGGGGTCTGAAATGGACTAATCTAATTCACAATATTCCTTATGGGAACAAATTCGTTCAGTACTGGCACTGAACATACTTCTGGAATGAAATAATATCGTAAACTGGGGGTCCACTGTATCTGTATTTATATATATATTGTCTGTGAATTTACATAATTACTGACACTACCATATTAGAACACAATTAGCAGCAGAACCTCGTAGATGCACAAAACAGAAAATATTTTAGTGCTTTAGTTAAAGTATATCAACTTCAGGCCTGATTAGAATCATCAAAGTTAATTATATTTTTCACCATTACTTACCCATCAATTAAATTCCTGCATTACAATGAATTCTTTCTTGAACACCTTTTTTTATGACACAAAGGCCATCTCTCACCAAGGTAGGGCAACCAAAAAAGAGGAAATACATTCACCATTGCTCATTCAATTGCTATTTTGCCAAACATGAACCTATATCACAGTTCAGATACCCCCTGGACTGAAACAGTCTCCAACATACTCTCGCAAACCTGTTGGATGTCCAAGCTCCTAGCACTCAAAACTTCCTCTGCCCACTCCTTCAAGAAAAAGTATGTAACCCACAACTCACAGTGCTTGGGGAATGGGAGGGTACACATATCAAGTTTGATCCAAGGAAGTGTAACTTTAATTTCTTAGATCAAGATCCCTTCACCAACATCAAGGCACCTCACTTGAAAGGGAGTAGTTCATAGAGCACCAATAATTTCTAACTTTCCTCAAAAAGCTGTTATTCTTTTTAGTACATCACCTTTGCCGACCAAAGCAAGGCGACCCAAAAATGAAAACACATCTATATTACTTGGTCTTTAGCTCTTTCCAGAACAATGCAGACATCTCAGGCCAATGATAACACAATCAACCATAACAAACACTGAGCTGTTGAAGTCCTGACATTGTAATTCCAATTTCTAAAATCATTTTCCCTGATTCTGTAACAGTATTTATATTCCTTTATAACCTGTACACTGACACTACAAAATGACTATAAACTACAGTAAGACAGAAAAAACTAACATTTTTAACATTAATATATCTGCAGAAAATGCACACTATAAAGTAAGTTAGGTTGCATGTGACTTGTGATTTTTTGGAGATAAAGTTATGTAATAAAGTAACTTTGACTAACCCCACTGCATGGGCCATTGCAAGCCTTGTGGCACTGTTCACACAGGAGCTTTGTGTCGTCTTTGTATGCTTCATAGTACCCATAGCTACAAGCATCACACATGTCACCTTTGTAACCTGGGTTGCAAGAACAGTCACCACTTCCCTTCCTTGTTCCTGCACCCTGTAAACATTGGTCTAATATCAGAATGTTGATTATAAAATTTAGAAATACTGTGCAGTTTGTACCTTAATAAAAATGTTCAGTAGAAACAAGTTTTTGACACAGTTACTAACTTCTTAATGAGACAGCATTTAAAAAAAAAAGTGAAAAAATGGGGGATATTTCATCCTGTGAGAGACCCTCATCAGCAGAGAGATGTACATGTTACAGTAAAACTTAGGAAGGAATGCACATACAGATTTGCATGTGATCTCTGTTTACTTCATCCATCTGTTAAAGAAATATTCCTAAATTCATGCCAATCAGCTCATGTTTATAATACATTGGCCATCTATTAAGAGAGGGTGACACATTCACCACAATTCATTAGATCACTGTCTTGCCAGAAGCATGCTAACATGGCAGTTGAGATGACCCTCTGAACAGCAACACTCACCCCTCCCTTTAGATTTCTGGCACTGAAATTCCCATCTCCAGGACTCAAGTCTGGCTAACCAGTTTCCCTGAATCCATTCATAAATGTTACATTGCTCACACTCCAACAGCATTTCAAGCCATGAAAACATCTTGTCTCCATTCGCATCACATAAGCAGTTGGATGTTTAACCCCCTTGCAGTTAAAACCTCTACTCTCTCCAAAAACCCTTCCTGGGACAAGCAATTTCTCTTCTCCTTCCACCTGACTTAGATACCCTCTTAGTCATCCTATTCTGCTCTATTTTTTCTAAATGCTTTTAATAAACTAACAACTATTCCATACAGCGCAATATTTGCCACATTACTTCCCTACCCACATATTCATAAGCCTTTTCTAAACCTATAAATACTACAAATGGCTTCTTACTCTTATCTAAACACTATACATACAATATTTACACTTCCTAAATTCTCCTTGTTCCTTTGTAATCTTACTTTCTGCCTTATCCCCAACTCTTTCAATAATAATTCTTCCTAGTATACTCAACAGACTTACTCCTCTATAATCTTAAACTGCTCCTTGTTCATTCTTTCCCCTTATACAAAGGAACCATACATTGTTCTCTGCTTTCTTTTCCAATACATATTATACTTTTTATATAAACACTTTGGCCATTTCCCACCAAAGCAGGACAACTGAAAAAGAAGAAAACACTTTTTCATCATCGATCACTATCACTGTCTTGCCAGAGGTGTGCCTACACTACAGTTCAAATGGTTGCAACAAATCTCCGCCTTGCTTCGGAGTGAGTGCACTGTACTTCCTACACTCGGAGAGACTAAATATTCCAACTACTCCAGAATTACTCTTTTTAACATTGCCATTTTAACAATACTAAAATTCAAAAGAATCAATATGTCATTAAACTTGCCATACCATTACAAGGGTTTTGTCAATGCCACCTATTATACGGAAGGCAGCGAGGGCCATAGTGATTAGTGGGACAGCACACCCTGAGTGTGTTATACGAGCCACATGTGTGGTCAGGCTGCACCTCCTGCTCCTGGAACCACCAGTCTTCTAGCAGTCCCTCATGCTCCTCTGCACCAGTTCACCACTATCAAGGTGGAGATAAATGCGTATATAATACTTCCACAATAGAAAAACAAATCACAAATGGCAGTATAATGTGATACCTTTATTGACAATGTTTCATTCTCTTTGAACTTCATCAAGTCTCCTTGATAAAGTCTTGATCAAGTCAACCCACACTGTTGTTCACTTTCTGACCACGATCAAGCAGTCATTTATACTGCAGTGCCTGCACACCCAGGATGATGATGTGCTGTGAATCATCTGTGTCATGCAGCGACAACGCACTAACACCGATGATTGTAATCGCAGTGATCAGATGACTCAAACATGGCAATTCTCCCACCAATGCAAACTTCTTGCAACATTTTCTACTTTTTGCAATCTATTCAATTTTCAGATATATGTGTACCATAATATTTTTCATCATTTGGTGGGGGCCCCTTCTGGTTGGGGGCTGGGGGCCCTCTCCTAAATCCGGTCCTGCACTAGGGTACAAAGTTTTTACAGCATAATGCTTTGTGTTGTGCGAGTCGTCAGAGAAGATATAATAATGCAGAAGGGAGAGGAATAAAAGTGTATTTAACTTTCAGCGATACAGTGGGCCCTCGGCTAACGAACGCATCGCATACGTTAAATCCGCCCAACGAACTGTTAAATCCGCCCAATGAAGGTTTTGAGCATAAAAAATTTTGGCTGGGAAGATGAAATAACGCCCCAACATGATTTTGTCTGAGCCTGTCGGTCCAGCCTGAGCGCCTCAGCTGCCCTGCCATCATTGTTTACAAGACATGGTGGCTGGTTTTATGCATACATTCGATACATTTTTGTATTATTTCATTGTTTATAGTGCTTGTAACTGCTAAATCCGCCACCATGGGCCAAAGTAAAGCTTATAGTGCCAACCCTGTGGTAAAAAAGGCTGTGAGAAATACTATCGTACCATGGGTTCGCTGTGCTGCCACCACCGTCAGTGTCTACTTGAGATGTAGAGAGATGTTGTTGGTGTGGCTTAACGAGAAAACAATTACAAGAAAACAATTAACCCCAGAGGGTTAGCCCCCAGGATAACCCCTACAAGTCAGTGTGCATCGAGGACTGGTCTAAACTTATTTCAATTGGGGTCCTTAATCTTGTCCCCAGGATGCGACCCATCACCAGTCGATAACACAGGGGGAACAGGAAATAAATGCATGGAAACTAGTGCTCATTTTGGTGAATTTAAGGCCAGCAAATTCAAATTCAAAGTTTATTCTCTATAAGGATTACATGCTGCGTTTACAGAATGTTGGTTATTGTTTTGGTTTACATGTAGTAAATTTAATGACTACAGAGTGTACCACTTTAGAACACCTAGCATAGCTAGGCATTTCGGGCAGGCTTAGTTTAATTCTTAATTTTATAAATTATTTTAAATTATGAGGTGGTAAGTTGGTATTATGGCTAAGGCTACATATAGTTTTGTGAGTGTTGCAAGTGAATGCTTTTGTTTTGGCACAGTACATAGTTTCCAGTATTGGAGTATCACCTCCCCCCCAGGGGGGATTCATCTATTTTAAGAATGAGATTAATATTTCTGTTTTATGGTCAAATGGGTGAGTGAGTGTAAGGTGTTGAACCACCAGGTGGTATTCGTGTAGTTGTTGACGGGTGGGTGTAATCAGGGAGATAAGATGTTTTCTAATGGTAGTTTGGAAGGTTGATGACAAATGGGGTTGGTCTGCATTTCTAGTGTTCTCAGGTAGGTGTTCCAGATTTTGGGCCTTGTCATTACATTGAATTTTTGTAAAGGTTTAGTCGGACACGGGGAATGTCGTATAGAGATGTTTCCTGAAGAGAAGTTGACAGAGATTGGTGGATGGATTTGGTAGGTGTGCAAAGAAAGAAATGAAAGTGAATACGGAAAGAGTAGGTTATGAGGATAACAAAAAGATTAGGTGATGAAAGATTGGATATCAGAAAATTTTTTGTTTTGGGGGGAATGGGGGGGGGTGAGAGAGTATGGAGGAGGTGAATGTATTCAGTATTTGGGAGTGGACTGTCAGGGATGGGTTATGGAAAGATGAGGTGAATCATAGAATGATGAGGGGAAAAAGGGTGAGTGGTGCACTTAGGAGTCTGTGGAGACAAAGAACTTTGTCTTGAGGCAAGAGGGGAAATGATGAGAGTATAGTTTTACCAATGCTGTCTTATATGGGCTGTGAAGCATGGGTTGTGAATGTTGCAGCGAGGAGAAGGCTGGAGGGCTGTGGAGATGTCATGTCTGAGAGCAATGTTGGTGTGATTATAATGCAGAGAAATTTATTTGGAAGTTAGGAGGAGGTGCTGGGATTTAATGGAAGGAAGCAGGGGTTAGGGGTCGCCTAGGAAAAGGTTGGAGGGAGGGGATAAAGGAGGTTTTGTGGTGCGTGGGGCATTGGACTTCCAGCAGGCATGCGGTGGTGGAGGTGTTTGATAGGATGATTGGAGCCAAAATGTTTTTAATACTTAGACGTGCTGTTGGAGTGTGAGCAAAGTAACAATTATGAAGGGGGTCAGGGAAACGACAGCCGGATGAGTCTGGAGATGGGAAGTACATGTGCCTGCACTCTTGAAGGGGGGTGCTTAATGTTGCAGTTAAAAAACTGTGAGTGTAAAGCCACCCTTTGGCAAGAACAGTGATGGAGTGAATGATGGGAACGTTTTTCTTTGTTCGGGCCACCCCTGTCTTGTGGGGAATCGGCCACAGTGTGATACTATAATATATGTTTGTATTCGTGTGTTTATGCTGTGTGGTTCTGTCACAAACTATCAAGGAAAGCGTTTTAGGTCATGGTTGATATTGGAGTTTAAGGGTCCTGTAGATGTAGATTGCACCAGTAGTAAGTGTGGAATTACTGAACAGGGCGTAAGTTTAAGATTATGAAGAGTGGGGGGGTGTGTTTGCCAGGGATGGGATTAGTTGATTATTCTTACTGCGCTTTTGGTTGGGTTATTATTGGCTTTAGGTGTGTTGCTGCAGTGATCCCCAAGCACTAATTAGCATAGATGAGGTATGGATTCATAAGGAGTAGTATGTGTGAGAAGGCTTTTGCGGCACGCCAGTATCGTATCTTGGAGAGTGATCCCAACCGTTTTGGATACTTTTATTGGTTTATGTGTTGGATATCAGGTGCTGAAATTCGGTTGTTGTCAAGGGATAGGGCCTAGAAATTTGCCCTAAATTATGTCTGGTAATTAGTGTTGTCGATCTTAATGTTAATTTGTGCATCTCCTGCTCTGCTACCAAACATTAATATAGTAGGTTTTGTCAGTGTTAAGGTAAGTTTATTGGCTGTCATCAAGTCGATATTTGATCAGCTCCTCGTTAACAATCGGTGTTGTGGGTGGCAAGATTAGGGTGAGAGATGACATAAGTCGGGGGCGGGGGGTGTCGCCAAAGATGAATGGGCTTCAGTGTTGGGTACGTTTGGAAGATCATTGATGTATACGAGGAAGAGCAGGGGACATGGGGGACACTTCCCTGGCGAAATCCAGTATCAAGTGGCCGTGTTGTTGATGCTGTCTGTCTTTTAATGGTGACATACTGATACCTATTAGTAAGGTAAGATTTGAAAATAAAGCAAGCGCATGGCCTCTTATACAGTAATGGTCAAGTTTGTGGAGTAGGATGTCGTGGTTACTGTTTCAAAGCTTTTCTTAGGTCAATAAAAATCCTTGTGGATATTCCTGTTTCCATGGCTGTGGTAAAGCAGATCTTGCATTTTATGATTGCATCTTTAGTGCTTTTTATTTTTCCTGAATCCAACTGGCAGGGGGTGGTTGAGTCTGTTTGTGCCGTTATATAATGAATATAGTCTCCTGTGCACAGTTTCTCAAAGATGTTGGATAGCAATGGTAAGTTTGATATTAGGCCTATAGTTGTTTAAGTCTGTTGGGTTCACAACCTTTTATGTATTGGTGTATCCTTGCCATCTTGAGTAGTTTCGGGAAGGTGCTAGTGTCAGTTGACTTGTTAAAAGTAATGAAATAGCATGGAAAGGACATGGCCATTCGCTTGTACAGTATGGTGGGACATGAGGACGATTCCCTGAGGTATTTTTAAGTGACTTCTAATCTCGGTGACTTCCGTGGGATCAGTTGGTTGCAAGATAGATGAAGTTGGGAAATTCCCATCTAGGTTTACCCCGGCATGGGGCATTGGTATGTGGGATTTTATTGGCGTGATTAGATCCTATGGTTGAGAAGAAGAGTTCATCTTGTTAGCTGTGTCAGTGGGTTTTAGTGGTGTTTCATTAGGTTTAAAAAAAAAGTTTTTAGGGCAATATCTTGTTTTTTTCAGTTTGTAGGGTCCCTAGAATCTGAGAGAGTGTTTTCCCAGGTCTTTTTTATATCTCCTCTAGTGTCTGTGAATCTACTGGATTAGGATAGTTGTTTTGGCTTTCTTTATTACTTTGGTGGAATGATGATTAGTGTTTAAGAATATCTTTGTGTATTAAGCTCTGTCTATAGTGTTTTCATATTGGTGTTTCTTGTCAATGGATTTCAGAATGGTGCTGGTTAGCATGGCAACCAAGCCGTTTATTTGTGATCTGTTTCGTTAAGGTTGGTTTGAGAGACTTAAGAATCATAGTGGCATACACAGTGTGTTAAGGCTTGGCAATGCTGAAAAATTCCAACTCCAACAAGTGTACAATTGTGATCTAAAACAAGCCTGTTATGGAAGAAATTGCCAAACAGGGCCTACATTACTCAGGAGGAAAAGGCACTCCAGGACACAAGCCTATGAAAGACAGGCTAACTTTCTTGTTTTGTTTTAATGCTAGTGGCGGACTGCAAAGTGAAGCCTTTACTCATGTATCACTCTGAAAATCCAGAGTGTTCAAGAAATAACTGGTCTCATCACTCATCAATACTCTTCCTAAAGGTTGGTGTCATTATTAAAACATTTATTTAATATAGTTAGGGTGCCAGTCTCATTGTTTTCTTTGTAGGAAAATGTATAATTTCATGAAAAAAAAAATGATTTTTTTTATACATTGGCTGTCTGGAAGGGATTAATGGATTTTCATTATTTCTTATGGGGAAAATTAATTCATATATTGATAATTTCGTTCTAACAATGAGCTCTCAGGAACGATTAATTTCGTTAGCGTGGGTCCACTGTACTTTCATAAAGGAAAATTCACTATCTTTTGGACCAGGTCACTGTATGAGTCATCTGGAAATAATTCTCATTATTCAAAAAAAGTATTCATGAACTTTTACTCAACCTGTTTCTGTCCTCTTCAACATCTTGGATTATTTTTTCTGAATCTCACTCAATCGCACTTCAGATTTCTTATACGACACCATGTTCTCTGCTTCCCAAGCTGAGTCTCCACCTTCAAACTTTCCACGAGCAGTGATCTATTCCCTTTAGGGAGGTAAATTAAAAAAAAAATATAAGTACAAAATTTTCTTGGCATTTATAAGGTGACTTTTTTATCACCACAAAAAATCTTGGAAAGCAGCTGACCTTATATACTCTAGGTTCAGGGTCAAGGGGTATAGGTTTTGGGTTATTGTTTTAAACAGTTGTCACTAGTGTTAAGTTACAACTAAATGTAAACACCTTGTTTTACTTACTTGCCATGAACTTATTTTTTTTTTTTCCAACCAGTCGGCCGTCTCCACCGAGGCAGGGTGAACCATAAAAAAAAAGAAAGAAAACCCAAAAAAGAAAATACTTTCATCATTAACACTTTCACCACACTCGACATTTTTCTCTGTTTTTGCTAGTAGTGCCAGATACAAATGTGTAGAAGCTTACTAAGATAATAGATACACACTCATATCCTCCAAACTGCCTATATCCCAACCCCGCTTTAAGTCAGGCATTGTACTTACCATTGCCAGGACTCATGTACGACTATATGAAAATTAACCGGTTTTCCCTAATTCCTTCACTAAAATAGTTACCCAGCTCACACTCCAAAGATGTCAGGTCAAGTAACATTCGTTCTTCCTGTCACTCCGATACTATAATGCCTCACGTTCGCTTGCGGAAGGCCAATGCCCCTTGGCCCATCAAAACCGCCTTTACCCTCTCTCCAAAACCCTGTCGAGGACGACCCTATCCCGCCTTCCTTCCCCTAAAAGATTTATAGCTTTCTTGGGTATCTCTTTCTACTTTGATCCATTCTCGCTATTGCCATACCCACTCATAAACCCATCTTTCTGCTCGATGTCGAATACTTTTATTAAACTCCCTCACTTTTCTAATTTCCACACTCCGAATTTTCTGCACAATATTTACACCTCACATTTGGCCCTTTAACAGGACATCTCCACTGCCTGCATCCGTCTCTCGCTGCTGCATTTACCACCCAAGCTCACACCCATATAAGAGTGTTGGTACTACTCTACGTTCCTACATGTACCTTCTTTGCCTCCATAGATTTCGTTTTTTGGACTCCACATATACCTCAACGCACCACTCTCCTGTTTGCCCTCATCAATTCTATGATTATCCTCATCCTGCATAATCCATCCGCCGACACGTCAACTCCAAGTATCTGAAAAACATTTCATTCTTTCCATTACTTCTCCTCCCAAATGTGATATCCCATTTTTCTTTATCTAAATCATTTGAAACCCTCATCACCTTACTCTGTTCTATGTTCCTTTCTACTTTCTACCTTTACACACATTCCCAAAACTCATCCACTAATCTTGCAATTATCTCTTTTGAATTCTTTAAGACAGTTTCATCACCAATAAAGGTACTGTGTCATTCCATTTTGAAATTTGATCCCAAAATTTAATCACCCCCCTCTCGAACTACCCTTGCATTTACTCCGTTACAACCCATCTATAAATATATTTAAACAAGGGTGACATTACACATTCCTGTCTAAGACCTACTTTATGGGAAAGTAGTCTCCATCTCTCTACTCACCTAACCTGAGCCTCACTTTCCTCAAAAAACTCTTTTACAGCATTTAATAACTTACCACCTCTTCCATAGACTTGCAAAACATTCTGCACCACATTGCTCCTCTATCCACTTATATTTGCCTTTTCTAAATACATTAAATGCAATAAAAACTTCCCTACCTTTATCTAAATATGGTTCACTTATGCTTCAATGTTAAACATGGATTATCACTCCCCTACCCACTCTGAAACCTCTTTGCTTTCCGCAATCCTACATTCTGTTACCTTCTAATTCCTTCAATTTTAACCCTACCATACCTTTTCCTGGTATATAGTAAACTTATTCCTCTATAATTTTTACAGGTCTGTTTTTGTCCCCGTTCCATTTATATAAAGGGACTTTACATGCTCTCATCCACCAATCCCTAGTCTTACCCTCTTTCATACATTATTAAACAATGTACCAACCATCTCCACACTATATCCCCCCTGCTTTAACATTTCTGTCATGATCCCATCAGTTTCAGCTGCTTTACCCCTTTCATTTTACGAATGCCTCAAGTACCTCCCACACACTTTACTGGCTGACTTACTTCACTCCTTATAAGATGGTTACCTCACTGACCAGTGCATGAAATTACTGCCTCTCTTTCTTCCTTAATCATTTAAAAGTTCCTCAAAAAATCGCGCATCTACTAATACTCTCATTATCTCCCCATTCTACTAACTCCCCTACTCTGTTTTTATATGGACAAAATCCAATTTCCCTATGGCTTTTCTTAACTTGTTTAACTCACTCAAATTTTTACCTTATTTCATTAAATATTTCTTGACGGGGCCTCTCCCCACTCTATCATCTGCTCTCCTTTTGCCACTCTCTCACACTCTCTTTACCTTTCTTTTACTCTCAATATACTCTGCTCTTTTATACGCTTCTGCTTTGTTAATACCCTATCATAAGCTACCTTGGTCTTTTTATTCACACCTTTACTTCATCATTTCCTCAATACTCCTCTTTCCTCCTGCCCCCCACCACCCTAAATAACCACAACTTCTGGCCCCACATTCAATACTGCATTTTAAAACTATCCACCATCTTCAACCCCCTCTACTATCTTTGCACTAGCCCACTTTCTGCCATTTGTCGCTTATATCTCACCGAATTCTCCTCCTTGTTATACACGTTCACCTCCCTCTTTCCACTTCCACCTCCCTCCAAATTCACCTTATATGCTAGAAAATACAGTATGCTGTAAATGAATGAGTTTCAGATGCCCTTTACAAATTACAGCTAAAAATTGAAAAACATGAAAGGGTGGGGGTCTGAAACCCCATTCCGTTGTCTGCAACTGTGGTATTATGTTTTCAGAGTCATTTAAGCTATACCTTGAAGTCTGGCAGCCAAAATGTATTACTGTAAATTTGTGATTAGCAGAAATAACTGCACATAGAAGAGAGGAGCTTACGAGGGACGTTTCGGTCCGACTTGGGCCATATACTAGTACAAGTCGGGAAACAATTGTGTTAAGCTCTCTCTTCTATGTGTGGGTTATTTGTGTATCGTTTCCAGTCACGGTATTGTGCCTTTTTTTTGTTATTTTTATGTGATCAGCAGCCATTTAACACCAACCTCTAGCATTTTTTAACAATGGTGTTTATAATAGATATATCAATCCTAAGGAATAAAATTAGATAATATGCAAAACTGTTTTGTCACTACCATTCTGTTAAAGGAAAGATCTTGCAGTTCTCTGGCCTAGTAACGGTAGACAAAAATCTCATTTAGTCCCAATATATAGATTTTTCCTGTTTATGATTATTCATATTGTATTTACATAGCTTAATTAACAGCTGATATGGAATTAATGCCCTAAGAAAAGTGAAGTTATTACTCAGGTTTTCTTATAATCATCAAAGTTTATTCTCTTATAAGGATTTACTAATTGCGGGGTTACAGATTTTGGATATTGTGTGGGTTTCATGTTATAATTTAATTAATTACAGAGGGGGCCACTAGGGACACCTAGCAAGGCTAGGGCATTTCGGCTGACTTAGATTAATTCTTAATTCTTAATTATTACAAATTATGGAGTATGTTGGATTATTGGCTAAGTGACTATAATTTTAGCTTGGGCGTTTAGCAATGTGAATGCTTTTATTTTGGCACACTACATAGTTTGGTATTGGAGTAACACAGGCAAAACTTACGACTAGTTAAGATATTATTTTAAGATTAAGATTCGCATTTTGGTTTATAGTCAAATGGGTGAGTGAGTGAGTATGTAGTGATCCACCAGGTGGTTTTCATTAGTTAGTTGACGGGGTTTGTGTGTGTGGTGTGGTGAGATAAGATGTTTTCTAACGGTAGTTTTTGAAGGTGATGAATGTTATCGGCAGTTCGAGTGTTTCAGGTTGGGGGGTGATTCCAGATTTTAGATACGTAGATGGTGGACAGCAACCACCAAGGAGGTTCTACCGTCTGCCAAGTGAGTTTAATTTTCTGGGCTTTCGTGAACATGAGTTATGTTGTTAAATATCTCTACTGGTTCATTGTTACTGAGGTCTGGAAACTATTACACATCCTTGTGTCATCTTCTCATAAGTATTTTTTTTTTCCGGACTAGGTTCCATGAAGAAAACAAAGGACCAGAAAACAAATAATTTTGGCTGGCTCTTTTGGGGTTACTTGGGTATTTTTACACATTGTATGGATAATTATACAGTGGTCCCCCGCATATGCGAACGCCTTGCATAGCGAAACAATCCGCATAGCGAAACGCTTTTGGTCGCTGAAATTTTGCCCCGCATAGTGGACAATAACCGCTCAGCGAACTTCGTCCGTGTCGCGTCAATGTGCGGCCTCAGCCAGCCTCAATGTGCTGCCCGTCCCATTGTTTACCAGCATGCCTCCGCGGTAACATTCAAGCATACACTCGGAAATTTAGTAAATTTTACATGTGTTTTCGGTGAGGTTTCTGGAATTAAGGGGACCATGGGCCCAAGAAAGTTTTGTGCCTAACCCTGTGGTAAAAAGGGTGAGATTTAGTATGAATTAAGAAAGATTTTGAAGGGTTTGGGGCAAACCCTGAGAAGCCTCATGGCCAGTTGTGGAATCCATTGTGGCCTACTTCAAAAATTAAGGGAAAGTGTTGCACAGTGGTTGAATGCAAACCTTTATGGATGAAAATCACCCTGACACAGCTGTTGCAAGCCGGGCTGGTGACTCTTTCAATGTCAATGTTATGGCAACCATTTTAGACAAATTCGTAAAGGAACGGGAGCTACAGAGCTCTATGGACAGATTGTTTGTGCGACAGAGGTACAGTGACTCTGAAGTGGTCCTAGTGGCATTAATAGAAGAAGGGAAGTTACCCCGGAAAAGGACTGGCTTACCTCAAGTTAATGAAGGGGATTCCCTTCTAAACACTAACACTCTTCTCCCTCCTCCCATCCCATCAATCCTCACCAGATCTTCAATAAAAAAGTAGTGTCATGTAATTGTGATGCTGTTTCAGTTGGTTTTGTACTAAATTAACATTTTTTTTGTGGTAAAAAAGAAATTTTTTTTCATACTTTTGGGTTGTCTTGCACGGATTAATTTTATTTCCATTATTCTTTTGGGGGAAAAATTAATTCGCATAGCAAACATTTCGCCATAACGACCAGCCCTCTTGCACGGAGTATGTTCGCTTGCGGGGGTCCACTTACTTATTTGTAGGCTGTGCTAAATAATGTGACTAGCAGTGTATGAATAGGAAGTGTATTGGTCTAGTGTCTATTCTCAACCTCTCTCTTATTGCACTCACTGACGAGTGAAAGAAAGTTATTGCCTGTTTTAGCTAGATATTGTGAACTTGTTGGGCTGCTGTACAAGCTAGAAAGGAATGGTAGATATACATCTGAGTAGCTTAATCCATAAAAAATAATGTAGACTGTCACATTTTTAATACTGTTTGTATTTGTAATGCACAGGTTCACTAAGCAGGATAGTGTATGCCATGGGGACAAAGAAATCACTACAATATACAGAAGGGAGCAACAAGAATTTTAATGCCAACAGAGCAGTCTTATTCAGCTCAATTAGTTGTGGGGCAATTTTTTTGTAGCGATTATGTCCTACCTTTTTGGAAAGATGTCTGGTCAGGGTCCTTGCAGGCCACTGATGGTGGTTAGTTTGGAGACTTCAAATTCTCCTTATTCTTATTTTTGGCTCCATCGCTACTGCTAACTGCTGCTGCTGCTAGTGGGGTGCTACTGCGCTGCTGCTTATGTGCTGGTGCTACTGCGCATCAGGTCCTCTTTACTTTGATTGTGTATGGATGATTTGTGCTACCACGCAGCTTAGTCCCACCTCAACTTAGAGAAAAACTTCCTTTTTTTTTTCCTGCACAGTCTATGCATTCTGAAAATATGAAGAAGTATAAGGAATATAATCGGGATATTGAAGATAACTGGAATTTCCAGTGATCAGTTTACTTGGTGTTCAACATAATCCCACAGTTTTGTTTGATTATGGTTACTTAAGCAGATAATGGTAAAAAGGGAGCATGTAACAGGGGTCCTATGAAAAATGATTAAGACACCCAGTACTGTTGAAAATTTGCATACTCTTGCCCTGGATGTGCAGGATAATCTCATGATCATTTCTTTCTTTGCCATTTCTTCTGTAAAGCTCTACATGTATGATTTTTTTTCTTGAGACTTTTGTAGACCATATTACCACCAAATTTATTTGCCAAGTTTCATGCCTAATGGTTATTTTCCACATTTATCATACCTAATGTACTCCAAAAATCTTTAACCCATTTTTGTTTATACTATTTTATTCATACTTTTTCACCTATATGTTCCTTGAGTAAAATGATTGCATTTAAGTTTAAGTTTATTCTGTATACACAAATACAGTTACTTAGGTAATCTTACATAGCAGCTTATGGTAGGTAAGACCACATAGGCAACTGTTAAGGGGCAACTTAGTATACCATTTTGATGTTCATAGCAGCATATGTGTAGTGTACCTAGGAGAAACCCCCAAAAGTCAGACAAAGTGACTTAATTCCTGTGGGGCCTTCATTAATGTTTTCAAGTGAATGCAGCAACTGCAGTTTATTTCCAGAATATACCTAAATAACTAATAACTGGAAGAGAATGTCTTTCCTTATAAATCTCAAATTATATAAATCAAATAGTTGACAAATAAATAAATACTTCACCATTAGCACACAAGCATGATGTTTATATTTTTCCTCTTGACTACTTATATAACATGGTTTGCCTTAGTAATGCACATTAAGAATACTCAATATGTAACAATCCTTCCAACTGCTTAATCCATAAGGCACTTAATAGCTTTAATTTTAATTTACATAATTATTATTACTTTCTTTGACATTAATTAGTGGTAATATACCCAATATTTTTCATGGCTTGCTATTTTAGTTTTAAAACACTGGGAAGGGTTTTGCATTAAATCATTATTTTCATAATCAAAACCAGGATTAACCCTAGGGTAGGTTCCATTAAACCCAATAGGGGTCAAAACAGTGGAATGAGGCTTTGGGAGGCAATCAGGTTTGATCCATTCTAATTTCCTGGACCAAAAGCCCCTTGTTAGCATCACCCCACCCCCAAGGAACCTTCCTTGGGGAATATATTCTATACAGCCTCTCCTCACCTTAGCGACTTGCTCGTTTACCAATGACTCGGACTTACGACAGGCTTTCTGACCAAATATGCATATCTAAATAATGTATATTAAGTCTGATTTCCTCTATTGTGTTTATTACAATATACACTACATACTGTATAGAAATTTAAAATTATACCAGAAAATGTTACAAATGGTGCAAAGGTGACATTTTAAAACAATATCAATGATTGTATTAAAGTTGGTAGAATTACCAACAATATGATAGTATATGGACACAAGTGCAACTAATTGTAACATTTACTGCGGCAACATTTCGCTCTCCAGGAGCTTTATCAAGCCGTTACTAACTATACATGGATCAGAGGGTATATACTATAGGTTAAAGGAGCTGTAATGCTAGTGTAGTAGTAGTGTAATAAGTAGTAGACCAATCAACTTGCTATGAGTAAAGGTTATAAAAAAGCTATCCTTGGGTAGCATAAAAAATAGGTAGACATATTTCTGTTTGTGGTTGGATTTGAAGAAAATAGAAACTAAGTATGTAGTTTGGACGTAATTCTCTACTTCACAAAGTGCTACCACACAAGCCATTGACATTTACAACATCAAGTCAATTAAGCCGGAATCTTCTCTATCTCTGGAGGATTTTGTCAACTTGATTGAACTCTGCATTTAATTCCAATTGCTTTTTCTTTCAATAAAGGCTTTACAAACAAACCTATGGTAAAGGAATGGGGTCCCCATCAGTGCATATCTTTGCCCTAATTGTATTTGAAGCACTGAAGCTGAACACTTCACAAAACATATCCCACCAGGTCGCTTGGTTATGTGTTTTGTGAACGGTTCCTATAACAAACTCCCACACGTTCTGATGTGGGAATATTCAAGACAAGGCTCAATCAGAGGAACTGGCTACCAATTTACACTTCAAGAAGAGTCCAATGACCCGTTACCTTTTTCACAGGACTTCCTCATTCAAAAAATAAATAATCTAAGATTTCAAGTTTACAATAAATTAAAAACAAGATACAAGACAAAAAAGGCACCATCATTCGGATTTTTCATAAGAGCTTACCGAATTTGTAGTCCTGAGTTTCTTGACAAGGAATGTACTTACAAATGCCAAACCTTCACTGATCTACATTGTTCCTTCCTTTTTCGTTCAAAGACGGCAAGAAAAGAGCTCTTCAGTTTTAATTCTCCCACTATACCTTGTGGAAGAAAAAAAAAAACTGCGACAGATTATACGTTGGAAACAACAAGGACCTCGAATACACTCTCAATGAAACACCAGTAATGATGTAGGAACGATAAAACTCCCCTGAAAACATTATGCATTTACTACACCGGATTCCACCAATCACCTCATGATATTCAATGACGCCTGACTAGTGATTCAGGAATCCAATTTCACAGACGTTAAATGCTTTGCACAATTGCAGTTTCTAACAAATCAAGCAAAATAAAGGCAAGCTTCATCATGTCTGAAATATAAGCAAAAATCCTCAACATCATTAAACCCTGCCTCACATAGTTGCGCGGCTAATACTAAACAAGAACACTTCAGTGGAGGAACAATGAAAACAGGGCCTTCTCAATCCAACCATTAACAGAAATATCAGTCTAATATTTTTATGCACCCAAATAATCGCTTTGATTGTTCTACCACAACGTTTCTACTACATACTACTACAAACTAATATATTACTAATATTACCACTAGAATTTAACGCCTCACACTAAGCCTATATATATATATTAGTTACTGTCTGTGTCATGTATGGTTTGTAATTGGCTTGATAAAGCTCTGGAGAGCGAAACGTTGCCACAATTATATTTGGGGGGGGGGGTCACTATAGTTGCATGTGTGTCTGTTACCTAAAATATCAAAGATGTTGACACCAAACCATACCATGATAGGTATGCTCCTCAGTGATGAAATTTGTTTTACCGACGTGGTTATTAGGAAACGGAACTCGTCAGTAAGTGAGAAGGAGAGGTTGTATAATATAGGAAGGCCCTGCTTATTCAGCAGATGGTTCTGGGCTACTGTTGTAAAGCAAAACTTGCTGTAAAGTGGACAGCCTTTTTTTTACTTTCAATTGAATACTCAAAAGCCTGGTAACATGTTTACAACTATTATGCAGCCTCTCCTCACTTAACGACGGAGCTCCATTCCAAGACCCGTCGATAAAACGAATCATCGCTAGTGAGAGTATAACTAGGCCTAAAATGCACATACAGTAAATTACATAACTTACCTTAAAGTATTTTGTCCTTAGCATATATGAGTGGTTAAGATATAGTGGTTACTCGAGTAGTTTCGGCCATAATTCGTTCCTTGAAGGCTGATCGTTGTGTGTTACTGAACGAGTTTGTTCCCATAAGGAATAAGGTAAATTAGATTAATCCATTTCAGCCCCAAAAATACACTTAAAAAGCACTTATCAAAAATACACTTAAACAACTGTACGAGTTTGGGGGTCTTCGAAATCGAGGGACAAACTGTATTTCTTGTGGAAGTCTGAATAAAAAACTTAGGAAGGAATGCACAAACAGATTTGCATGTGATCTCTGATTTACTTCATCCATCTGTTAAAAGAATTATTCCTGACATTCATGCCAATCAGCGCATGTTTTATAATACATTGGCCATTTTTAAGTGAGGGTGACACATTCACCACAATTTCATTTAGATCACTGTTGCCAGAGAAGGCATGCTAACATGGCAGTTGAGGATGACCTATGAACAGCAATCACTCACCCCTCCCTTTAGGATTTCCTGCACTGAAATTCCCATTCCAGGGACTCTCGTCTGGCTAACCAGTTTCCCTGAATCCATTCATAATGTTTAACATTTGCTCACACTCAACAGATTCAAGCCATGAAAACATCTTGTCCCATTTCGCATCACATAAGCGTTGGATGTTTAACACCCCTTTGTCAGTTTAAAACTCTATCTCTCAAAAACCCTTCATGGGGACAAGCAATTTCTTCTTCTTCCTTGCCCACTGACTTAGATTCCCTCTTAGTCATTCCATTCTGCTTATTTTTTAATTTCTTTTAAATAACTACCAACTATTCCTTACAGCGCAATATTTGCCACATTTACTTCCCTACCACATATTCATAAGCTTTTCTAACCTATAAATACTACAAATGGCTTCTTACTCTTATCTAATCTATACATACAATATTTACACTCCTAAATTCTCCTTGTTCTTTGTAATCTTACTTTCGTGCCTTATCCCCCAACTCTTTTAATTATTAATTCTTCCATTGATATACTCTAACCGACTTCTCCTCTATAATCTTTAAACTGCTCCTTGTTCATTCTTTCCCCTTATACAAAGGAACCATACATTGTTCTCTGCTTTCTTTTCCAATACATATTATACTTTTTATATAAACACTTTGGCCATTTCCCACCAAAGCAGGACAACTGAAAAAGAAGAAAACACTTTTTCATCATCGATCACTATCACTGTCTTGCCAGAGGTGTGCCTACACTACAGTTCAAATGGTTGCAACAAATCTCCGCCTTGCTTCGGAGTGAGTGCACTGTACTTCCTACACTCGGAGAGACTAAATATTCCAACTACTCCAGAATTACTCTTTTTAACATTGCCATTTTAACAATACTAAAATTCAAAAGAATCAATATGTCATTAAACTTGCCATACCATTACAAGGGTTTTGTCAATGCCACCTATTATACGGAAGGCAGCGAGGGCCATAGTGATTAGTGGGACAGCACACCCTGAGTGTGTTATACGAGCCACATGTGTGGTCAGGCTGCACCTCCTGCTCCTGGAACCACCAGTCTTCTAGCAGTCCCTCATGCTCCTCTGCACCAGTTCACCACTATCAAGGTGGAGATAAATGCGTATATAATACTTCCACAATAGAAAAACAAATCACAAATGGCAGTATAATGTGATACCTTTATTGACAATGTTTCATTCTCTTTGAACTTCATCAAGTCTCCTTGATAAAGTCTTGATCAAGTCAACCCACACTGTTGTTCACTTTCTGACCACGATCAAGCAGTCATTTATACTGCAGTGCCTGCACACCCAGGATGATGATGTGCTGTGAATCATCTGTGTCATGCAGCGACAACGCACTAACACCGATGATTGTAATCGCAGTGATCAGATGACTCAAACATGGCAATTCTCCCACCAATGCAAACTTCTTGCAACATTTTCTACTTTTTGCAATCTATTCAATTTTCAGATATATGTGTACCATAATATTTTTCATCATTTGGTGGGGGCCCCTTCTGGTTGGGGGCTGGGGGCCCTCTCCTAAATCCGGTCCTGCACTAGGGTACAAAGTTTTTACAGCATAATGCTTTGTGTTGTGCGAGTCGTCAGAGAAGATATAATAATGCAGAAGGGAGAGGAATAAAAGTGTATTTAACTTTCAGCGATACAGTGGGCCCTCGGCTAACGAACGCATCGCATACGTTAAATCCGCCCAACGAACTGTTAAATCCGCCCAATGAAGGTTTTGAGCATAAAAAATTTTGGCTGGGAAGATGAAATAACGCCCCAACATGATTTTGTCTGAGCCTGTCGGTCCAGCCTGAGCGCCTCAGCTGCCCTGCCATCATTGTTTACAAGACATGGTGGCTGGTTTTATGCATACATTCGATACATTTTTGTATTATTTCATTGTTTATAGTGCTTGTAACTGCTAAATCCGCCACCATGGGCCAAAGTAAAGCTTATAGTGCCAACCCTGTGGTAAAAAAGGCTGTGAGAAATACTATCGTACCATGGGTTCGCTGTGCTGCCACCACCGTCAGTGTCTACTTGAGATGTAGAGAGATGTTGTTGGTGTGGCTTAACGAGAAAACAATTACAAGAAAACAATTAACCCCAGAGGGTTAGCCCCCAGGATAACCCCTACAAGTCAGTGTGCATCGAGGACTGGTCTAAACTTATTTCAATTGGGGTCCTTAATCTTGTCCCCAGGATGCGACCCATCACCAGTCGATAACACAGGGGGAACAGGAAATAAATGCATGGAAACTAGTGCTCATTTTGGTGAATTTAAGGCCAGCAAATTCAAATTCAAAGTTTATTCTCTATAAGGATTACATGCTGCGTTTACAGAATGTTGGTTATTGTTTTGGTTTACATGTAGTAAATTTAATGACTACAGAGTGTACCACTTTAGAACACCTAGCATAGCTAGGCATTTCGGGCAGGCTTAGTTTAATTCTTAATTTTATAAATTATTTTAAATTATGAGGTGGTAAGTTGGTATTATGGCTAAGGCTACATATAGTTTTGTGAGTGTTGCAAGTGAATGCTTTTGTTTTGGCACAGTACATAGTTTCCAGTATTGGAGTATCACCTCCCCCCCAGGGGGGATTCATCTATTTTAAGAATGAGATTAATATTTCTGTTTTATGGTCAAATGGGTGAGTGAGTGTAAGGTGTTGAACCACCAGGTGGTATTCGTGTAGTTGTTGACGGGTGGGTGTAATCAGGGAGATAAGATGTTTTCTAATGGTAGTTTGGAAGGTTGATGACAAATGGGGTTGGTCTGCATTTCTAGTGTTCTCAGGTAGGTGTTCCAGATTTTGGGCCTTGTCATTACATTGAATTTTTGTAAAGGTTTAGTCGGACACGGGGAATGTCGTATAGAGATGTTTCCTGAAGAGAAGTTGACAGAGATTGGTGGATGGATTTGGTAGGTGTGCAAAGAAAGAAATGAAAGTGAATACGGAAAGAGTAGGTTATGAGGATAACAAAAAGATTAGGTGATGAAAGATTGGATATCAGAAAATTTTTTGTTTTGGGGGGAATGGGGGGGGGTGAGAGAGTATGGAGGAGGTGAATGTATTCAGTATTTGGGAGTGGACTGTCAGGGATGGGTTATGGAAAGATGAGGTGAATCATAGAATGATGAGGGGAAAAAGGGTGAGTGGTGCACTTAGGAGTCTGTGGAGACAAAGAACTTTGTCTTGAGGCAAGAGGGGAAATGATGAGAGTATAGTTTTACCAATGCTGTCTTATATGGGCTGTGAAGCATGGGTTGTGAATGTTGCAGCGAGGAGAAGGCTGGAGGGCTGTGGAGATGTCATGTCTGAGAGCAATGTTGACTTACTACCGTCGCAGTGATTATTTACCGTCGCAGTGATTTTACTACGTCGCAGTGACTTACCCCGTCGCGGATTTACTACCGTTGCAGTGATACCGTTGCAGTGACTTACTACCGTCGCAGTGACTTACTACCGTCGCAGTGAGCCTTTGCATACGCGTCCCTAATTCATTAGAAATTATCGATTTTTTGTATTTTTAACGTTATCTGTAAAATTCCCCAGCCATTATATAAATAATAAGTTTTTTATTTAAAAAAATATCAAAGTGCTTATTTTCACCTAATATTTTTTTTTAAAGGTTAAGGGATTATTATTTTAAAAATTTACATTTTTAAACCCAAAAAATAATTAAAAACTTAAAAAAAATAATTTACTTCACTTAGCGACTGATGACCTACTTATTATTTTCTTATAGCTTACTTACTGATTACTCAATTACTTACATATTTAATGTAAAAGAAAGGTGCAAATTCCCCTGTCTTATTCAGAACCAAGAAAGAAATGCAAAATAATTTCCCAAGGGAGAGACAGTAAAAGGAGCCATTTACCACTATTTAGGATTTACTGAATTTTTAATCCCTAAAATGCGAAAAATTTGACACAGGTGTCGTTTTTAAGCAAGATTAATTTTCGCGGGGAATAATACAAAATAGAACGTTAAGGAAGGCGTTCGTTAAGACACATTCAAAAGTTATGTCGTCTGCTAACACCGGCTCACATGCACACTTTCAGGGGAACCAGGATCAAATTTTTTTAAATTCTATTTTTTTGATATATATATTTTGGTTTAATTATTTTTGGACGTGTTAAAAACATGTATTTCGTAAGGATGATTGATTTTAAGATTTTTAATTATCAGGCTACATAGATCGCTCAGGAATGATTTAAACACTTTTTTATTATTATGTAATTTAATTTTTTTTTTGTAAGTATTTAAATTTTAAAAGCAAGATTATAAAATTTCCCCACAAGAATAATTTAATTATATAAATACAAATTAAAATAAATAGGAATTAAATTTACAAGAGAAAAGTGAAAAAAATTACATTATTGAAGTTTTAATGCGGGAAAAATTTTAGGGCTTTTAAAAACTCCATTATGTTGATAAAGCCCAAAAAACCCCTGGGTGTTAGTGGACTGGTTTTGGGTCGCATCCTGGGGTTAGTGGGGGCTGTGTGGGTCGCTCCGGGTGTTGTGGATGGGGTTGGGTAGCATCTGGGACAAAATACCAATTTGCCCAAAATATCCCATAAAAGCGGGTTTCTATACAGTATATGTCATTGATGTCCCTATGGTCTTATACCGTACATGTTTTTTGTCATATTATTATTTTAAATATTTTTTTATTATTTTTTATTATTTTTTTATTATTTTTTTTTTTAATATTATTATTATTATTATTATTATTTCAAGTCCATTGCTTTTGCATAGAAAGGTTTCTTCATTACACCTAAATCCACCTATCACTTACACACTGTTCATAAATTGAATTATAGGTAAAAAAATTAATTTTTGGGTGAAGAGGCGGGATTTTTTTTTTTTAGGCCTTGAAAATTTTATTTTTTCTTTTTTAACTATACGGGAAAATTTACAACTATGCATTGATGGCCTCCGTTTAAATTGGTGTTTCACACTTTTAAATTTTCCAAAAAAGACTTTTTGTTGTCTACCATATCCAATAAGTCAATCAGTTACACAAATTGTTTAATGACCTATTGCACTTTCAAGAAATAAAGTTTTTTTTTTATTTTTCAAGCGTGCCATGTCCGTGCGTGCGCCCTTTCGTGTGTGTATGGGGGCGCGGCGCTGTGTGGGTGTATGATCCCCTTAAAAATTTTTATTTATAACCATTACAATTGTGAAAACCGGTGGGACTATCAGTGGTTTATTTCTTTGTAAATTTTTTTCATGAATGTAACCATTTTATAGGAGTGAAGTGATTCATTACCTCTGTAATTGCCATGTTGTGACCAGATCTATGGAGTTATTACCTTTTTAATAGTTCAGCTATCATTTCTTTGGGGTCCAGTCATGACCTTATGTACCTTTGTAATTTTTTTGACTACCGCCCACAGGATGGGTATGGGGGGATAATAAAGATATTAAACTAATGTTTTTGGGTGTGTGTGGTGTGTGTGTGTGTGGTGTGTGTGTGTTTTTGTGTGTGTGTTGGTGGTGTGTGGTGTGGTGTTGGTGTTGTGTGTGTTGTGTTTCAAAAAACAATATTTGCACCAATAACTCACTCCATTGGGGACCGGGTGTGGAAATGTGAAATTTCTCATTACTCTATAATTTTTTCATGTTGTAGCCATGTATAAACGTAAGTAACCCAATTTTACAGATTCATTACCTTTATAACTTGTGAGTCATTCCTTTGTCCCCAGTTAGCTATCAAAACTTTGGGGGGCCCCCGTCCCCCGGACCCCTTTCCACCCCTGTAATCGTAAAAAACCTTTTTAATTGTCATGATTTGACCAGACCTACCTGGAGTTCATTACCCCTTTTAAATTGTGAGTTTATTACCCTTTTTAAATTGTGAGTTCATTTCCTTTGTAAATTGGGGAGTTCAT
>NC_069481.1:2798400-2837552 GCF_026875155.1 Cherax quadricarinatus
CAGAAATGTCAGCTTTTCTAAGGAAAGTAAGAACTCATGTTCATATGAGATGGTACATTGTTGTCCTGTTGATGTTTTCCTTACTAGTATTTTCCCATCTCGCGTGAAACACTGATGTATTTTGTTTTCCTGTTTTAAGTTTTCTCAACCTGAACAGAAGGTTTTGACATTTTCTCGTTAGACGTTCGTTGATGTACACTCCATTTTTCATTGTAATTGCTGATTTAATTAAATCCTTTCTTTGATCATAATACTGTGTTTTCTACCTTGTTTTCCTAGCAAACGTGTTTTTTTTATTTCATTGTTTTGCAGGATAACTTTTACGTGGTCCTGTATTATCCTGATAGCAGTTTCTTTGCACTGTTCTTGGGTTATGTCACTAGGAATGTGTGGACTGTTTATTATAACTGCATCAGACAACTTGTCTTGTTCAGTTTTGTCGTCTTGGAAATTAAGGTATTCATTCAGTCGAGTGTGCATGTTCTGATTCCAGTCCTTGATTGCTTCTTCAACCTTCATATTTAGGGTTGTTATTTGCTCAGTGTGACTGACTTACTGAATGACTTGACTGACTTGCTGAATGACTTGACTGACTTACTGAATGACTTGACTGACTTACTGAATGCCTTGACTGACTTACTGAATGACTTGACTTACTGAACGACTTGGCTGACTTGCTGAATGACTTGACTGACTTGCTGAATCATTTAACCGACTTACTGAATCACTTGACTGACTTACCAAATGACTTGACTGACTGAATGACTTAAAATAGACACTCCAGTACAACGATCAACTTCGGAACCAGAACCTCTACCATCCACCTCAGCCCAGTAGGACCACAACATAACTCTCCACTCTCTTCACAATCATCCACAAACACCAGCACCCACAATTTATGGTAAGAAATATTGTTATTTCTGTTACATTTGCAGTCTTAAGCAGTAAAAACAACATAATACATCACAACAATGAACTACAATTACATATTCACTTTTATTTTTGTAAGATGTGGACGCCTAAAAAAATTGTTCGGCTTTTTTTGGGACTCTCAGGAACGTAACCCTATTTTTCCCATAAGTTTTTCAGTTCATCTCTCACGGTTTTACCTAACACGGTGTTTTTAGGAACGTAACTACCGTGTTAAATGACGGTCTACTGTATATCCATTATTGATTTATTCAAGTTTCCTACAATAAACAAATACACCACTCGCTATACGCTAAGGACGAAAATATTTTAAAGTAATGTGTGTACTGTACGTGCAGTTTTTAGGCCTAACTCTATTGCTAATTTAATATATGATAGTGTGAATAAGTTATCAGGTTTTTACATGCATTTGAAAAGTTAAAATAGGTTGTTTCACTTTACAGCCGTAACCCAGAACCTAACCTGCTGTATAAGCGGGGCTCTCTTTAGTCCCTCCCTGGGTGGTTGCCGTCTAACAACTTACTATACATGAAGATAGGGTTTCAGTGATAGATTAGCCAAGTACTCGGTCATCGGTACTCAGTGAGATATTTGGCTTGTCTGATCAGAAGAGAAATATCACTGACAACAACACTGTTACCACCAGCAACCACATCCTTCCCAATGATCTCCATCATTCAACATTTACCCCAACATCAACTACCCATATCTCTATGCTCTTGCCCGCTCTCACATTCGTACTACCTTTGCTTCGACATCCATTCTCTATCCCCTCTTCCCCTTTACTCCACTCTTCCTTCTACCTACTTCCCCACATTTCGTATCCTCTTTCCCTCTTCTCTAAGTCAGCAGCACATTTCTGAGGTATCCAATTTTGCTTTCAGAAATACGATTTTTTTTTGTTTTATAATGCTGATAGAAATGTAGGTATCGATAGTTTGCAATAACAAGTCATAGCTCACTATAAGAATCAACATATTTCAAATTCTTACATGATTTATCGTTGTTTACGAATATATTATACCCAAAAGTAATATATTTATCTTAGTGGATATATGCTGAGAGTTTAATCCTTATTTTACAGCATATTCTTGGTTGGTGGTGAAAAAGTTGTGCAACCTTAATGTCCCATTATCCAACAGATCAACTACTGTTTTCATGAGAATCATACCGAACCTGGGGAATGGCAGATATTCAGGTTTGATCCGAAGATGGGAAGAGTATTTCCAGGTCTTTGTCTTGAGAGCCCCGCACCTGTATTGAGGCACCGCCTTCACAGAACTCTGTAACCAAAATATGACATGAATGAGCATACTTACTACTTGGCGCAGTCTATGAGCTGGAACCTGTGTTGTTGGCTGTACACCTCCTGGATCCCTGCGTCACTCCACAGTTGCATAGTGTAGACATAGAACTCCTGCAGCACAAGAAGAACATGAAGAATAACATTTCATCAAAACCATTAAATAATTAGTCAAAAAGAAGTAAAACCCGAGACGACTACTGCCGGAGTTTATACGATAACATGCTGAGGTTGTGACAAGGTTTATGTAGGAGGAACCTTCCAGGGATTTAAGATACCAGAGTCAAAGAACATATAAACATGGTGGAAGAACGACATGGTAATGCATGTATTCTACACTGAAACACAGGAACAAGGACAACTTTATGAATTTACCAGAGGCAAGATTTGTCACTGAAGAGAGCATTACAGCAGATTGTTTGGAATGAGCAACAACAGTCACTATCAGTTATGGTTTCTCAAGACTCTCGGATCGTCCAAGACCTCTGAAGTCTTGGCGAGGTTTATTCTCCCTGAACCTGACTCTGTCATCAGTTATCTTCACCCACATTGAGTATCCGTGGTTCGATCCCTGGTACGGGTGGAAACGATGGCCATGTTTCCATATACCTGCTGTCCCTGTTCACCTGGCAGTCAGTAGGTGCCTGGGTGTTAGTTGACTGGTGTGGGTCGCATGCTTGGGGACAAAATTAACCTATGTTGCGGGAAGTGCTCTGCATAAACATAGGCTTTCTATATAGTATGTCACTGACGTCATCTATGTTCTATATAAGCTGTATCATGTACTTGTAGAAATAGATTATTATTATTATTATTATTATTATTATTATTATTCGGATGGCTATTCACACGCAGTATTTTTCCTCTTCAGAAAAAAAATCTACCAAACGAATATATATATATATATATATATATATAATATATATATATATATATAATATATATATATATATATATATATATATATATATTATATATATTATATGTTATTTTCTATGAATTGACTGAAATCGTTGGTGAACAAAGCGCCTAAATTACTAAAACACTATAACCCCGCACACTGTATCAAATTTACATACGTTGTTGTTATAACGTTGGTCAGGAGACAGGACAAGTGACACTTGACACTGGTTTTTATACTCTTAAATTCTACCATCGTATTGTACTGAAAACTCTGTAATCATTATTTTACTACATGTAAACCACACAATAACCAAATTCTGTAAACTCAGCATTGTAATCCTTATAGAGAATAAACTTTGAATTGAATTGAATATGAGTTATCAATGGATTTTTCTAGGTCGCATATTTAGTGACAGATTTACAGGTGAGTTGAAGTCTCAACATTTTAATAATTAATTTTATTAAGGTACTAGCATGCAATGTGCGACAGATTATTTAACCAGAAAGTGACAACGACGCGATTTTGTGAAAAGAAGCAGCATCAACAACAGCTGCAGCAGAAACTGCAGCAGAAACGCCAATTGCAAAAGCAACAACAGCTAATATCAGAAATGAATTACTCAATGGACGCATAACGAGAATATCGCTGCTCCAGTACCTGCAATAGACACAGACACACCCAACACACTCTTCTTTCATCCATCTTCAGTCCTACGGACTGCTTCTTCCACTGCTTCACATAATTCTATCCCTTCCTTCTTCACTAATCTCACACTACCTACCCTTCTTATTCTCTGTGCCTTACTCTGCGATCTTTATCCCTCTTCCCTAACCACCAACCTCGGGGAAGTTGAAGTTCTCAGGGTCAATACCGAGGATATAATCCTTGGCCTCTTGGTTCTCCTCTTGCTCCAGTTCTATATTTAACTCGTCCAGATTCCTTGTTAGAGTGGTGATGCCTTCCAGGATGTTGTTGCGGATGTCCTGCGCCTTCTCCCGCTTCTCTCTATGGTGCGGAAAGTTCAGTTAGGCAAAGTGGCACAGAGTTTAAGTAAAAGTACATGGGGAGGTTCACAGGCGCTACAGAAGCCATAACAAACACAATATAGCAAATGAAACCCCAGTGACTCCAGTGAAATAAATGGCAGCTGAAACCACAATTTAATTGATTTGGAGAAAATTCTTCAGCCGGATAAATAAAATTTAAAGTGCAGACATCTGAATTCTTGAGCTGATATTTAACAATTCATGTGAAGAAAATTATTAGTGAAATTAACAGCTGATTTACTAATGGAGGAATGGCTAATGGAGGAGGTTTAACAGTGGAGTAACTTCCTACTGGATGATTTACTAGTCTATGACCTAGTTGAGCAAGTTATTAGTGGAGAGATTACTAGTGTATTTTGTACTAGTGGAGAACTTACAAGTTGAGAAATTACTTACCGAGGAAGTACTAGTGAGAGACTTAATGGTGGAGAACTTACTAATGAGTAAGTTTAAGACTCATTAGTGGAGAACTTACTAGTGATCTAACTTCCTGGTGGAGGACTTAAAAGTGAAAGATTTACTAATAGAGGACTTACTAGTGGAGAACTTAGTAGTGGACTAACTTACCAGTGGAAAACTTTCTAGTGAGAAACTTACTCTGGAGAGAAGCCACTGATGTGAAGAATCTTCATCTGTTTAATGATGGTGGTCTTGCCAGACTCTCCTGCACCTGTGCAGGATGAGAAACACCTGTAGCACATCTGTGGCACACTTGCAGCACATTTGTAGTATATATGTAGGACACATGTAACAAGTGTATTAAGTACGTGTACATATGAGGTTTGATTGTTAGGTTTAAAACCCGTCAGAGTCGTTAAGGCTGCATGTAACATGTATACCACCTGTGGAACATACTGTATATACTTTCCAGAAATTCAGTATTTATATGTAAATAGATGGCCATACTGTATTTAATAATATATATGTCATAGAAAACGGAAAGCCTGCGTCTGCGCAGACGAGACTCGCCATTTTGGGGGTTTTGAATTTGTTTTAGAAACTTTGTTTATATGGAAAAATTTTTCTTTGCTCTAGGGGTTTAAAATTGCATTAAACCCCTTTCTCAAATAGGGGCGAAATTTTTGGATGGGGCCTTTTCCTGCTTTAACTCGAGATATCAGGCGACGGACAAAAACAGCTCCGGGAAACCTCGAAAACCCTCTCTAATTTGTGTAAAATTTCTGGGCCAGCATTTTTTTTCATAGATTTACTTAAGTGAGGTTTTCGGGTATGTTTCACATTAATTTCCATCAAAATGGTGGTGATTTTAAGATATATTTTCCTTCTGTTATTTTTAAATTTGTTTTAAAATATAACCCTTTTTTTCAATTTTAATATACAGTCCAAAATTTAAATATATTTACCAGCATTCCTGGTGTTTTTTCTTTAAAAAAATTAATGGCCCAGGGGCAACTTGTGGATATGACAGTGGTGGGAAACGAAGGGGACTTTTTTTTGCGACCTAGGTGTCATAAAATTCCTACTTGTCTAATAATAATTTTATCTTTTTCATTTACTGTTATGTACTTTTAATGAAAACTTTTTTTTTCAGCAAAATGCAATTTTTCACTTTTAATTTACCCTTTGGTCCTTCTTGAACCGGAGAAAATAGTAAAAGTATTAATTTTTAAATTACTTAAAAATTTTAATGTGAAATGCCCTTAGGGGGTTTGGATTTTTAAGTTAAACAAATTTATTTAATGTGTAGTGGATTATAATTTTTCCCAATTTTAATTTTTAAATAAAAACAATTCTGGCCAAGAATTTAAATCAGTGTATGTGAAATTTTGATAAGAAAAAGGGGTGGATAAAGATTATATTGTGTATAATTTTAATTTTTGCTATGCCCAAATTTTCTTTGGCAAGGATTTATATTTGTATAATATTAATTTGATAAGTAAATTTTTGGGCCCAAAGATTTAAATCAGTGTATGTGAAATTGATAACCCCATTGTAGCTAATTTTTAAATGTGAATTTTAATTTTTTCTATGCCAAATTTGGAAAGGGAAATTTTTTTAAATTTTTGTATAATTTTAATTTTGAGGAGCCAATTTTTGTATTAATGTACATTTAAAAATTTATATTATACATGTAATTTCTAAGCTCAAGTAGCTAGGATTTTTTTAAAAAGGGTAACTTGTATCAGTGTTGTAATTTTGTAACAGTGTTTTTAAATTTGGGGTTTTGTTTTAAAATTAAACATTGCTATAATGGCTGAAAATGAGGAAATTAAAAAGAAGACAAACATTGGGAATATAAGAAAATGAAAAATCTCTGAAACCCTAGAAAAAGGGCCCATGTAAAAAAAAAGCATACAATAAAGGGTTTTGGGAATTTAATCAATAAAGAAACTTTTAAATACTGATTATTTAAAATTGTATTTAGATGCTTTAGGAAATTTAGATATAAATTCTTAAAAATTTATATTACAACAAATATAAAAGGAGTTTGGGTTGGGTAAAGTGTAGAAGAACTAAAAGTAGACTTATGATTAATCAGTTTTTATAAATTAGAAGAAAAGATTCTTTCTTGTAAAAGTCAGGCTTAAAATAAATTAAAATGTGAAAACCCAAAGGCATTTAAAATAAAGTCGCCCCAAAACAAATAATATGCCCTTTGAAAAAACCCTCCAGGAAAAGTTTACCTGTTTTTAATCCTGGAGAAAATTGGGAGGATTTTTGGGGGCCATTTTTAAAGCAGTGTGCATGAAAAGGAGTGACCTAGCCTGTGAAAACTAAATTATTTTACCTAAAAGGGACGGTAAGAGGAGATGCCCCAATACTCATAAAAAGCCTTTCCCAAGGGTTAGATGCTCTTACAAGGAAGCAGTTGACTTTTTAAAGTCACTTATGGTAATATAAACAAAGTGGGTTGGATCTAGTGAAAAAAAAATTGTTAATTTTTAAAAATCTCCAGTTTCCCCCTTACAAAGGTTTACACCCAGTTTAGATTTAAACTGGGGGAGAAACCCCCTAAAAACTTTAAGTAATAAAAAAATTTTCTAAAGGAATCAGCCCTGGTTATTGATCCCCAAATGGTACAGAATAAATTAAGCAAATAAAAAAATTGAAGGGCCTAAAACAAATACAAAAGGGGTTTATTTTGGTCCCCGGGGAAATAAACTAGGTCTACAAGAATTAATTTTTTTCAAGTTTGCGGGCCCCAGCCCCCCCAACCCTCTTTTTAAAATTTTTGAAACCCTTAATAACTCTGAGGTATCTGCCCAAGTGCCCACAAAGGAAAAAAATTACCCCAAATGTTAATATTCAAATTTCTTTTCCTAAAAAGATTTGGGCATAGGGCATATTTTAGTAGCAGGAATCAGAAAAAATGATTCTCCAAAAGGGTTTAAGAAGAATAAGTACCCTCCTAAGAGTAGCCATTAATAAGAAAACCCATCAAGAAAAGGGTTTTGTCTCTTCTGCAAGGAAAAACTCTTTTTTTCTAAGAATTGAAAATGCATAAATTAGGGGAATGAAAATGGGGAAAGTTTGGGGAAATTTTGGGAAAAATGAAAAAGGTTTGTTTGGGTAATCACAATGAAAAGGGATTTTTTATCCAAAAATTAAAATTTTCCCGTTACCCAATGTCACAAAGGAAGACACCAATATTTTCCATGTGAAAAGGTTATATGAAAATTTTTGAAATATTGTTTAATGCTTCCAATCTTGACCCCAACGTAGCTAATGAAAAAAATTGCTGTTTAATTTTAAATAATGATGGTTTTATGAAGTGCCTTACCTGTGTTAAAAGGGTTAAAAATTGATGATAGACTTTAAATCAAAAAATGTAACGCATTTTTAGACCAAGGACCCCAAACTTTATTTTTCTTTAAAAACGAAAAATTTTCCTAAATGGTATGAAAGTACAAGGGGAAAGACCCCAAAACTTTAAAATTATCGGTTTTCTTTTCGTATAAAAGGGTCAATTGTATGACACTGTTTATGAAACTGCGGGTTGGGTAATGAAAAAAAAAAACATTTTAAATTCCCAAGTAATTGTAGTAGCCCTTCCAGAGAAATTATCTAATAGGACTTAGAAAAGCTACAGAAAACTTTCCCCATAATGAAAAAATTTGCCCTTCGGGTTGTAAGTGATGTTTCTGTGGCCCAATAAATTTTTTTAATGGTAGTGACTATTATGCCCCCTTTTTGTAAAGGGGTATGGTAAAAAATGTGGTGTCCCCTTTTAAAGCCCTGCAGGGGGCCATGTAATTTTATGGTGGGTTTCCCTTTGGGTAATAAAAATTCACAAATAGGGGGAAACTAAATACCCAAACTGGTGTCTTATTTGAAATCGTCCCCCGGTTTAATTTTTTCCATAGAGGATGGTGTTAAACCCATTGCAAAAATTTGGGTGGGAATTAGACGGGAAATTGGAATAAATGAACGGGAAGAAAGCCCCAGACATTCTTTTACCAAGAACAATCCCTGAGAGATTTTAAATTTGAATCGGGAAAATTACTGGGTACGACTACCGTGGAGCCCTAACCATCCAAATTGCCCCCACTAATTACAGAATGGCATATGGGCATTTAAAAGGGGCTAAACTCTGCGAACTGGAAAGGGACACCAAAATTTGTTAATGCCTTAATAAATTATAATTTTTGAGCAGTTAATTAATAAATTTTTTTTGAAGAGGTACCTCCTGAGCAACCCAAAAATTTAGGGTTTACTCTTTGCCACATACGATACTAATCCCGGGAAAAAAAAAAAACCCCCCCCCCAGTCCCAAAAAAAATACCCCCAGTCCGATAACATTCTTTTTCCCAAATATACAGGGTCAAAACCCCAGAAACCAAACAAAAAAAAAACCTTTCATCCGTGGAAGGGCTTGCAAAAGGCCCAAAGGCAATGTTCGCGGCTTTAAACTGAGACCCAAAAAGGGGATCATTTGGGGAAAACCCAAATTTATGGATCCCAGGTTAAAACCTAACGATGTGACAGAGGGAACGGGCCCAAAAGGGGGGGGGGGGGGGGTTGGCCTGTACTTTGGGCAGAGTAACTTGTTTGCACAGAACTGCTTTAATGCCTAAAATTGAGTTAGGGGTTGTTTTAGCAGTAAAGGTCGAAAACCCAAAAAACCTAGTCATTGTGGTAGTCTAAAAGCCCCCGGATGAAACCCATCCCGGGAAATTTCCCAGGACAGCTGTTAAAAATTGACCATGTCGGGAAAATTTTCCAGCCCCGGGCCACCCAACATCTTGCCCCCTGGGGGATTTCAATTTAAAGGGCACCTAAAATGGGGGAAATTATAGAAAATTTAATTTTTGGGTTGCAGTAAAAACCCCCGGAGGAAGCTCTGCAAAATCTCCCCTCACACGAGCTTTTTTAAGTCTCTGCCAAAATTAAATTTAAACCAGCAAAAAAAATGGGCCCTTCTAATGGAAAATACACTAGACCTCATCTTCATAACAATGTTTGACTGATAAGAAATGTTCCCCATATCAAAAAACAATTTTCCTAAATTTCACAACAAAATTGAAGGCAAATGTATGCCGTGGAGCCCCAAAACCCGACATAATGAGACTAGTCCACGAGGGAGCATTAAAACCAAATTCAACTTCAATAAAAAAAAACATAAAGTGGGACCAAGTAAACCAATTCCTAACCGATATAAGCGGGGAATTGATATACTAAAGCAAAACAGCCCCAAATTATCCCTTTAGAACGTTTAAACTCGGGGGGCACTCGATGTTTTGCCAAGGCTTATTCCTCTAAAAAAAAAGAGGAGTAGATGAAAAATAAAAAGAACGGGGCGCCCCCCCTTTTCCCGGGGCGACAAAAAAAAGATAACAGAGGGGCTAAAAGAGGTCAATATATCGAAATGCTTTAGGGAGAAAAGGGTAAGAAATAGAAAGCATCAAACTTAACCCAAAATTTTTCCTTTTTGGAGTAAAGGAATCGCGGGAAAAAACAAAAAACCCCATAAATAAAAGGGGGGAAAAAAAACCCAAATATTTTTTTCCCCTTTATGCCAAATCAAAACCCGAGAAACAAGTCCGTTTTGGGGCCCCCTACTTAAACAAGATGGGCCCTACACAGATGACAGCAAGGAAATGAGTGAGCTACTAAGTCCCAGTTTTGACTCTTTTTTTTTACAAGCCGCAACCCAAACCCTGAAAAGTGGGAAGATCAAAAAAATTTTTTTTTAGGGAGAGAGCCACAAAATTTGATTAACACAAGCCTATCCCGATGTTACCCTTAGCCAAATGATTTCCCAAACCCCAAACGGCGAAAAATTGCCCTGCCCATGAAACTCTGCCCCGGTCCAGACTCAGGGAAACCCTTGTGTTCATAAAGAACTGCAAGAAGCCCCTATCACGAGCCTTTCCATCCTATGGAGAGGGAACATGGACACGGGGGTTTCGCCCCACATTTACTAAAAAAAACCAGACAAAGCCCCACTCCCACAAGGGGGCAGTAAAGCAAAAGCAAAAAACTACAGACCGATAGCACTAACATCCCCTATCAAAAAATCTTTTAAAAAAGGGGCCTAAAGAAGCAAGATCCCAAACCCCTCTAGAAACCCTCAGTTTTCCAAAAACCCCCGGGCCAAAAATGGGGGTTTGAACAGGTCGCTTTCCCGTCTGTTTTCAACTATTGGATCACTACGGACAAGGTCCAAATGCATAGAAGACAAAAAGAATGCAGATGTAATATATTTTTTTTTCAGACTTTGTAAAACCTTGCAAGTGTGACCTTTGGGTAAATACGCACAAAATGGGTGCTAAAGGAATAACGGAAAAAGGGCGGTCGTGGATCTATAATTTCCCTCACAAAAGAAAACGAGATAGTCGTCAAAAGTAAAGTCCCCCGGCAGGTACGGTGAAAAGCTCTGTTCCACAAGGCCCCAGTACTCAAAACCCCCTCTTGTTTTCCCCATCCCCTTTTCCAAAAATAGGGCAAGGATTTTTAAAAATTTAAAAAGGGATTTTTAAAAAACCCACAGGGGTTTTTTGGTTAAAAACACATAGCAACAGTTAGGTATCTTTTTTTCGAAACCGGGTTTGCCCACACAGTAGGGTTCCCCCTTTATCGAGTTTCAGAAAATTTTTATAGAAGCAGAAGATACTTTAAGAAAATTAATCATTTCCCTCCCCTTAAAAATTTTTTAGGTGGTTTAGTCCCCCCCTTTCCCGGAGAAGAAACCTTTTTCCATTTGTATGAAACAATATTTAAAAAAATATTGTTTCATACTAAGGGAAAAATGCTCTTCTCCAGACTGAGGGGGGGCTGACCACCTCAAAAAATTTAAGGGGATGGACTGAATTTCATGTCCCTTTAAGTATCTTCTGCTTCTATCAACTTTCTTGTATCGACTGAAGAAAGGGCCCACTGTGTAGGCGAAAAAGTTTCGAAATAAAAATTAAACCCAAAATGTTGCATATGGTCCCTTTCCTAAACAACATAGACAAGGATGTCAGCCACAGCACCCTGTCCTTTTCCTTTTTCAGTTTACAAAAACCCCCAAACTGCATGACAGGTCTTTCCCTTGCAAAAAAACTGCCCAAGGGTCCAGGCGGACATTAACCCAAAACTTTCAGTGGGCTGCAGAAAAAATATGAAGTTCAAAAGATGAGAATTTCAATTACTCAGATAAAGGTAAACCCTGAAGGGGAAAATTTAAAAATTCATCAGAGTACAAAAAAAATTCCCGGGCCCCAAAAAAGAGCGAAACCCCCAAAAGTCAAAGGGCCTGGGGGGTGATCCCTGTCGGAAAGGGTTTTCACCTTCAAAGGCCATAACATTGTATCAACGATCTGTAGAAAAATGACAGGATGGTAATGGAACCTTCAAAAAATAGGGAGGCCAAAACCCATGATGGGCACTCTTTAGGGCACTTGTTCTATCTAGGCTGGGAAAATTGCGCCCCATAACAGCACCCTTCAAGGGAGGGGAAATTGGACCTAGAAAATGTTCAGAGAAATTTCACGGTGCGCATAAAAGGAGATAAAACACTTTAATTACTGGGAGCCTTGAGGGTTTCCCAAACCCGATTCCCCCGGGAAACCCGGAGGGAGAGTACATGATTATATACACCTGGAAAATTTCCCAAGGGGAAAAAAGTACCTAAAATTGACCCCGAAAATCACTCACTACGAAAGCAAAAGCTTTGGGAGGGCGATGCCCAAACCCCCCCCAAAGAAAAGCAGGGGGGGTCACTACATTAAGAGCCCCTACAAAAAAGTTTCAGGGGCCCCAGACTGTTCAAAGCCCCCCCTCAACAAAAAGGGGGGTTTCCAACAGACCCCTGGCAGTCTTTTAAAGCTGGCACGGGGAAAACACCTAAAGTCAGTTCCTGATCAGGGGGGCTGGGATCGTACGTTTGGTTTTGGGGCTGCCAGCAGCAAAAAGCCTGGTTTTATTTTGGCTCGACCAAACCCGGGGGGCCTGGCACAGACCGGGGCCCCGGGGCTTTTAAACCCCCCGGAAAATTTTCTCCCCCCTAAACTCCCGTTAAAGGAGTGAAGAAGGATTTAAGACCAAATCCTTTGAGGATTGTGTTTTTTTGTAGGGGCCAGGGATAACAAAAATTTTATTTTAGTTTAAATGACTGTTTTGATGCAGGTCCCCTCGTTTACGGAAAAATTAGGAGATAACTTTTTTAAAATTTTAGAGTTTAAAGAAATTTTGCCTTTAGGGCCGCATAAGTAAAGTTTCCAAGATGGGGTTTTTCAAGGGGGCTGACCGGGATTGTTTCCTCTTCTTTTGGCCTGGAATCCTAATTTACCCACTTAGGCCCCCTGAAAACCTTTCTTTTTAGGATGTATTAATTGGGTGCACATCCACCCGTTCCTACTTCGTTTACATAAATGCAAAACCCCCAAAAGTATGGGAAGTCCATTGAAAAAGTAATTTAGCAAACAATTTTATGGGGACAAAAGTAAATGTACGCTCCTGTGGGGACAGCGCAGGAAATACTGCCCCCCAAACCCCCTCTCGGGGCCCTTAACAACAACAACCCGTTTTGGAGTGGGTCCCTGGGCGCCAAAAACATGGTGGGGGTGATTCTCTTTCTTCTATCCCTATTTTAGTGATGCAGATTTTTCATGGTGAGTTTAAATAAAGTGGCCTGTAGTTTTTAAAAATTTTTTCTTGACTATGCAAGAAATTTCCCCTCCCCGTAAAAAAGCCCCTTATTTTGATGTACTAGTCATTTTTAAATTTTTTTGTTTTCAGAAATTTCTAGAAGTTTCTTGTTCAAAAAAAGCCTAGAATAAGGCCCGTGTTTTTTATCCAACAGACAATTTCCTGGGTGTGACATCAAAATGAAGAGGAACTGTTAAAGACTTACGGAGGGGGTAATTAAAAAAAAGCAAAGTGCAAAAAATGCCCCGAGAGAATGGAAAGGAATTCGTTTCCCAAAATTTAAAGGGCAAAATAAGTAAAAATTACCCCCGGGGAAAAGAAGTGCCAAAAAGTAATGTATTGGGGGTTTAAAAATTTGGGGTACTGAAGAGAGATTTGTTAAGGTTTTTTAAAATAAAATTACAGTTCCCCAAAAAAATTAACTAAAGAAATTTTTCTTGCTGGAAAATTTCCCAAAAGTTTTGATCCACAAAGGGTTTTGTGTCACCCCTTACTAGAAAAAGGGAAATTATTAATTAGGAAAGCATGGAAACTTAAATTTGCTTTGGGGGTGAAAATTTTTAAACCAGAAAGGGAAATTTATTTACAGGTGGGATGAATTAAATTTGGTTTATTATGAGGGAAAAATTTCCCAAAGTTTGGAAATTCCCGCCAGGTGGGCCCAATTTCCCAAAAGGAAAAAAGTAAATTTCCAAAATTTTTTTTTGATGCTTCAAAATTGGCACATGGAGCAGTTTCTTACCCTTTAATGTTTAATTTGTGAATTTTCTTGTTATGTCTAAGGGGTAAAAATGCTCCCAAATTTAAAAACAGTCCTTGCCTCAGTTGGAATTAACAGCCATTTTTTAGGGGTCCAAATTAGGGTAATTATTTAAGAAAAAAGTTGCCCGGAGATAAATATTACGAAAACTGTAATTTGGGCTATAATTTTTGGGATCCTTACAAAGGTTTTAATGGAAACATAAATTGTTTTTTATACCCAAAACAAGGGCGCTGAAAAATTTAAACAGATGCAAGAGAATTTTAATTTGTTTTTGGGGTTTTTAGCATATGGTTTAAAATTTAATAAAATACCTGGTGAGGAGAATCCAGGGTGATTTTTTGTCCCCGAGGTTTATCTTTTTGCTAAATTTGTTTAAAAGCTGTATCCCTGGTTTTTAAAAAAAGGGCCGAGTGGTTGGGGAAATTTAAAAACAATTGGCCTGGGACAAAAAAGGGGTTTTATTGCTTCCTTTTTAAATTAAATGGACCACCCCCTCCAATTTTTTGGGCCTTCCCCCCTTTGCCATTGATATAAATAGGAAATTTTTCTTTTTCCCCCAAAATAATCAATGTTTAAATAAGTTGGTGTTTGAATTTTAAACAAGATGAATATATCATATAAGTTTTTACATTCCCCTTGAATATTTTGGGTAAAGAGGGTACAGGGGAAATCTATTTGGGAAATTTAGATTAAAATGATTTTGGAAAAAATAAAATTTTGAAAGGTTCCAAAAAAAGAAATTGGGGCCCGTAATTTTGAGAACTTTTAATTAAGGGGCAGGGTAGGGTTCCAAAATGCTCAATTTTGATTATTTTTGCTTTAAAAACCCCAACTTACTGCCCCAAAAATTTATCATCTAACAAATTTGATTGTTCTAAATGCCCATAAAAATGTAATGCATGGTGGGATTTCAAGATTTCCTTAAACTGTATTAGGGAAAATTTCTGGATTCCCAAAGGACGGCAAAAGGGTTAAAAAAAGGGGGATTAAATCTTTTGTAAAAAGTCCCCCGTGGGATGCCAGATCCTATATTTCCCAAAGGCCTCCACCTTTTTCAAAAAAGCAATTTGAGTCGTTTTTGAAACGAAAATCCGGCCGGGGCCGTGTGGAAAAAACTGAAAAAAATATTTTTCCAAAAATTTTGTATTTATATATAAGTAGATGGCCCTACTTTTAATTTTAAAAATATTTATGTCATAGAAAAAGGAAAGCCTTTCGTCGCGAGGGCGAGTTTTCCCTCTTGGGGGTTTTTAATTTTTATTTGAAAAAGTTGTAAAAGGGAAAAATTTTTTTGTGGCCCCTTTGAGGTTAAAAAATTTGGAAATTTCACCTCCCCAAATAGGGGGCGAAATTTTTTAGATTTTGATTCCTGCTTAAAATTGAGATATCAGGGACTGGCAAGGGCAGCCCCCAGGAACCCCAAAATAAGCTCTCTAGATTTTGGGGTATAATTCTGGCCAGCATTAATTTTTTTATAGGGTTTAGTTAGAAAGAGGTTTTCTGAGTAAGGGTTTCACACAATCTCCAGTCAAAATTTGGGGAGTGATATTAAAATATATTTTTTCCCTTTTGTTTTTGTAATTTTTTTAAAATATAACCAAATTTTTTTTTAATATACATCCCCAAATTTATTATTTACCAGTATTCCTGGGGGTAAAGTATATTTTCATTTAATTAATTTGGTCCAGAAACAACTTGTGGAAAATTTAAAAGTTGTAGGTTAAACGAAGGGGGACAATTTTTGCGACCTAGGTGTCCCAAAAATTTCCCACTTTCTAAAATGTATAAAAAATAATTATTTGGTTTTATTTTTTGTTATTCATAATTTATACATACAGATAAAGTAATTTTCCAAAACCACCATTTAAAAAACTTTATTTTCAAAAAAGGGGGTTTAAAAAAATGCTCGGTTTTAAAATTTCACTGGGTTTTACTATATTTTAAATATATATAAATACGACACCAGCCACAAAATGTTTGAAATAGACTAGCTCAAGGTAGCTATGCAACCAGTTCCTCTTCAGAAACTATAGAATTTTATAATTGGAAAGCAGAAGGTATGAACTCAGAGGAAATAATCATCTTTTATGTGTGTGTGGCTACATGCATGTATCAGCTACAAAAATCTCATCTGGGAAAAAACTATTTACACTGTTTCCTGGCAAATTCACGAAGATCGCCGGCTTACTAGAGTGTGGTCTTCTGTCACACCAACACTTGACTAGCCTTGACTAACTATTGATGCTTCTAGTCGCCAACCAACAAATATCCCAGTCACCGGATGATACTGACCAGCTACAATCTGCAGGAGCCTGCAAGCATGGGAACCAGAGCCTGGTCCCACACACAGTCACAATGGTGAGCAGGTATTTCTGCTTTCCCTCAAGAACTGCTTTAGCAGAAGGTAGATTGTCATGCTCTAATTACATTTCTGGAGAAAACGTCCTTTACATCATTTAGGTCAGGCAACTGCGTATTATGATCATACATTAGATTAAAACAAAATATTCAAAACTAACTGCTCGTAGGGTTGGAGAAGTACCAAAAGGTTCTTGTATCTGGATATACTCTTAATAGCTGTATAGCCCTTGTGGCTTAGCTCTTCTTTTTGATTATAATAATAATAATACACTCTTAATACACCCAAAGCTTTTCTTTTTCTTTATTTCTGCCTAGCCGGATACCGTATTGCAATCCTTGAAGAAATACTGTCAATGCATCAAATTTCACAAGCTCTGTCGCGGACTGACAGTTAGCAGAAGTTTTGCCTCTGCTAAATGGTACCCACAGTTCTATATTGACCGTGAATAATAATAATTTCGGGCAAATTAGGTCAGTTTTGTCCCAGTATGCAACCCACACCAGTCTACTAACTCCCAGGTACCCATTTTATACTGAAGGGTGAACAGGGACAGCAGGTGTCTTACGGAAACACGTCCCTAATGTTTTTCAGCCGTACCGGAGGAGACTCCAACTCCGGATCTCAGTATGTGAGGCGAGTGCGCCAGCGATCGAGCTACGGGCCACCTGCGTCCTCTACTCTGATGACGATCTTTTATTTCCATTAGTGGCAGTCTGAAGTAGCAGCCAGGGGCCAGCCTCGTCATAACTGCTGGGGCTAATATTTTCATGATTGCAATTATGATTTGAAAGTACTTTTTGTCTGTCAACAACAAACGCCACCTTTTCTGTTTGTGGCCTCTCAAATACACCATAAGTCAAGAGGCTGAAAAATTCCACTTTTTTGGGTTCAACACAGAATTTTTTTTTATGATCGTAGTTATCAAGTGTTTCAACTCTAATCATTTAAACCCCTCAAGAGAGGTTCCTTGACACTGGTGAGGGGCTCTTGATCTAGGGAATTGGATCTGTGCTCCGATTCCCTGAATTGAGCCTGAATACCTTCCACCTTCCCCCCCCCCTACAGGCGCTGTATAATCCCTACGGGTTTAGAGCTCCACCTTGATTATAATAATTTAAAAAAATCACATTTGCTGAGCAGTTCACTTTCTCTACCTCTAAGCGATAAAACGTCGCTCTAAACAAATCAAAAAGATGACCAGAGGACACAGCAAAACATTGCATCACCTAAACTCTTCCTCCGAGTCAGAGTGTATAGTTTCAATAATATGTATTCAAGCAGGTAGTTCGTAGCTCTGGTGTAGAACTTTCGACTCGCAGATGAAGAACTCCGTGTTGGTTTAGCTGAGTTTGGTCGAGTGGAGACAGGTACGAGTTTCTTTCCAGCTGCTGGTCCTGCACACCTGGCAGTAAATAGGTACCAGAGTTGATTTTTGCGGGTGACATTCTTTGGGCTCAGTTCTGAATAAAACTGAGGTAGGCTAACAGTCTTTAGCCTGTAAATTTGATGATTCAAAAAATATCAGGCGCAACTGTACCTTACTAAGGATCAGTGACGACGGTAAACAAGGCGCTTAAGTACCATATTACTTGAAATTACATAACACACAGGCAAACAACGTTCCACTCTCTCTGAGGTCTACCCAGGAAGAAACATTTCGAAATTATCATGACAGGCTGCAAAAGCAATCCCAGGAGGTGGTAAGGAGCAGCAGTCTCTGATGACACTTGGCTTACTGATCCACTTGAGTGATGGAAAGGGTCGAGAGGGAATGAGAGGTTCGATTCGAAGCGGTATACTCCCTGCCCGGGTCTTGTCCATGAGGTGACGAGGCAAGAATAAGAGAAATAATGGAAGTTGATGAGATATTCTCCAGGTCTTCTCTTCTTCCTTCTTCTCTTTTGGATATTATTTATTCAGCGGCAAGACGAAATATTTAATTAATTAATTAATATATTTTGTTACTTTTATGGTGACAATCACCAGCACCACCAGGTGATGATAGTGGTGATAAAAACTACCACTACAACCACCAGCTGATAACAGTGGTGGTAGTAACGATTACTCCCATCACCACCAGGTGGCAGTAAGCTTACACCCGCTTTTCATTCCATGGAAGCCACTTACAACTGCCCACTAGCACCCAGGTACCTATTTACTACTAGACAAAAAGGAGTAGCAAATGTTAGGTGACTGGCTCGTACGTGGTGTACACCCAGGTACATCTTTACTTTCTTTTCTTAATGGTATGTGCTAAGGCACATACCATTAAGAATTTAGTGCCACAATGTCTAGAGAGGATTTAATTCTCTCTAGACATTGATTTGAATTCATTATATTAAAAATATATTCCCAACCTGTGACGGATAAGAACACGATTTATTTGATCCCAATTGATGTTCTTGTTAAAACTACTGACATGACTGTGTTGTGCTGGTCAGGACTCATGTGCATACAGGACTGAACTTCGCTTATGTTGTGATCTGAATGTACTTATTGTCTTTAGCACAGTTTTATTTGGTATCAGATCATCATTGATCGTGGATATAAGGTCAGTATTTCCTAGTCTTTCCTGTTGCCTCAGGGCGAATTCTTTAGCCTCAGTAGATCATTTGTGAGACTTCTCATTTGAGTTGCCTCCTGGGATTACCTTTGCTATTGCAGAATTTTCTGGAGTTTTAATTTTAAAAGTTTTTAATAGAAATCCCCAAGCAAGAAGTTATTTTGGGTTGGGACTGGAATGTTTTCCAGATAGTGTTCGATTTTCGATAGCGGTCTTTGAATCGTGGGGAAAATTGTATTTGGTTTTCAACTTTTAGTATTAAATGGTTTAAAAGCCGACATATGCTGCATATGTGTCTCATTTAATTTTTAGTGCCAGCCCTTCGGGTTTAATCATTAAACAGCGATACGCAACTCTGTGGAAATGAGTGACTGAAGAAGTCAAACCTTCCCTTCTACCCTATTGTCAGCACTGTATGACTTTTGTGGGATTAGAGCTTAGTTATGATTATAATCCAATTGCTGTCTGTCTTCGGTCACACTGTGTTTTTGCCAGGAACTAACATTTCGTTGTCAGAGTGATTTTTATGTAGGTCTCTGTAAAAGCTGTAATTCTTCCATTTCTTTTTGGGACTAATAATTGGTATTTTGTTTGTGGTTGATGGTTTAATGATGTGTATTCGCAAAAAAGAAATGTTGGCATGGCTTATTTGTTGGGGGAAATTTTTTTGTGTGACAATGATATTAGTGATTCTGGAGTGAAGGCCACTGACTGTGCTTCAGCCCAACGAGGCTCCGAGGCGGCCGGTATATTTCTGTCATTTCCTTTTTTTTTTTCCACTAAAATGGCACTAAAATATATTCCTGAGTTTAGAATGGTTTGTAAAAAGCATTGGCTAGTCCCCCAAGATTTTTTTTTTTTTTTTTTTATCTCCTGGTCCTTTCAAAATGGCATGCAGGGCAGTGTTTGTTAAATTCCATTTAACGAATAAGTTTGCAAAGAACTAGAACATGCGCCATTGGGAAGGTAAATTTTTTACGTCTCATTTTTCCAGGGCATCACAGACACCCCAAACCCTAGAATTTATTCATTTCGACTTTCCGTTGGCTGTGATTTGTTGGTGTAGTTTTTTAGATCTTATCAGCACCGTCTTCGGGGAAACAGCACCCGAAGAGCAATAGCACCGCTGAAGCACTACTTCACATTTCTAGATCTGTAACCGCTTCCCTCCTCTTTAAAAAGAACCAGAACCAGCGACATCAACTCAAGAGTTATTTTTCATTTCAAAAATCTGTACCAGCGACGTCTTCAAAAATAGATTAGATCTGTCAAACCGCCGAAGCACTATTTCGTACGACTAAATCTGCCTCTCCCGTAGTATATTGCATTGTTTCTTTCTCAACTAGTCTTAATTTGCAATTTTCTTCTTAGCACACCTGTGCTATGTTGCATAAAGTGTCTCTTTCCCACCTGTTTTATTTTCTATGCCAGTCGTGCCTTTGTGTGCATCTATTACTTCTCTTATTCCGTCACTTTTCCAGCTATTATATCAGTCTGGTAATTTCTCCAGGAAGGATATTTTTCTCTGCCAGTATCCTGTAATACTGTAGGTATGTAAAAACACCATATCCTGCCTCTCATGCAGATCCAAAAAAAGCTTTTTTTTTCAATATAATTGCTTAAGAAGAAAGAGATCCAGCACTTGGCCATGACAGTTTCCCTAGCAGGAGAACACTGCCTTTTATAGAAATAAATGGTATAAAATACCGACACAATGGAAATATAAACTCATTAAGCAGTATAATGTGATCCTTTATTGACAACGTTTTTGCCCACACAGTGGATTATCAAGTCACAAACAGGATCACTTTATACTGCTTATGTGTTTATATTTCCAATACACTTTGAGTTCGCTTATACACAGTGTTACACTCAATACAGATTTTAATGGTGTTAATATTATTCCAATTATGGACTTCGTGAATCTTATAAAGCAGTTTAACTGATAATGGTTGTAACTGTTCCTTCAACTCATCGTAAAACTGGAGACGTCTGGCAGTTGTACGCGGAAGTCTTGATACATCTTATGCGTTAAGTCAGTGGACGATAGTTAACACACTTCCGAGGATGGTAGTAAAACATCCTTTCTGTGGGTGGTAGGTACCTCCATTCCTATATTTTGAGTGGCAGTTTGCTCCATACCATTCAATGGTGAAGCAACCCATACCATGCTATGGGTGGTAGTATCCCCATTCCCATACTATGGGAGTAGTAACCCACTACTCTTCTGTGGACGGTTGTAACTCCAAACCCATGTGGTGAACACTAGTAATCATTTTTCCTATCCTGTGGACAGTAGTTTCCCTGTATCCATCTTGTGAGTATTAGTAATTAATTCCATTACCATGTCCCCTAGACACTCTTCAGGTCACTTGTTCTATCTAGGCTGGAATATTGCTGCACACTAACAGCACCTTTCAAGGCAGGTGAAATTGCTGACCTAGAAAAAAGTACAGAGAACTTTCACGGCGCGCATAACGGAGATAAAACACACTCAAAATTTCTGGGAGCGCTTGAGGTTCTAAAACCTGTATTCCCTGGAAAAGCAGGCGGGAGAGATACATGATTAATACACCTGGAAAATCCTAGAGGGGGCTAGTACCGAACTTGCAAAACGAAAATCAATCTCATACGAAAGCAAAAGGGCTTGGCAGACGATGCAACATCCCCCAAAGAAAAGCAGGGGTGCACTAGCACGTTAAGAGACCATACAAATAAGTGTCAGGGGCCCGAGACTGTTGAACTGCCTCCCAGCCCCTGGCAGTCTTCAAGCTGGCACTGGACAAGCACCTAAGTCGGGTTTTCCCGATCAAACCGGGCTGTGGCTCGTACGTTGGTTTGCGTGCAGCCAGCAGTAACAGCTGGTTTGATCAGGCTCTGATCCACCAGGAGGCCTGGTCAACAGGGCCGGCCGCGGGGCGTTGACCCCCGGAACTCTCTTCCAGGTAAACTCCAGGTATACTCCAGACATCAGTCTTCGTGTGTACTCAGCAAAGCAAGTAAACATTATTATTTTATTATTAAATTTTTGTGTAGCGTTAAAAAATTTCTGGAGAAAGGGAGGTATTGGAGAGTAGCTGTAGTTCTTTGGATCAAGAGCCCCTTCGCGCACCTGAAGCATGTACAACAATTAGGTAATTTTTTTTTTTTAAACGTTTCGCCATCAGGAGGCTTCCTCAGTCGGATACGAAGAGGCAGAAGAAGCAGTAAGTCTCTGCTGTCTCCTCTGTACTTGAAATGAGAAGCCTACTGTGAAGGCGAAAAGTTTCATAATTAAAGTATCTAACTGTTGCAGATGTATGTTACCTTGTCGGGGATTGTGCACTACTGTGATGTTCCCCCACTGTAGCACCGAGCGACACGACCAGTGCAGTACCAGTACAGTAAATAGTACTGTACTAGTACAGTACTAGTACAGTACTAGTACAGTACTAGTACAGTACCAGTACATATACTAGTACAGTACCAGTACAATACTAGTACAGTACCAGTACAATACTAGTACAGTACCAGTACAGTACTAGTACAGTACTAGTACAGTACTAGTACAGTAACAGTACAGTACTACTACAGTAACAGTACAGTACTACAGGACCAGTACAGTACCAGTACAGTATTAGTACAGAAACAGTACAGTACTACAGTACCAGTACAGTAGTACAGTACCAGTACAATATCAGTACAGTACCAGTGCTAGTTCAGTACCAGTACAGCATAGTACCAGTGAACTATTTACAAAGTTAAGCAGCGGAAGTCATCAATTCTGTCACGTCAAGCTTAAAATTCAAGCTTAGCCTAGCGATTATATTGTCTCACTTACCTAGTAACAAAATTTTGATGGCTTTCTTGTAGTCTTTCATCCAGGCTGTGATCTTCTTCTCCAGCTCCCGGCTTTGTCTCCTGTTGGGGTCCACGCCGCAGAAAACCATATTACGGAAATTTGGTTAAGTTGTAGCACTTGTGAAAACCAGGAAGCCTAATGTAGTTTTTTTTTCTATAGGCAATGATATCACGTGAAATATGTTCAATTTTGTGTAGGCTTTTTTTTTCACTTGTAAACACTGATAATCGAGAGATTTTTACTTTTCTGTGTAGGTAGCTAATATAGTTTGGTGGTTTATATGGTAATGTGTATAGGTGGGGTATGTGTGTGGGTGTTGGGGAGGTCGCGTTGGTAGTGAGAGGTGAGCTACTGTACCACCTGCCACACACACTACCCTCCCCAACACTTGTTATCCCCCACCCCTACCAGGCTGTCTCACCCCTACCTGACACCTCACCACCAACCTGTAAATCACACTATCCCAAAGCTAACATGTCACCCACACCACCAACCTGTCACCCACACCACCAACCTGTCACCCACACCACCAGCTTGTCACCCACACTACCCCACCAACAACGTGTCACCCACACCACCCCACCACCAACCTGTCACACACACCACCCCACCACCAACCTGCCACCCACACCACCCCCACCACCACCCTGCCACCCACACCACCCCACCACCACCCCATCACCAACCTGCCACCCACACCACCAACCTGCCACCCACACCACCCACCACCAACCTGCCACCCACACCACCCCACCACCAACCTGTCACCCACACCACCCCACCACTAACCTGCCACCCACACCACCCCACCACCAACCTGCCACCCACACCACCCCACCACCAACCTGCCACCCACACCACCCACCACCAACCTGCCACCCACACCACCCCACCACCAACCTGCCACCCACACCACCCCACCACCAACCTGCCACCCACATCACCCCACCACCAACCTGCCACCCACACCACCACCAACCTGCCACCCACACCACCCCACCACCAACCTGTCACCCACACCACCCACCACCAACCTGTCACCCACACCACCCCACCACCAACCTGCCACCCACACCACCCCACCACCAACCTGCCACCCACACCACCCCACCACCAACCTGCCACCCACACCACCCACACCCCCCCCCACAACCTGCCACCCACACCACCCCACCACCAACCTGCCACCCACACCACCCCACCACCAACCTGCCACCCACACCACCCCACCACCAACCTGCCACCCACACCACCCCACCACCAACCTGTCACCCACACCACGAGAATATCCCCACCATCAACAATCTTAGCACCTCCTCAACCCCCCCACCCCACCTCCCTCAGAAGTGTCACCTGAGCGGCGGGTTTATTGTACACTCACAGTTCATCACAGAACAGGTAGAGCAAAAGAGAGTATTATAGAGGTTACAATGGGTCTTTATCTGACCATCATGTAGTTATTGTACACAGTACACTAGGCAATACTATCTGTAAATATATGTATCTTATTACGTACTACTAAAAATAAAAGAAAAATGGACGTTACTGGGTTGCAGTATTTATAGACACGTTGTGTTCATTTAGTCCAGTGATTCTTAAAGTAGAAGGTATAAAGATCCAGGGGAGGGGAGTGAGGAGAAAGAGGGTGGAAGGGGGGGGCATGGGGGCGGCAGGGTGGTATCAGAAGCAAGGGAGCATTTATTTAGCAAAATTTGTACGATAAAATCTAGGTCACAAACACTTAAATAACAAATGGTTTACAAAGAATAAAAATAACAGAGTTACACACGACGGCATCATAGTTTTATTTTGTGGTCAGAAGTTAGAGATCAAAAAGCGAACGTTTCAGTCTTATCAGATGAAGTCATGTAACCTTCCAGGCTTCTGGAACACTTGAAGAAAATACACTCTGATAAAGCTGACGAAAACTTAATATTTTCAGTCACTTCGAGAAAACTTACAGAAACGGAAAACCATTGGAAATATATTTGGTTAAACTCCACAACAACCCATTGATATCTTGTGTGCATCATGCAGTATCTTACTGCTGATTGCTAGATCTGGTGAGTCCCATACAGTTGAGGAAGAGTTTATTCTGCAGCAGTAAGTATAGTTCTGTGAAGCTTTACTTAAGTCAAGCAAAGTAACACACGGAAACTCACTGAAGGCTGGTATCTAAGACTTCTTCTTAGTACCTTCAAGACTGTGTGATGAATGGTTTGAAAAACCGACAAGTTGAAGATTGAGACACTTATGCAGCATATGGGAATCTTTATTCAGGAAACGTTTCGCCACACAGTGGCTTCATCAGTCCAATACAAAGAGGAAGGCGTAAGGAAAGGAGTATGAGGTAATCAGTCCCTGATTACCTCATACTCCTCTCCTTACGCCTTCCTGAGGGACTGATTACCTCATACTCCTCTCCTTACGCCTTCCTTGAGGGACTGATTACCTCATACTCCTCTCCTTACGCCTTCCTTGAGGGACTGATTACCTCATACTCCTCTCCTTACGCCTTCCTTGAGGGACTGATTACCTCATACTCCTCTCCTTACGCCTTCCTCTTTGTATTGGACTGATGAAGCCACTGTGTGGCGAAACGTTTCCTGAATAAAGATTCCCATATGCTGCATAAGTGTCTCAATCTTCTACCTTCAAGACTGATGTTGTGAAGCTGATGTTCCTGTACCAACAACATCCATCTTATTAAGAAGACAACGTAGTTACAGAAATGTAAATTTAACCTTTCGTATTGTTAAGTAAATTGGTTTATGTTAATTTTTATTTGTAAAATAAATGTTTATAGTGTTAGATTAGTCGTTGTTTTGAATTTGCGAAAAAACTAATATGAAAATGGTACACACCTATTTGTGGTTTCAGGAGTCGAGTCATAGCTCCTGGGTTCGTATGTGTGTGTGTGGCAGGAGGGGGGCGCCGGGGATGTAGCCTGGGAGCGGCAGCCTGAAAAACTTTGAGAACCATTGATCAAGAAAATACAAAATGTAGATACAACCTCAAGATTTCAGATATCTTATCAACAGTGAGACGTTTTGTCATATCCTGTAATGTTATCAAGGAAGTGTCTCTGAAAGGTTGTGTGTTTGTTGTATGCTACAGTGTATGGCCACGTCTCTGTCCACACACCAGTGTATGGCCACGTCTCTGTCCACACACCAGTGTATGGCCACGTCTCTGTCCACACACCAGTGTATGGCCCTGTCTCTGTCCACACACCAGTGTATGGCCACGTCTCTGTCCACACACCAGTGTATGGCCACGTCTCTGTCCACACACCAGTGTATGGCCACGTCTCTGTCCACACACCAGTGTATGGCCCTGTCTCTGTCCACACACCAGTGTATGGCCACGTCTCTGTCCACACACCAGTGTATGGCCACGTCTCTGTCCACACACCAGTGTATGGCCCTGTCTCTGTCCACACACCAGTGTATGGCCCTGTCTCTGTCCACACACCAGTGTATTGCCCTGTCTCTGTCCACACACCAGTGTATGGCCCTGTCTCTGTCCACACACCAGTGTATGGCACTGTCTCTGTCCACACACCAGTGTATGGCCCTGTCTCTGTCCACACACCAGTGTACTGCCCTGTCTCTGTCCACACACCAGTGTATGGCACTGTCTCTGTCCACACACCAGTGTATGGCCCTGTCTCTGTCCACACACCAGTGTATGGCCCTGTCTCTGTCCACACACCAGTGTATGGCCCTGTCTCTGTCCACACACCAGTGTACTGCCCTGTCTCTGTCCACACACCAGTGTATGGCCCTGTCTCTGTCCACACACCAGTGTATGGCCCTGTCTCTGTCCACACACCAGTGTACTGCCCTGTCTCTGTCCACACACCAGTGTATTGCCCTGTCTCTGTCCACACACCAGTGTATGGCACTGTCTCTGTCCACACACCAGTGTATGGCCCTGTCTCTGTCCACACACCAGTGTACTGCCCTGTCTCTGTCCACACACCAGTATATGGCCCTGTCTCTGTCCACACACCAGTGTATGGCCCTGTCTCTGTCCACACACCAGTGTACTGGCCTGTCTCTGTCCACACACCAGTGTATGGCCCTGTCTCTGTCCACCCACCAGTGTATGGCCCTGTCTCTGTCCACACACCAGTGTACTGCCATTGTGTGGCTCTGTCTCTGTCCACACACCCGTGTACTGCCCTGTCTCTGCCCACACACCAGTGTACTGCCCTGTTTCTGTCCACATACCAGTGTATAGCCCTGTCTCTTTCCACACACCAGTGTATGGCCCTGTCTCTGTCCACACACCAGTGTACTGCCCTGTCTCTGTCCACACACCAGTATATGGCCCTGTCTCTGTCCACACACCAGTGTATGGCCCTGTCTCTGTCCACACACCAGTGTACTGGCCTGTCTCTGTCCACACACCAGTGTATGGCAATGTCTCTGTCCACCCACCAGTGTATGGCCCTGTCTCTGTCCACACACCAGTGTACTGCCATTGTGTGGCTCTGTCTCTGTCCACACACCCGTGTACTGCCCTGTCTCTGCCCACACACCAGTGTACTGCCCTGTTTCTGTCCACATACCAGTGTATAGCCCTGTCTCTGTCCACACACCAGTGTGTGGCCCTGTCTCTGTCCACACACCAGTGTATTATAGCCCTATCTCTATCCACACACCATTGTATGGCGCTGTCTTTGTCCACACACCAGTGTATGGCCCTGTATCTGTCCACACACAAGTGTATGGCACTGTCTCTGTGCACACACCAGTGTATGGCATTGTCTCTGTCCACACACCAGTGAATGGCACTGTCTCTGTCCACACACCAGTGTATGGCATTGTCTCTGTCCACACACCAGTGAATGGCACTGTCTCTGTCCACACACCAGTGTATGGCATTGTCTCTCTCCACACACCAGTGAATGGCACTGTCTCTGTCCACACACCAGTGTATGGCACTGCCTCTGTCCACACACCAGTGTATGGCATTGTCTCTGTCCACACACCAGTGAATGGCACTGTCTCTGTCCACACACCAGTGTATGGCACTGCCTCTGTCCACACACCAGTGTATGGCATTGTCTCTGTCCACACACCAGTGAATGGCACTGTCTCTGTCCACACACCAGTGTATGGCATTGTCTCTGTCCACACACCAGTGTATGGCATTGTCTCTGTCCACACACCAGTGTATGGCACTGTCTCTGTCCACACACCAGTGTATGGCACTGTCTCTGTCCACACACCAGTGTATGGCATTGTCTCTGTCCACACACCAGTGTATGGCACTGTCTCTGTCCACACACCAGTGTATGGCATTGTCTCTGTCCACACACCAGTGTATGGCATTGTCTCTGTCCACACACCAGTGTATGGCATTGTCTCTGTCCACACACCAGTGTATGGCATTGTCTCTGTCCACACACCAGTGTATGGCATTGTCTCTGTCCACACACCAGTGTATGGCACTGTCTCTGTCCACACACCAGTGTATGGCATTGTCTCTGTCCACACACCAGTGTATGGCATTGTCTCTGTCCACACACCAGTGTATGGCACTGTCTCTGTCCACACACCAGTGTATGGTCCTGTAAATAACGAAAAAAGGCACAATACCGTGACTGGAACGATACACAAATAACCCGCACATAGAAGAAAGGAGCTTACGACGACGTTTCGGTCCGACTTGGACCATTTACAAAGTCACACTAACGAGAAGTTGTTGTTGTTAAAGATTCGCCGGTATTCTCCCGGCCCGGGCCTTTTCCAAGTGGTGGCCCGGCACTGGCTCCCTGTCTAGGGAGTGTCTGAGACCTAAGTCTCCCATGGGAGGAGGCACAAGTATCCCCTCATCTTGTGAGCTACAAGCTCGGGCTCAGGCACCAACCCTGCCCTAGGAGGGCTGGGCATGGTGTCGATCGTACTCCTCATCTCCGGGACCAACTGTCCCCAGGCCTAGCCACATTCCCCGCCCTCACGGGGCTCGTAGGAAGAAGATAGGCCTCTCTGGTCTGCCATCCCCGCCCCAAGGGGGCTAATGGGAATGACAGTCTTGTGAGCTGAAAGCTCTGGATCAGGCACCTACCCTGCCCTAGAAGGGCTGGGCATGGTGTCGATGCTGTCTGATGGTGTGAAGTGGTCTGGTGACTAACAAGAAGTACGAACGAACGAACGAAAGTTCAGGTAAGATCCCAAATGGGATGAGCGGGGAAGACGGGACAGACGAAGAATAGTGCTGGAGAGGAGTGTTCTTAGTTGTAGAAATAGAGCCAGGGCTTAACCCAGCAGCTAAGTCGATCGTGGGACAGACATTGAGAACACACATAGCAGGCTCTTCTGTTGCGACTCCGGTGGGTGAGTGGGGAAGTGTGGAGAGACGATGAACAGTCGTGAGAGGAAGGTCTTGAGTTGTAGATGAAAGAGCCAGGGCTAAACCCAGCTGCGTGGCACTGCGAGGCAGTGTAGAGAGGGCATGTTGAAGACATAGAGGAGAGAGCAGACTGAAGACAGTGCTCGCCGACTGATATGCTTCAGGCTGAAGTGAAGAGCTGGTTTGGACGTCAGGTGTTGAGAAGGGTGTTGTGTGTTTGACTACACTTCGCTGGTGATGGAGCCACTCTTGAGTCTTTTGAAGTCTCTCTTGGACATGTGGAATAGTTGCATTCTGAGGCTGGAGCAGTTCAGATTCGCCACGAGGTAAGATAGTGCGTTTTCAAAAGGAATTTGGTGAGGTTTGGTGTAGGTGTACTTAACAGCTCCTTCTTTCATTAAGTGGAGCATATCAGCTGCGCTCATTTCGGTTGGGAGGTTGGGGGTGGTGTAGAAGGTTATAGACCCATTAAAGGCTTGGCTTAGGTAACGGTTGCCTGTGGTTTCTTCTTCGACTACTACTTCGTCGTTGTCCGAGGGTTGTTCATAATGTTCTGGTACTATTTCGTGTTGGTCGGTCGTGATTTGTTGGGCTGGTGGTGGGTGGTGAGAGGTGGCAGTAGACGGTGGTGCATTAAAATGGTATAAAATACCGACAGGTTGTTAGGAAAGACACATATGCAACAGTTAGGTATCTTTATTATGAAACGTTTCGCCTACACAGTAGGCTTCTTCAGTCAAGTACAGAAAAGTTGATAGAAGCAGAAGATACTTGAAGACGATGTAATCAGTCCATCACCCTTAAAGTTTTGAGGTGGTCAGTCCCTCAGTCTGGAGAAGAGCATTGTTCCATAGTATGAAACAATATTGTTTCATACTAGATTAAGACACATGTGCAACATCTGGGTATCTTTATTGTAGACGTTTCGCCATCCAGTGGCTTTATCAATACAAATTCTAGGACATAACTTGAAGACAGTAGAACTATGTACAGAAGATGAGGTAATCAGTCCCTCAACCTAGGAGTATGTGCGAAGAGCACCATAGTCGTGTCTTTCCTAACAACAGTAGACGGTGTTGTTGGTTCTGGAGTAGAGTCTTGGTCAGAGATACGAGTAGGACCAGGGGTTGAGGTGAAGTTAACAATGTCTGGAATTAGCTTGAGGAGGTCTTGTGATGGTGGCGAGTCTGGAAAGTTGAAGTTTGGCATGTTATTTAGGCGAAACAGTTCATTGATTGTTGTGTTGAATGAGCCAGGGTTTGCAGCATTAGTAAGGTGTGCATACATCATACAGTATAGCACCTTGGATGGAGCAGCGTCAGGAAGAGCAGAGTGACTGGCTGGGTGGAGACGATTGTTGTGTAGCTTGAAGGAGTTCGGTGGTATCTGATTGAAATTTTGCAATGGCGGCGTATGTTGGTGATTTAGGGTTGTTCTTGGTTTCTTCAATGATTTTCTTAGACAGGACTTCTTTACGTAGAGGGCATTTTGCTGCAAGGGTGTGGTGAGTACCCTTGCAGTTGAGGCAGGTAGGAGAGGTAGTGGTAGTAGAACATTCCTTGAAGTCATGGCCGTCTTTACCGCAGTTTGTGCAGTACTTCTTCACTTTCAGAGGACAGTCAGGCGTTGAGTGGTGATAGGAGTAGCAGGTCCAGCATGGCGAGATATGGGCGAAACGTTCGGGTTCTATGTGACTTGGATGGATATGATAGTAGGAGATAGCTAGGCCGTCAGACAGTGCTCTAGTATGAAAGTTAAGACACATGTGCAACATCTGGATATCTTTATTGTAGACGTTTCGCCATCCAGTGGCTTTCTCAATACAGATTCTAGGACATAATAGGAAGACAGTAGAACTATATACAAAAGATGAGGTAATCAGTCCCTCGGCCTTGGAGTTAGTGTTCACAGCATCGTGGTGGAGGAGAATCTGGAGCAAAGACAAGAAGACTGGCGGTTATATAGGCGTCAGTGGATAGGGACGGGCAGCAGACGAGGGCAAAGTCACTGGTAGGCGGGATTCCCCAGTGGAAGTAGGTCCTTCCCAAAGAGATGGGTTAGTTGCAGCAGCCGTGAAGAAGGTCTTGTAGATGTCCTCTGAACCAAGATTCCATGATGTTGCAGTGTCTGACAAGTTGTGCAAGAAAGGTATAAAATACTGACAATATGAAAGTTAAGACACATGTGCAACATCTGGATATCTTTATTGTAGACGTTTCGCCATCCAGTGGCTTTATCAATACAGATTCTAGGACATAATAGGAAGACAGTAGAACTATATACAAAAGATGAGGTAATCAGTCCCTCGGCCTTGGAGTTAGTGTTCACAGCATCGTGGTGGAGGAGAATCTGGAGCAAAGACAAGAAGACTGGCGGTTATATAGGCGTCATATATAACCGCCAGTCTTCTTGTCTTTGCTCCAGATTCTCCTCCACCACGATGCTGTGAACACTAACTCCAAGGCCGAGGGACTGATTACCTCATCTTTTGTATATAGTTCTACTGTCTTCCTATTATGTCCTAGAATCTGTATTGATAAAGCCACTGGATGGCGAAACGTCTACAATAAAGATATCCAGATGTTGCACATGTGTCTTAACTTTCATATTGTCGGTATTTTATACCTTTCTTGCACAACTTGTCAGACATTGCAACATCATGGAATCTTGGTTCAGAGGACATCTACAAGACCTTCTTCACGGCTGCTGCAACTAACCCATCTCTTTGGGAAGGACCTACTTCCACTGGGGAATCCCGCCTACCAGTGACTTTGCCCTCGTCTGCTGCCCGTCCCTATCCACTGACGCCTATATAACAGCCAGTCTTCTTGTCTTTGCTCCTGTACTGGAAGACGCTCAGTGACAGACAGATTGACAAACTCGTGACACGACATGACTACTGGACCTCTCTCCTTGACGAAGACATTCGCAGACCCACAAACCAACACAACCTTTTCTACTCCTTGCATGATCCTGCTCCTAACCCTATTTACAAATAACCTTGGATTCTCCGAGAGGTACCTTCTATGACAGGTACCATTCTCTGATCCACGTTCGCCTTTCCCTTTGGGTTAAGACATGGCTCAGTTCTACACTCCTCTCTAGCTCTAAACGTCGCATGTCCCTTCCTTCCCGCTCGCCCCACCGGAGTCCCAACAGAAGAGCCTGAATTTCTCTTCTCAATATCTGTCCCACGATCGCCTCGCTGCTGGGTTAAGCCCTGGCTCTATTTCTACGACTAAGAACACTCCTCTCCAGCACTGTTCTTCGTCTGTCCCGTCTTCCCCGCTCATCCCATTTGGGATCTTACCTGAACTTTCGTTCGTTCGTTCGTTCGTTCGGTCTTTGCTCCAGATTCTCCTCCACCACGATGCTGTGAACACTAACTCCAAGGCCGAGGGACTGATTACCTCATCTTTTGTATATAGTTCTACTGTCTTCCTATTATGTCCTAGAATCTGTATTGATAAAGCCACTGGATGGCGAAACGTCTACAATAAAGATATCCAGATGTTGCACATGTGTCTTAACTTTCATATTGTCAGTATTTTATACCTTTCTTGCACAACTTGTCAGACACTGCAACATCATGGAATCTTGGTTCAGAGGACATCTACAAGACCTTCTTCACGGCTGCTGCAACTAACCCATCTCTTTGGGAAGGACCTACTTCCACTGGGGAATCCCGCCTACCAGTGACTTTGCCCTCGTCTGCTGCCCGTCCCTATCCACTGACGCCTATATAACCGCCAGTCTTCTTGTCTTTGCTCCAGATTCTCCTCCACCACGATGCTGTGAACACTAACTCCAAGGCCGAGGGACTGATTACCTCATCTTTTGTATATAGTTCTACTGTCTTCCTATTATGTCCTAGAATCTGTATTGATAAAGCCACTGGATGGCGAAACGTCTACAATAAAGATATCCAGATGTTGCACATGTGTCTTAACTTTCATATTGTCGGTATTTTATACCTTTCTTGCACAGTGCTCTAGTAGCCATCTCGATGTTGGAGAAGGTTAGCTTGATCATTGTAGAGGCGTTGGGGTTTTTGGTGATAAGTTCAATCGACGCCCAGGTATTTTGTTCCTCGATAGAGGTCTTGAGATCCTCAGTCGATAAAGAAGTGACGAGTTTGTCCAGCCGTTTGACGAAAACGGAACGTTTCGCCAGCAAAAAAGGTGAAGGGGAGATGGTGAACTGTCGGTCTCTGAGGGTTTTCATAGAAGTGTCGGCGATCAGCTTTGTGGTTTCATAATCGTCAGTACAGACGACGATGAATGAGTCTTTCGTCGAGTGGATGGCTGTAAATTTAACTTGTAGGTAAGTCTTTACAGCGGCAGCAAGGGCAAGTTTAGTAGAGTCATTTATTACTCCACTGTTGGGGTTTTGATCCTTACACGGTTTGCAAGCATCATGAAGGATTTAAGTCAGGCGCTGGTACGGTGACTATAGGTTCCCCTCCCCGACGGGGATCAAAGGGAACACTTCTTGAGGTGAGAAGCGACTGTGTCTTACGATGATGTGTTTGGAGTGTGAGTCAACAAGAAGTAACGAACGAACGAACGAAAGTTCAGGTAAGCAAGCAAGCAAGTGCAGGTAAGATCCCAATGGGATGAGCGGGGAAGACGGGACAGACGAAGAATAGCGCGGAGAGGAGTGTTCTTAGTCGTAGAAATAGAGCCAGGGCTTGACCCAGCAGCTAAGGCGATCGTGGGACAGACTTGGAGAAAAAACGGGAAGAGAGCAAGCTGTGTATGGAACTGAACTTCTCAGGCTGAGGGACCGACAACCCCAAATTCCACGACCTCAAGGGCGATGGACCGACCACACCGCCCCCACACCTCCACTGGTCCCGCCCACCTTCTGTACTGAAAGAAGCCTACTGTGTAGGCGAAACGCCCCGGAACAAAGTCGCCCATCTGTTGCCTATATGTCTCACCCACCAGTCTCGTGGTAGGTGAGGTCTTTGAGTCTCGAGAGCTGGAAGTTTCCAGGTCGCAGGAGAGGGCATCAGACATGTGGGAGGTTATTTTAGTAGTTGAGGAGGCAGGTTTGCAGTGGAGCCATTTGCAAACTTCTTGAAGCTGCTCCTGGAGAGGTGGTATGCGTTGTCTTGTTGGAAAAAGTGAAACGAAGAGGCTTGATGAACTCAAGAACTTGCGTGAGTGTGAAGTGAAGAGGTGATTCGCAGGCATACTTGACTGTTCCATCACCGAGGCCTTTGTATAGTTCAGAGCAGGTCATGGTTGTCAGCGTTCGAGGGAGAGGTTGTAGAAAGTAAGGTTTTCCCAAGAGGGTGTGCTGGAGTCGTCGCTATCTGCTTCGTCGGGGGATTCGTCAGAAATTCTTGTTCAATTGTTTCTACAGTGATTGTGTCAAGAGGAGGCTGGGAGTCTAGAGTATTTGCGGTCTGGTGGTTGTTGGTGGTTGTTGAGAGGTGGCAGTGGTCACTGGGCGTGGTTCAGGAGTGTTTTTTTTGGGGCAGAGTTAGGATTTGGGCCTGAAGTTGATGTGAAGTTAGCGATGTTTGGGATAATCTTGAGGAAGTCCTGTGATGTTGGCGAGTCAGGAAAGTGAATGACGGCATGTTGTTAAGACGGAATAGTTCGTTAATTGTAGTGTTGAATGTGCCTGGGTTTGCTGCATTTGCAAGGTGTGCATACATCATGCAGTACAACACCTTAGAGGGAGCAGCGTCAGGGAGTACAGAAAGGGAATTGCTGGATAGAGATGACTGCTGTGTGGCTTGTAGAATTCTGGTGGTGTCCGACTGGAGTTTTGAAATGGCGGTGTATGTCGGCGATTTGGGGACTATTCTTCTTGGTTTCTTCTTTAATTTTTTTCGACATTACTTCTTTTCGTAGTGGGCATTTTGCTGCAAGGGTATGTGAGTACCCTTGCAGTTAAGACATGTTGGAGTGGCATTGGTGGTGGTGCAGGCTTTGAAGTTATGACCTTTTCCACAGGTAGAACAGAACTTTTTGTCTTTAATGGGGCAGTCCTTTGTTGAATGTTGATAAGAGTAACAGTTCCAACAGCGAGAGACATGGGCAAAACGTTCAGGTTCAATGTGGCGTGGATGTATGTGGTAATATGAGATAGCTAGTCCATTAGCGAGTGCTTGGGTAGCCATATCTATGTTTGAAAAGGTGATTTTGATCATAGATGAGGCATTGGGAATTCGTGTGATGGTGTCTACAGAGGCCCAGGTGTTTTGGTCTTCGATAGAGGTCTTCAGTTCATCCGTTGGAATAGATGTGATTATCTTATCCAATTGTTTAACAAAAACTGAACGTTTCGCCAGCAAGGAGGGAGACGGTGATATGATGAATTGACGGCCCCGTAATGTGTTCATTGCAGTGTCGTCCATAAGTTTAACTGCTTCATTGTCGTCGGTGCAGACGACAATAAAGGAATCCTTGAGTGAGTGGATCGCTGTGAATTTGAGATGTAGGCAGGTCCTCATAGCGGCAGCAAGTAATAGTTTAGTGGAATCATTTATAACACCACTGGCTGGTTTGATTTTAACACGATGTGCGAACATTGTCGAACAGGTAGAGATTACCCTCCCCAACGGGAATCGTAGGGAGACTGCCCTAAGGTAAGATCCCAACTGGGATGAGCGGGGAAGACGGGACAGACGAAGAACAGTGCTGGAGAGGAGTGTTCTTAGTCGTAGAAATAGAGCCAGGGCTTAACCCAGCAGCGAGGCGATCGTGGGACAGATATTGAGAAGAGAAATTCAGGCTCTTCTGTTGTGTAAGAATGGTATATAATACCGACAAGATGAAATTAAGACACATATGCAACATCTGGGTATCTTTATTGTAGACGTTTCGCCATCCAGTGGCTTTATCAATACAAATTCTAGGACATAACTTGAAGACAGTAGAACTATGTACAGAAGATGAGGTAATCAGTCCCTCAACCTAGGAGTAGGTGCGAAGAGCACCATAGTCGTGGAGATTCTAAAGCAGAAGAAAAGAGCCTGGTGCTTATATAGTAACGTCAGGTGTAGCAGACGAGGGCATATTCACTGGTAGGCGGGATTCCCCAGTGGAAGTAGGTCCTTCCCAAAGAGATGGGACTCCGGTGGGGTGAGCGGGAAGGAAGGGACATGCGACGTTTAGAGCTAGAGAGGAGTGTAGAACTGAGCCATGTCTTAACCCAAAGGGTAAGGCGAACGTGGATCAGAGAATGGTACCTGTCATAGAAGGTACCTCTCGGAGAATCCAAGGTTATTTGTAAATAGGGTTAGGAGCAGGATCATGCAAGGAGTAGAAAAGGTTGTGTTGGTTTGTGGGTCTGCGAATGTCTTCGTCAAGGAGAGAGGTCCAGTAGTCATGTCGTGTCACGAGTTTGTCAATCTGTCTGTCACTGAGCGTCTTCCAGTACAGATCGGGCGCAGGGATGTCTAACTGGGCATGTAGAGACTCGCATGTGGCGAAGTCCTCCCATCTGACGTCAAGCACCCAGCGCAGCGCCTTGTTCTGGACACGCTGCAGTTTAACTAAGTTTGTTTTTGCTGCAAGAGAGAGGGCTAGAGGAGAGTAAGTTATCAGAGGACGTATAAGGGATTTGTAGAGGTGTAGTTTGGTGCGTTGAGAGGCATGTTTCAGCTTGTAGAGGCCCGCAAGGGCCTTACTAGCTATTGCATGCCTTGAGTGAATGTGTCCTTGTAAGCGTAGAAGGTAGTCAAGATTAACGCCAAGGACAGTGACAGATTGTGTCATGGGGATGTAAGTGCGGGTGTCAGCTGTTCTGAGCTCGACAGGTAATGGAGGATCACATTTTCTGTAGTTAAAATATGTAATGCTGGATTTAGCTGCATTGGTTTTGATCCTCCATTTTTGTTCCCAGATGGTTATCCTGTCGACCTCATTTTGTTTTGTGTGTGAGTGTATCTATATTGGCATGAGTGATAAGTTGTGTAATGTCGTCTGCATTGGCTAGTGTGATGGAGTTTTGGTATACAGGTGTTGGAATGTCGTTAGTGTATAAAATGTAGAGGGTAGGGGAGAGGACAGATCCCTGGGGTACTCCAGCATTTAGTGTGAAGTAGTCAGAGTAACATCCTTGGAATTTGATTCTCATGGTACGGCCGTCTAGGAAGTTGCAGAGGAGTTTACGAGTAGTGAGAGGCAGGTTAAAGTTAGTGCAGAGTTTGTACTTGAGCCCTTGGTGCCAGTGTCAAAAGCTTTTTCAACGTCTTTTGCAACCAGGGCTGTCCTGTTTCTTTGTTCTGTGTTTATGTGGATGTAGTTGAGAATGATGCTAATGGGATCTTGTGTGGATCTGTGTGTTCTGAAGCCAAACTGACCATCAGAAAGTAGAGAGTTGTGTTCCAGGTATCTGCGAAGGCGATGATTGACGAGTTTTTCAAAGAGTTTACCTAAAGTTTCGAGGAGGCTGATAGGGCGATAATTTCTAGGATCAGAGTAGGCTTTTTTTGGGTTTAGGAAGGAGGATAGCAGTAGCAGCTTTGAAGAGGGAAGGGAAGTATCCAGAGGCAAGGGAGGCATTGAGGAGGTTTGTGTAGGCAGTAATGATAGAGTCAGGAAGGTGTTTTAGGATAATATGGTTTAGGCCAGAGGCGCCAGGAGCCTTGGGAGGAAGGTGTCTGAGGAGAGTTTTAATGTCTGTGTTGGTGAAAGGAGTGTGAGTCAACAAGAAGTGGAGCAGGACGGGTATATATAGGCAGGAAGAGGTAGTGGTGGTAGTAGTAGTAGTGGTGGTAGTGAGGAATTAAGGAGGAGGAGGAGCCAGTCAAATACAAATAAAGGGGAGCACTGCAAGGGAGCTAGGTGCCCACAGAGGGAGAGCAAGAACACAGAGGTGGGGCGGAGGGGAAGGAATGAAATAAATATAGAAGGAACAGAAACACAAGACAGAAGAAAGGAAGTCAACCCAGAAGAGAAAAGAAAAAGGGAAAGAGGAAAGGGGAAGAGGGAGAAGAAGAAAAAGGAGGAATCAGGATAAGTCAAGGGTGTTCTGAGGTTTGGAGCATTTTATAATATAGTGGGAGAGGAAGGCATCTACAGAGACGAAGCCAGGACTAAGATTCATACTAGGAAAATTGTGTATTAGGGAGGATTCAACCAGACGGCGACTGTTAGAGTTGAAAGTAGGGAAGACAGTTTTAGCAGAAGACCAGTCAATAGGATGCCTGTGATCTCTGACGTGACAGAAAAGAGCACTATTAGTGTCGGCAAGCCTAACGCTATTTTTGTGCTCCCTAAGTCTGTCAGAAAGACATCGACCAGTTTCTCCAAAGTATTGAAGAGGACAGGAGGAGCAAGAAATAGAGTAGACACCAGGAACATCTGTAGAGGGAGGAGAGGTATGAACGAGATTAGTGCGAAGAGTGTTAGTCTGGCGGAAGGTAAGCTTGATGTCTAAGGGACGGAGAAAATTGTTGAGATTAGAAAGACCGAAAATGTAGGAAAGGCAGAGGACAGAAGAGTTCCCAGGAGTAGAGAGTTTGGGAGAGAAGTTAGTTTAATATCTTTATTATGCACCCCATACCCATCCTGTGGGCGGTAGTCAAAAGATTACAAAGGTACATAATGGGTCCAGGGACTGGACCCCAAAGTTATGATAGCTGAACTAGTTACAAAGGTATGGTCCTGTCTCTGCCCACACACCAGTGTACTCCCCTGTCTCTGCCCACACACCAGTGTATGGCCCTGTCTCTGTCCACACACCAGTGTATGGCCCTGTCTCTGTCCACACATCAGTGTATGGCCCTGTCTCTGCCCACACACCAGTGTACTGCCCTGTCTCTGTCCACACACCAGTGTACTGCCCTGTCTCTGTCCACACAACAGTGTATGGCCCTGTCTCTGTCCACACATCAGTGTATGGCCCTGTCTCTGCCCACACACCAGTGTACTGCCCTGTCTCTGCCCACACACCAGTGTACTGCCCTGTCTCTGTCCACACACCAGTGTATGGCCCTGTCTCTGTCACACATCAGTGTAT
>NC_069481.1:2838052-2924651 GCF_026875155.1 Cherax quadricarinatus
TGACCTCCCGATCCCGAGAGTTTTTCCCCAAAAGCCAGGGGGTGCCACTTCTTTACAGTCTATGGTGCGGAACTCTATAAAAACCCTTACAAAAATCTAAGTAAATAATACAAATTCTTTTTGTGGTAAACACCCTAAAAAAGCTTTCTAAAGAAAGTTAAAAAAAATTAGTTAGACAAGCCGCCTCTTGTGAATCCAAAGCTGAGTTCATTAATAAACTATGTTTCGAGATGGCTTCTTATAATTCAGCTATAATTGACTTAAAATTTGCCTACAATTGGGGTCAGGCTTATTGGGGGGTATTTGACGGTAACGACTTGTCCCCTGTTTTAAAAATAGGATTTACTTTAGCCATCTTCCCATACAGAACTACACCTGTTTAAGAGTAATTAAAAATATTATTTAAAGGGTTTCCAGAGTTCCTTTTGCTTTCCTTAAAAACCCCTTTGAAAAAACCTCATCAGGCCGGCGCTTTTTTGCTTCGTCTGTCTATCTCCCTCACAACCACTCACTATGACTTTGTTACAAAATTTTATCTTTTTCTAGCCCACTTTTAAAATTAATTAGGAATTTGTTAGGTCTTCCGTGTAAAAATGTAGAAAATAATTTTTTAAAAATCACACTTTCATTCTCTTTGTCAGAAAGGTGCCATGTTATTTTTAAGGGGACCTATCTTATCTCAAACTTTTGTTCTTAACCGGGAAAAAAAATTTTTGGGTTAGTTTAGAACCCCTTTAAAATTTTAAATTTTCATAGTCCCTTTTAGTTTTTCTTATCCCCTTTTTAATTCCCTCTTTGCCCAATTATGATATAAAGACCCTCACCTTTTTTGATACGCCATAAACCCTTTTTTTCCCCTGTAATTTTTGAGCCTTTACATTTTTTTGGGTCATTTCTTTTTGATCTAATTTTTTTTATAGGGGATAAACGCTCTTTGAGCAGCATGTTTAGTTTTCAGAAAACTGTCATTTTGATAGCTCCTTCGTTCCCCAGTCAACAGAGATAAGTGTTTTTAACCCATCGTAATTGCTAGCGAAAATTGGGACTGTTTCTGAGTTTTCGCTACTTTTTATTCCATTCAAAGCTAATGTATTTATTTGTGGTCGCTAGCACCCCGTTCCTCTGAAATTTCTAAAATTTTTTAACAAGGATTTTGTTGCCATAAATAAGTCAAGCAGGTTATTTCCCTTGTATTCGTCACAACTTTCAAAAAACAATCCGAAATACTTCTAAGAAGTCTAATTCTAAATTCCCCTCAAGAAATTCCAATCAACTGACTAAAGTTAAAGTCTCCAGAATTACTACATTATCGTGCCTTTTTGGGCCCTTTAAAAATTTCCCCCCTAGTAGTTTCCCTTGGTCCCTACTAAGTTAGGGGGACGGATATCATCCTAAAATCAGTTTTTCATGCCCCCCTGAAAATTCTATCCAAAAGACTCGTATGTGTTACTTTGGGTTAATACCCCCTTTTTTTGCAAAAAGTTTTAAGCGTCTCCCCAGTACAACTAAATAACATGGGGTTTTAAGTATCTCGGGGGTACTGTTTCTACTATAAAAAATAACACGGGCATAAATATTCTGGCAGTACGTTGTTTTCTATAAACTAACACTGGGCTATAAGTGTCCCTCTGGCAGTATGTTGTTACTACTAAACTAACATGGGCTATAAGATCTCTGGCAGTACGTTGGGTTTTATAAACTAAAAACCGGGGTTATAAGTATCTCTGGGAGTACTGTTGTTACTACTAAACTAACACTGGGTTAAGTACTCTGGCAGTACGTTTTTCTACTAAATAAAAACGGGTTATAAGTATCTCTGGGAGTACTTTTTTACTATAAAATAAAATGGGCTATAAGTATTTTGGCAGTACGTTGTTTCTAAAACTAACACTGGGTTTTAAAATATTTTGGGATACTGTTGTTACTAATAAATAAAAAGGGATAATATCTCTGGGAGTAATGTTGTTACTCTAAACTAACATGGGTTTTAAAATATCTCGGCAGAAATTTGTTACTACTAAAATAAAATGGGTTAAGTACTCGGGAGTACTGTTTTACTACTAAACTAACACTGGGTTTTAAGTTCTTGGCATACTGTTGCACACTAAACTAAAACGGGGTTTTAAGTATCTTGGGAGTACTTTGTTACATAAATAACACTGGGGATAAGTATCTCTGGCAGTACGTTGTTACTACTAAACTAAAACGGGGTATTTAAATATCTTGGGGTATGTTGTTACTACTAAACTAAAATGGGCATAAGTATCTTGGCAGTAGTTGTTACACTAAAAATAACCTGGGTATAAATACTCTGGGAGTACTGTTTTTACTACTAAATAACACTGGGCTATAATTCTTGCAGTACTGTTTTTTCACTAAATAAACTGGGTAAAGTATCCTTTTAGTACTGTTGTTACTACTAAACTAACACGGGTTATAAGTACTCTGGGGTATGTTTTACTTAAACTAACCGGGCTATAAAATATCTCTGGCGTATGTTTTTATCTAAAATAAACTGGGGTTTTAATATCTCTGGGTATGTTGTTACACTAAACTAACACTGGGCTATAAGTTTCTCTGGCAGTACTGTTGTTACTACTAAACTAACACTGGGTTATAAGTATCTCTGGCAGTACTGTTGTTACTACTAAATAACACGCGTTTTAAATATTTGGAAATTGTTGTTTCTACTAAAAATAAAAAGGGGGATAAGTATCTCTGGCAGTACTGCTGTTCTACTAAACTAACACTGGGCTTTAATTCTCTGGCATTCTGTTGTTACACAAACTAAAAACTGGGTTAAAAACTCTGGGATACTGTTGTTATACTAAACTTAAAAACTGGGTTATAAGTTCTCTGGCATACTGTTGCTACTACTAAACTAAAACTGGGCTATAAGTATTCTGGCAGAAATGTTGTTATACTAAACTAACACTGGGCTTAAAGGGCTTGGCAGTACTGTTGTTATACTAAATAACACTGGGCTATAATATCCTGGCAGTACTGTTGTTTACAAACTAACACTGGGTTATAAGATCTCGGCAGTACTGTTTTCTACTAAACAAAACTGGGGTTTTAAGATCTTGGCAAAAGTTGTTACTACTAAATAAAAACGGGGGTTTTAAATATCTCTGGGATTTCTGTTGTTACTCTAAACAAAAACTGGGTTTTAAGTACCCCGGCAGTACTGTTGTTACTACTAAACTAAACACGGGTTTTTAAATTTTCCCTGGCAGTACGTTGTTACTACTAACAACACTGGGTTAAAGTATCCTGGCAGTTGTTGTTTCACTAAAAAAACATGGGTTTTTTAAAATTATCTTGGCAGTATGTTGTTACTACTAAACTAACACTGGGTTTAAGATCTCTGGGAGTTTTGTTTTTATACTAAATAACACTGGGTTATAAGTATCTCTGGAAATACGTTGTTACTACAAATAACACTGGGGTTTTGTTTCGGCAGTATGTTGTTACTATAAAAAAAACACGGTTTTAAGTATCTCTGGCATACGTTGTTATACTAAACTAACATGGGTTATAATATTCTCTGGCAGTATGTTGTTATACTAAACTAAAACTGGTTATAAGTACTCGGCATACTGTTGTTACTACTAAACTAAAACTGGGTTAAAATAACTCTGGCAGTCTTTTTGTTACTATAAACTAACACGGGTTTTAAGTATCCCCGGCAGTCTGTTTTATACTAACTAACATGGGTTATAATACTCTGGCAGTACGTTGTTATACTAAACAACACGGGTTTAAGTACCTGGCAGCTGTTGATATACTAAATAACATGGGTTAAAAAGTATCCCTGGCAGTACTGTGTTATACTAAAAAACATGGGGTTTTAAGTTCTTGGCAGTACTGTTGTTATAAAAAACTAACATGGGTTTTTAAGTTATCTTGGCGTACTGTTTTTTTACTAAAATAAACTGGGTTTTAAGTATCTTGGCATACTGTTGTTATACAAACTAACACTGGGTTTTAAGTACTCTGGCAGTACTGTTGTTACTCTAAACAACACGGGTTATAAGATCTCTGGCAGTACTGTTTTACTAAAACAACACTGGGTTATAAGTATCTCTGGCAGTACTGTTGTTACTACTAAACTAACACTGGGTTATAAGTATCTCTGGCAGTACTGTTTTTACTACTAAACTAACACTGGGTTATAAGTATCTCTGGCAGTACGTTGTTATACTAAAAATAAAACTGGTTATAAGTATCTCGGGAGTACGTTGTTCTACTAAACTAAAACTGGGTTTTAAATATCTTGGCAGTACTGTTGTTATATAAATAACATGGGGTTTTAATTCTTGGCGTACTGTTGTTACTACAAAAACACGGGGTTAAAGTTATCTTGGCAGTACGTTTTTACAAACTAAAATGGGTTATAATATCTCGGGGAGTACTGTTGTTACTACTAAACTAAACGGGTTATAAGTTATCTCTGGCGTATGTTGCTATAAATAAACTAACATGGGTTAAAATTTTTTCCAGGGACTGTTGTCACAAATAAAACTGGGTTTTAAATTATCTCTGGCAGTACTGTTGCTACTACTAAACTAACACTGGGTTATAATACTCTGGCAGTATGTTGTACTACTAAAAATAACCTGGGTTATAAGTTTCTTGGCAGTACTGTTGTTACTACTAAATAACACGGGTTATAAGTATCTTGGCATACTGTTGCACTCTAAACTAACACTGGGTTTTTAAATTATCTTTGGCTACTGTTGTTTACTAAACTAAACTGGGTTATAAAATATCTCGGCAGTACTGGCTTACTAAAAAAACCTGGGTTTTTAATTATTCGGCAGTATGTTGTTTTCTAACTAACATGGCTTTTAAATATCTCTGGCGTACTGTTGTTACATAAACTAACACTGGGTTTTTTAAGTATCCTTGGCAGTACGTTGTTTTCTACTAAACAACATGGGTTATAAGTATCTCTGGCAGTACTGTGTTAACTAAAAATAACAGGGATAAGTATCTCTGGCAGTCTGTTGTTATACTAAACAAACACTGGGCTATAAGTATCTTGGCGTACGTTTTACTACTAAACTAACACGGGTTTTAAGTATCTTGGGGAGTACTGTTGTTACTATAACTAACACTGGGTTATAAGTATCTTGGGAGTCTGTTGCTACTACTAAAAATAACAAGGCTTAAGTATCTCTGGCATATGTTGTTATACTAAACAACACTGGGCTTAATGTCTCGGCAGTACTGTTGTTACTACTAAACTAACACTGGGTAAAGATTTGGGAGTACTGTTGTTACTACTAAAAATAACCTGGGTTATAATACTTGGCGTATTTGTTACTACTAAACTAACACTGGGTTTTTTAAAATATCTCTGGGGTATGTTTTACTACTAAACTAACACTGGGTTATAAGTATCTCTGGCAGTACTGTTGTTACTACTAAACTAACACTGGGTTATAAGTATCTCTGGCAGTACTGTTGTTACTACTAAACTAACACTGGGTTATAAGTATCCCTGGCAGTACTGTTGTTACTACTAAACTAACACTGGGTTTTAAGTATCTTGGCAGTACTGTTGTTATACTAAAAATAACATGGGGGTTTTAAAAAATTTTTTCTGGCAGTATGTTGTTATACAAACTAAAAGGGGTTTTAAGTATCTCTGGCAGTACTTTTTACTACTAAATAAACTGGGTTATAAGTATCTCTGGAAATATTTTTTTACTACTAAACTAACACTGGGCTATAAGTATCTCTGGCAGTACTGTTGTTACTACTAAACTAACACTGGGTTATAAGTATCTCTGGCAGTACTGTTGTTACTACTAAACTAACACTGGGTTATAAGTATCTCTGGCAGTACTGTTGTTACTACTAAACTAAAAACTGGGGTTAAAGTATCTCTGGGGGAGTACTGTTTTTACTACTAAACTAAACTGGGGTTTTTAAATATCTCTGGGAGTACTGTTGTTACTACAAAAATAACACTGGGTTATAAATCCCTGGGGTACGTTGTTACTACTAAAATAACACTGGGTTTTAAGTATCTCTGGCAGTCTTTTGTTATACTAAATAAAACGGGGTTTTAAGTACCCCGGCGTACTGTTGTTACTACTAAACTAACACTGGTTTTTAAGTATCCTGGGAGATGTTGTTCTACTAAAAATAAATGGTTAAAGTATTCTGGCTTTGTTTTTATACAAACTAAAACTGGGTTATAATTATCTTGGCATACTGTTTTTTATTCTAAATAACACTGGGTTATAAGTATCTCTGGCAGTACGTTGTTACTACTAAATAAAACTGGGGTTTTAAGTATCTCGGGAGTATGTTGTTTTTCTATAAACTAAACTGGTTATAAGTATCTCTGGCATACTGTTGTTCTACTAAACTAACACTGGGTTTAATAAAATTTTGGCAGTACTGTTGCTACTACTAAATAACACTGGGGTTTTAAAATATCTCTGGGGTACTGTTGTAACTAAACTAACACTGGGTTTAAAGTATCTCTGGAGTACTGTTGTTTTCTTCTAAACTAACACGGGTTATAAATATCTCTGGCAGTACTGTTGTTATACAAACTAAAACTGGGTTATAAGTATCTCGGCAGTACTGGTTTTTTTACTACTAAACTAACACTGGGTTATAAGTATCTCTGGCAGTACTGTTGTTATTACTAAACTAACACTGGGTTATAAGTATCTCTGGCAGTACTGTTGTTACTACTAAAATAACCCCTGGTTATAAGTATCTCTGGCAGTACTGTTGTTACTACTAAACTAACACTGGGTTATAAGTATCTCTGGCAGTACTGTTGTTACTACTAAACTAACACTGGGTTATAAGTATCTCTGGCAGTACTGTTGTTACTACTAAACTAACACTGGGTTATAAGTTATCTCTGGCAGTACTGTTGCTAATACTAAACTAACACTGGGTTATAAGTTTTTGGCAGACTGTTGTTATACTAAACTAAAATGGGTTATAAATATCCTGGCAGACTTTGTTACTACTAAAAATAAAACCGGGTTATAAGTATCCCGGCAGATGTTGTTACTATAAAATAACACGGGTTTTAAAATTCTCGGCGACTGTTGTTATACTAAACTAACAGGGTTTAAGTATCTCTGGCAGTACTGTTGTTACTACTAAACTAACACTGGGTTATAATTATCTCTGGCAGTACTGTTGTTACTACTAAACTAACACTGGGTTATAAGTATCTCTGGCAGTACTGTTGTTACTACTAAACTAACACTGGGTTATAAGTTATCTCTGGCAGTACTGTTGCTACTACAAAAAATAAAACTGGGGTTTTCAGTTATCTCTGGCGTACTGTTGCTACTACTAAACTAACACTGGGTTTTTAAGTTCCCCTTGGAGTACTGTTGACTACAAACAACACGGGTTTATAAGTTCTTGGCGTATGTTTTACTACTAACTAACGGGGTTATAAGTTATCTTGGCAGTTTTTTGTTTCACTAAACTAACCTGGGTTTAAATATCTTGGGAGTACTTTTTTGCTACACTAAAAATAAAAAACTGGGTTATAATTATTCTGGCGTATGTTTTTACTACTAAAAAAACTGGGGATAAAATATCTCTGGATACTGTTGCTACTACTAAACTAACATGGGGTTTTAAATTATTTGGCAGACTGTTCTACTACTAAACTAAAACTGGGGTTTTAAGTATCTTGGCAGTACTGTTGTTACACTAAAATAACACGGGGTTTAATATCTCTGGCGTTGTTGTTTCTATAAACTAACCTGGGTTATAAGTTCTCTGGGAGTATGTTTTTACTACTAAACTAACATGGGTTATAAGTATCTCGGCAGTACTGGTTACTACAAAAAACACTGGGTTATAAGTATCTTGGCAGGTATGTTGTTTTCTACTAAACTAACACTGGGGTTTTAAGTATTCTGGGGTACTGTTGTTACTCTAAATAACACTGGGGATAAGTATCTCTGGCATATGTTGTTTTCTACAAATAACACTGGGGTTTTAAATATCTCTGGAAATACTGTTGTTATACAAACTAACATGGGTTATAATATTCCCGGCATTTTGTTGTTACTACTAAACTACACTGGGTTTTAAGTTATTTGGCAGTACTGTTGCTATAAAAAACATGGGTTATAAGTATCTTGGCAGTACTGTTGTTAAATAAATAACCTTTGGGCTATAAGTATCTCTGGGGAGGGACTGTTTTTACTCTAAACAACACTGGGTTTTAAATTTTTTCTGCAGTACGTTGTTCTACAAACAACACTGGGTTATAAGTATCTTGGGGTACTGTTTTACTACAAAAATAACACTGGGTTATAAGTATCTCGGCAGCACTGTGTTACTACTAAACTAACACTGGGTTATAATATCTCTCAGTACGTTTTTATTTCTAGACTAAGGGTAGGCTTTTTAAATATTCAAGACAATAAGCAGTGGGAAAGAGACAGGCCCTCGCTGGTGTGTGGACGAGACAGGGCCATACATGGGTGTGGGGCAAGACAGGGCCATCATGGTGTTTTGGGAAAAGAGACAGGGGCCCTACAAGGTCTGTGGACAGAGAAAGGGCCTACACTGGTCTGGGCAGAGACAGGGCCATACACTGGTGTGTGGGCAGAGACAGGGCAGTCCTGGTGTGTGGGCGAGACCGGGGCCCTACCTGATGTGGGACAAGGGGCAGGGCCATACACGGGGTGTGGCAGAGACAGGGCAGTACACGGGTGTGGGGGGGGGAAAAAGACGGGCATACACTGGGGTGTGGGCGAGACAGGGGCCCAAAACTGATTGGGGGACAGAACAGGGCCCTACATTTGTGTGGACAGAGACAGGGCAGTACCCCTGGGTGTGGACAGGAAGGGCAGTACACTGGTGTGTGGGCGAGACAGGGCCATACACTGATGGTGGGCAGAGACAGGGCCATACATGGTTGGGGGGACAGAGAAGGGCCATACACGGGTGTGGGCAAAGGGAAGGGAGTACATGGTGTGTGGGGAGAGACAGGCCAAACCTTTTTAACTAGTTCACTATCATAACTTTGGGGTCCCCGCCCTGGACCCCTTATGACCTTTGTAATCTTTTGACTACCGCCCCAAAGGATGGGTATGGGGGGCATAATAAAATATTAAACTAAAATTTTCCCCCCAAACCTTACTCCCGGGAACTCTTCTGTCCTCTGCCTTCCTCATTTTCGGTTTTCTATTCAAAAATTTTTTCCTCCCTTAGACATCAAACTTACCTTCCGCCAGACTAAAACCTCTTCGCACTAATCCGTTCATACCCCTCCTCCCTCTACAGATGTTCCCGGGGTCTACTCTATTTTGCTCCTCCTGTCCTCTTCAATACTTTGGAGAAACTGGTCGATGTCTTTCTGACAGACTTAGGGAGCACAAAAATAGCGTTAGGCTTGCCGACACTAATAGTGCTCTTTTCTGTCACGTCAGAGATCACAGGCATCCTATTGACTGGTCTTCTGCTAAAACTGTCTTCCCTACTTTCAACTCTAACAGTCGCCGTCTGGTTGAATCCTCCCTAATACACAATTTTCCTAGTATGAATCTTAGTCCTGGCTTCGTCTCTGTAGATGCCTTCCTCTCCCACTATATTATAAAATGCTCCAAACCTCAGAACACCCTTGACTTATCCTGATTCCTCCTTTTTCTTCTTCTTCCCTCTTCCCCTTTCCTCTTTCCCTTTTTCTTTTCTCTTCTGGGTTGACTTCCTTTCTTCTGTCTTGTGTTTCTGTTCCTTCTATATTTATTTCATTCCTTCCCCTCCGCCCCACCTCTGTGTTCTTGCTCTCCCTCTTGTGGCACCTAGCTCCCTTGCAGTGCTCCCTTTATTTGTATTTGACTGGCTCCTCCTCCTCCTTAATTCCTCACTACCACCACTACTACTACTACACCACTACCTCTTCCTGCCTATATATACCCGTCCTGCTCCACTTCTTGTTGACTCACACTCCTTTCACCAACACAGACATTAAAACTCTCCTCAGACACCTTCCTCCCAAGGCTCCTGGCGCCTCTGGCCTAAACCATAATTATCCTAAACACCTTCCTGACTCTATCATTACTGCCTACACCAAAAACCCCCTCAATGCCTCCCTTGCCTCTGGATACTTCCCTTCCCTCTTCAAAGCTGCTACTGCTATCCTCCTTCCTAAACCCAAAAAAAGCCTACTCTGATCCTAGAAATTATCGCCCTATCAGCCTCCTCGAAACTTTAGGTAAACTCTTTGAAAAACTCGTCAATCATCGCCTTCGCAGATACCTGGAACACAACTCTCTACTTTCTGATGGTCAGTTTGGCTTCAGAACACACAGATCCACACAAAATCCCATTAGCACCCTTTCTCACTACATCCACATAAACACAGAACAAAGGGAAACAGGACAGCCCTGGTTGCAAAAGACGTTGAAAAAGCTTTTGACACTGGCACCAAGGGCTCAAGTAAAAAACTCTGCACTAACTTTAACCTGCCTCTCACTACTCGTAAACTCCTCTGCAACTTCTAGACGGCCGTACCATGAGAATCAAATTCCAAGGATGTTTACTCTGACTACTTCACACTAAATGCTGGAGTACCCCAGGGATCTGTCCTCTCCCCTCCCCTCTACATTTTATACACTAACGACATTCCAACACCTGTATACCAAAACCCCATCACACTAGCCAATGCAGACGACATTACACAACTTATCACTCATGCCAATATAGTACACTCACACACAAAACAAAATGAGGTCGACAGGATAAACCATCTGGGAAACAAAAATGGAGGATCAAAACCAATGCAGCTAAATCCAGCATTACATATTTTTAACTACAGAAAATGGGGATCCTCCTTTACCTGTCGAGCTCAGAAACAGCTGACCCCCGCACTTACATCCCCATGACACAATCTGTCACTGTCCTTGGCGTTAATCTTGACTACCTTCTACGCTTACAAGGACACATTCACTCAAGGCATGCAATAGCAAAGTAAGGCCCTTGCGGGCCTCTACAAGCTGAAACTTGCCTCTCAACGCACCAAACTACACCTCTACAAATCCCTTATACGTCCTCTGATAACTTACTCTCCTCTAGCCCTCTCTCTTGCAGCAAAAACAAACTTAGTTAAACTGCAGCGTGTCCAGAAAAAGGCGCTGCGCTGGGTGCTTGACGTCAGATGGGAGGACTTCGCCATGCGAGTCTCTACATGCCCAGTTAGAAAATCCCCTGCGCCCCCCATTTTGTACTGGAAGACGCTCAGTGCAGACAGATTGACAAAAATCGTGACAAGACATGACTATGGACCTTTCTCCTTGACGAAGACATTCGCAGACCCACAAACCCAAAACACCTTTTCTACTCCCTTTCATTTATCCTGCTCCTAACCCTATTTACAAATAACCTTGGATTCTCCGGAGGTACCTTCTATGACAGGTACCATTCTCTGATCCACGTTCGCCTTACCCTTTGGGTTAAGGACATGGCTCAGTTCTACACTCCTCTCTAGCTCTAAACGTCGATGTCCCCTTCCTTCCCGCTCACCCCCGGAAGTCCCATCTCTTTGGGAAGGACCTACTTCCACTGGGGAATCCGCCCTACCAGTGAATATGCCCTCGTCTGCTACACCTGACGTTACTATATAAGCACCAGGCTCTTTTCTTCTGCTTTAGAATCTCCACGACTATGGTGCTCTTCGCACCTACTCCTAGGTTGAGGGACTGATTACCTCATCTTCTGTACATAGTTTACTGTCTTCAAGTTATGTCCTAGAATTTGTAGTGATAAAGCCACTGGATGGCGAAACGTCTACAATAAAGATACCCAGATGTTGCATATGTGTCTTAATTTCATCTTGTCGGTATTATATACCATTCTTACACAACAGAAGAGCCTGAATTTCTCTTCTCAATATCTGTCCCACGATCGCCTCGCTGCTGGGTTAAGCCCTGGCTCTATTTCTACGACTAAGAAACTCCTCTCCAGCACTGTTCTTCGTCTGTCCCGTCTTCCCCGCTCATCCCAGTTGGGATCTTACCTTAGGGCAGTCTCCCTACGATTCCCGTTGGGGAGGGTTAATCTCTACCTGTTCGACAATGTTCGCACATCGTGTTAAAATCAAACCAGCCAGTGGTGTTATAAATGATTCCACTAAACTATTACTTGCTGCCGCTATGAGGACCTGCCTACATCTCAAATTCACAGCGATCCACTCACTCAAGGATTCCTTTATTGTCGTCTGCACCGACGACAATGAAGCAGTTAAACTTATGGACGACACTGCAATGAACACATTACGGGGCCGTCAATTCATCATATCACCGTCTCCCTCCTTGCTGGCGAAACGTTCAGTTTTTGTTAAACAATTGGATAAGATAATCACATCTATTCCAACGGATGAACTGAAGACCTCTATCGAAGACCAAAACACCTGGGCCTCTGTAGACACCATCACACAAATTTCCCCAATGCCTCATCTATGATCAAAATCACCTTTTTCAAACATAGATATGGCTACCCAAGCACTCGCTAATGGACTAGCTATCTCATATTACCACATACATCCACGCCACATTGAACCTAAAACGTTTTGCCCATGTCTCTCGCTGTTGGAACTGTTACTCTTATCAACATTCAACAAAGGACTGCCCCATTAAAGACAAAAAGTTCTGTTCTACCTGTGGAAAAGGTCATAACTTCAAAGCCTGCACCACCACCAATGCCACTCCAACATGTCTTAACTGCAAGGGTACTCATCATACCCTTGCAGCAAAATGCCCACTACGAAAAGAAGTAATGTCGAAAAAAATTAAAGAAGAAACCAAGAAGAATAGTCCCAAATCGCCGACATACACCGCCATTTCAAAACTCCAGTCGGACACCACCAGAATTCTACAAGCCACACAGCAGTCATCTCTATCCAGCAATTCCCTTTCTGTACTCCCTGACGCTGCTCCCTCTAAGGTGTTGTACTGCATGATGTATGCACACCTTGCAAATGCAGCAAACCCAGGCACATTAAAACACTACAATTAACGAACTATTCCGTCTTAACAACATGCCGTCATTCAACTTTCCTGACTCGCCAACATCACAGGACTTCCTCAAGATTATCCCAAACATCGCTAAACTTCACATCAACTTCAGGCCAAATCCTAACTCTGCCCCAAAAAAAACACTCCTGAACCACGCCCAGTGACCACTGCCACCTCTCAACAACCACCAACAACCAGCCAGACCGCAAATACTCTAGACTCCCAGCCTCCTCTTGACACAATCACGTAGAAAAAATTGAACAAGAATTTCCTGACGAATCCCCCGACGAAGCAGATAGCGACGACTCCAGCACACCTCTTGGAAAAACCTTACTTTCTACACCTCTCCCTCGAACGCTGACACCATGACCTGCTCTGAACTATACAAAGGCCTCGGTGATGGAACAGTCAAGTATGCCTGCGAATCACCTCTTCACTTCACACTCACGCAAGTTCTTGAGTTCATCAAGCCTCTTCGTTTCACTTTTTCCAACAAGACAACGCTATACCACCTCTCCAGGAGCAGCTTCAAGAAGTTTGCAAATGGCTCCACTGCAAACCTGCCTCCTCAACTACTAAAATTAACCTCCCACATGTCTGATGCCCTCTCCTGCGACCCGGAAAAATTCAGCTCTCGAGACTCAAAGACCTCACCTACCACGAGACTGGTGGGTGAGACATATAGGCAACAGATGGGCGACTTTGTTCCGGGGCGTTTCGCCTACACAGTAGGCTTCTTCAGTACAGAAGGTGGGCGGGACCAGTGGAGGTGTGGGGGCGGTGTGGTCGGTCCATCGCCCTTGAGGTCGTGGAATTTGGGGTTGTCGGTCCCTCAGCCTGGAGAAGTTCAGTTCCATACACAGCTTGCTCTCTTCCCGTTTTTTCTCCAAGTCTGTCCCACGATCGCCTTAGCTGCTGGGTCAAGCCCTGGCTCTATTTCTACGACTAAGAACACTCCTCTCCAGCGCTATTCTTCGTCTGTCCCGTCTTCCCCGCTCATCCCATTGGGATCTTACCTGCACTTGCTTGCTTGCTTACCTGAACTTTCGTTCGTTCGTTCGTTACTTCTTGTTGACTCACACTCCAAACACATCATCGTAAGACACAGTCGCTTCTCACCTCAAGAAGTGTTCCTTCGATCCCCGTCGGGGAGGGGAACCTATAGTCACCGTACCAGCGCCTGACTTACTCCTTCATGATGCTTGCAAACCGTGTAAGGATCAAACCCAACAGTGGAGTAATAAATGACTCTACTAAACTTGCCCTTGCTGCCGCTGTAAAGACTTACCTACAAGTTAAATTTACAGCCATCCACTCGACGAAAGACTCATTCATCGTCGTCTGTACTGACGATTATGAAACCACAAAGCTGATCGCCGACACTTCTATGAAAACCCTCAGAGACCGACAGTTCACCATCTCCCTTCACCCTTTTTTTCTGGCGAAACGTTCCGTTTTCGTCAAACGGCTGGACAAACCCCGTCACTTCTTTATCGACTGAGGATCTCAAGACCTCTATCGAGGAACAAAATACCTGGGCGTCGATTGAACTTATCACCAAAAACCCCAACGCCTCTACAATGATCAAGCTAACCTTCTCCAACATCGAGATGGCTACTAGAGCACTGTGCAAGAAAGGTATAAAATACCGACAATATGAAAGTTAAGACACATGTGCAACATCTGGATATCTTTATTGTAGACGTTCGCCATCCAGTGGCTTTATCAATACAGATTCTAGGACATAATAGGAAGACAGTAGAACTATATACAAAAGATGAGGTAATCAGTCCCTCGGCCTTGGAGTTAGTGTTCACAGCATCGTGGTGGAGGAGAATCTGGAGCAAAGACAAGAAGACTGGCGGTTATATAGGCGTCAGTGGATAGGGACGGGCAGCAGACGAGGGCAAAGTCACTGGTAGGCGGGATTCCCCAGTGAAGTAGGTCCTTCCCAAAGAGATGGGTTAGTTGCAGCAGCCGTGAAGAAGGTCTTGTAGATGTCCTCTGAACCAAGATTCCATGATGTTGCAGTGTCTGACAAGTTGTGCAAGAAAGGTATAAAATACTGACAATATGAAAGTTAAGACACATGTGCAACATCTGGATATCTTTATTGTAGACGTTTCGCCATCCAGTGGCTTTATCAATACAGATTCTAGGACATAATAGGAAGACAGTAGAACTATATACAAAAGATGAGGTAATCAGTCCCTCGGCCTTGGAGTTAGTGTTCACAGCATCGTGGTGGAGGAGAATCTGGAGCAAAGACCGAACGAACGACGAAACGAACGAAAGTTCAGGTAAGAATCCCAAATGGGATGAGCGGGGAAGACGGGACAGACGAAGAACAGTGCTGGAGAGGAGTGTTCTTAGTCGTAGAAATAGAGCCAGGGCTTAACCCAGCAGCGAGGCGATCGTGGGACAGATATTGAGAAGAGAAATTCAGGCTCTTCTGTTGGGACTCCGGTGGGGCGAGCGGGAAGGAAGGGACATGCGACGTTTAGAGCTAGAGAGGAGTGTAGAACTGAGCCATGTCTTAACCCAAAGGGAAAGGCGAACGTGGATCAGAGAATGGTACCTGTCATAGAAGGTACCTCTCGGAGAATCCAAGGTTATTTGTAAATAGGGTTAGGAGCAGGATCATGCAAGGAGTAGAAAAGGTTGTGTTGGTTTGTGGGTCTGCGAATGTCTTCGTCAAGGAGAGAGGTCCAGTAGTCATGTCGTGTCACGAGTTTGTCAATCTGTCTGTCACTGAGCGTCTTCCAGTACAGGAGCAAAGACAAGAAGACTGGCTGTTATATAGGCGTCAGTGGATAGGGACGGGCAGCAGACGAGGGCAAAGTCACTGGTAGGCGGGATTCCCCAGTGGAAGTAGGTCCTTCCCAAAGAGATGGGTTAGTTGCAGCAGCCGTGAAGAAGGTCTTGTAGATGTCCTCTGAACCAAGATTCCATGATGTTGCAATGTCTGACAAGTTGTGCAAGAAAGGTATAAAATACCGACAATATGAAAGTTAAGACACATGTGCAACATCTGGATATCTTTATTGTAGACGTTTCGCCATCCAGTGGCTTTATCAATACAGATTCTAGGACATAATAGGAAGACAGTAGAACTATATACAAAGATGAGGTAATCAGTCCCTCGGCTTGGAGTTAGTGTTCACAGCATCGTGGTGGAGGAGAATCTGGAGCAAAGACAAGAAGACTGGCGGTTATATATGACGCCTATATAACCGCCAGTCTTCTTGTCTTTGCTCCAGATTCTCCTCCACCACGATGCTGTGAACACTAACTCCAAGGCCGAGGGACTGATTACCTCATCTTTTGTATATAGTTCTACTGTCTTCCTATTATGTCCTAGAATCTGTATTGATAAAGCCACTGGATGGCGAAACGTCTACAATAAGATATCCAGATGTTGCACATGTGTCTTAATTTCATATTGTCAGTATTTTATACCTTTCTTGCACAACTTGTCAGACACTGCAACATCATGGAATCTTGGTTCAGAGGACATCTACAAGACCTTCTTCACGGCTGCTGCAACTAACCCATCTCTTTGGGAAGGACCTACTTCCACTGGGGAATCCCGCCTACCAGTGACTTTGCCCTCGTCTGCTGCCCGTCCCTATCCACTGACGCCTATATAACCGCCAGTCTTCTTGTCTTTGCTCCAGATTCTCCTCCACCACGATGCTGTGAACACTAACTCCAAGGCCGAGGGACTGATTACCTCATCTTTTGTATATAGTTCTACTGTCTTCCTATTATGTCCTAGAATCTGTATTGAGAAAGCCACTGGATGGCGAAACGTCTACAATAAAGATATCCAGATGTTGCACATGTGTCTTAACTTTCATACTAGAGCACTGTCTGACGGCCTAGCTATCTCCTACTATCATATCCATCCAAGTCACATAGAACCCGAACGTTTCGCCCATATCTCGCCATGCTGGACCTGCTACTCCTATCACCACTCAACGCCTGACTGTCCTCTGAAAGTGAAGAAGTACTGCACAAACTGCGGTAAAGACGGCCATGACTTCAAGGAATGTTCTACTACCACTACCTCTCCTACCTGCCTCAACTGCAAGGGTACTCACCACACCCTTGCAGCAAAATGCCCTCTACGTAAAGAAGTCCTGTCTAAGAAAATCATTGAAGAAACCAAGAACAACCCTAAATCACCAACATACTCCGCCATTGCAAAAATTCAATCAGATACCACCGAATTCCTTCAAGCTACACAACAATCGTCTCCACCCACCAGTCACCTGCTCTTCCTGCGCTGCTCCACCCAAAGGTTATACTGATGATTATGCACACCTTACAATGCGCAAACCCGGGCTCTTTAAACCCCCAAAAATCAAGAACTTTTCGCCTAAAAAACAGCCAAACTTAAATTTTCCCAATCGCCCCCACACAAGCCCCTAAAAAAAAATTAAAAATTTAACTTATCAAGGGTTATGAAAAAAATTTTTTTCCGCCCAAGACTCTACTCCAAAACCCAAACACCCCCGTTTTTTTGTTAAAAGACACACTATGTCCTTTTCCACATACTCCTATTGAGGACTGATTACCTCATCTTCGTACATATTTTCTCTGCTTCAAGTTAGTCCAAAATTTTGTATTGATAAACCACGGGAGGCGAAACGCCCTACAAAAAATACCCAATTTTTCACGTCTTAAATCTATATAAACAATTTGTTTCTACTAGGGACAATGCTCTTCTCCAACTGAGGCTGACCACCTAAAAAATTTTAAGGGTGATGGACTGATTACACGTTTTCAATATCTTCTGCTTCTATAAAACTTTTCTACTTGACGAAGAACCCTACTGTGTACAAAAACTTTTCAAATAAAGATACCTAACTGTCTATGTTTTTTCCTAACAACCTGTCGGTATTTAAAACATTTTAATGCCCCAACCGTCACTGCCACCTCTCACCACCCACCACCACCCCAACAAATCCCCACCGACCAACACAAATAGTACCAGAACATTATGAACAACCCCGACAACGACAAAAAGTATATCAAGAAGAAACCACGGCAACCTTTTACCAAGCCAACCCTTTAAAAAGGGTCATAACCTTCTACACCACCCCAACCTCCCACCGAAATGACCAGTTTATATGCCCATTTAAAAGAAGGTTTTTAATACACCACACCAACCCACCAAATTCCTTTGAAAACGCACTACTTACCTCGGGGGCAATCGAACTGTCCACCTTTGAATCAACTTTTCCCCCACTGTCCAAGAAGACTTCAAAAAACTCAAGAGGGGCCCACACCAGCGAAGTGTATCAACACACAACCCCTTTAAACACCTGACGTCCAAACCACTTTTTCACTAGCCTAAACATATCTGGGCGGCACCCCAGTCTGCTCCTCCCTATTCTTCAACATCCCTCCTACACTCCCCGGGCAGTCCCACCACTGGTTTTACCCTGGCTTTTTCATCTACAACTAAACCCTTCCTCTCACGACGTTCCGTCTCCCAACTTCCCCACTCACCCACCGGGATCGCAACAGAAACCGCATTGTTTCTCAAGTCTGTCCCACGATCGACTTAGCCTGGTTAAGCCCGGCCTATTTCACAACTAAGAACACTCCTCCCACACATTTTTCGCTGTCCCGCTTCCCCCCTCCCCTTTGGGGATCTTACCTGAACTTCGTTCGTTCGTTCGTACCTTGTTAGCACCAACCACTTCCACTCACAAAATCGACCCCAGCCCAGCCCCTGGGGCGGGGTAGGGCCTGACCAGAGCTTTCACCCTACAAGACTTCCCCCCTTTAACCCCCTGGGGGGGGGATGGCAGACCAGAGGCCTATTTTCTTCCTACGAGCCCCCGTGGGGGCGGGGGAAATGGGGCTAGGCCTGGGACATTGGGGCCCAAAATGAGGAGAAACATCGACACCACCCCCCCCCAAGGGCAGGTGGGGGCCTGACCCCGATTTGACCACAAATGGGGGGATACTTTCCTCCTCCCAGGGGAGACTTAGGTCTCAGACACTCCCTAACAGGGACCAGTGCCGGGGGCCACCACTTGGAAAAGGGCCCCGGGGGCCGGAAATCCCGGGCGAATTTTTAACAACAACAACTTCTCGTTTTGTACTTTGTAAAAGGGGCCAAGTCGGACCGAAAATCGCGTAACCCTTTCTTCTATTCGGTTATTGTGTACGTTTCCCTCCGGTATTGTGCCTTTTTTTCGTTATTTACAGGGCCATACACTGGGGTGGGACAAGACGTGCCTACACTGGTGTGTGACAGAGACAATCCATACACGTGTGGGGACAGAGACAAGCCCTACACTGGTGGTGGACAGAGACAGGCCTACACTGGTGGGGACAGAGACAATCCCTACACTGGGTTGGACAAGACAATCCCAAAACTGGTGGGGGACAGAGACAATGCCATACCTGGGGTTGGCAGAGACAATCCAACAATGGGGTGTGGGCAGGACAATGCCATAACGGTGTGTGGACAAGACAGTGCCATACCTGGTGTGTGGACAGACCCAAAGCATACACTGGTGTGGACAAGACTGCCATACCCTTTGGGGTGGGACAGAGACAGTCCAACCTGGGGGTGGGCGGCAATCCTACACTGGTGGGACGAGACAAACCAACCGGTGTGTGCGAGCATGCCACACTGGGGTTTTGGACAAAACAAGCCCCCTGGGTGGGCAAGGCTCCAAACACTGGTTGTGGGCGAGACTGCCATTCACTTGTGGGCAAGACAATGCCATACCGGTGTGTGGACAGAGGGAGTGCCATACACTGGGGGTGTGACGAGACAGTGCCATTTTACTGGGGTTGGAGAGACAAAACCAACACTGGTGTGTGGACAGAACAGTGCCATTTACGGTTGTGGACAGAACAATGCCATACCTGGTTGGGCAGAGACGGCCTTCACGGGGGTGTGGACAAGACAAAAGCCATCCGGTGTGTGCACAGAGACAGTCCATACACTTTTTTTGGCAGATACGGGGGCCCTACACGGTGTGGGACAAAAAACCCAACAATGGTGTTGGGTAGGGGGGTAGGGCTAAAATACACGGGTGTGGGCAGAGACAGGGCCCCCTGGTGTGTGGACAGAGAAGGGGTAACACTGGTTGTGACAAAACAGCAAAAACTGGGTGTGGGGAGAGACAGGGGGAGTAACGGGGGTGTGGGCAGAACAGAGCCACACAATGGCAGTACAAATGTGGTGAAGAGACAGGGGCCTACACGGTGGGTGGACAAGACTTTCCATCACTGGGGGGGACAGAGACAGGCCTACCGGTGGTTTGGCAGAGACAGGGGATACACTGTGGTGGACAGAACGGCCATATACTGTGTGTGACAGAGACAGGGGAGTACACGGTGGTGGACGAGACAGGGGCCTACACGGTGTGTGGAAAGAGACAGGGCTAAACACTTTGTGGACAGAAAAAGGGCAGTACATGGTTGTGGGGAGAACAGGCAGTACAAAAGGGTGTTGGGACAGAGACAACCACACAATGGCTACACTGGTGTTGGCAAGCAGGCCATCCCCTGGTGGTGGACAGAGAGGGGGCCTACACTGGGGTGTGGCAGAGACACCAGTCACTGGTGTTGGAAAGACAGGGGCCCTACCTGGTGTGTGGACAAAACAGGGGCCAAACGGTGTGGGCAAGACAGGGGATACACTGTGTGGGACGAGACAGGGGCCCTACACTGGGTTGGACAAGACAGCCCTAACCCCGGTTGGGACAGAGACAGGGGAATACCTGGGTGTGGACAAAACAGGGGATAAAAACTGGGGTTTTGGGCAAGACAGGCCAACACGGTGGTTTACAGAACAGGGCCATACCTGGGTGTGGACAGAACAGGGGAGTACACTGGTGTGGACAGAGACAGGGGCCTACCGGGTGGACAAGACAGGGCCATACACTGGTGTGTGGACGAACAGGGGCCCTCACGTTTGGACAGAGACATGCCATACACTGGGGGGTGGGCAGAGACAGGCAGTACAAATGGGTTTTTGGACAGAGACAGGCCAACACTGGTGTGTGGACAGGACAGTGCCAACACGGGGGTGGAAAGACAGGGCCATACCGGTGTTGGACAGAGACAGGCAATACCTGTTGTGGACAAAAAGGGGCCCTACACGGGGTGTGGACAGAGGGCCAACCTGGGTGGCAAGACGGGGCCCTACCGGTTGTGACAGAGACTGGCCTACACTGGGGGGGGGACAAAACGGGGCCCTACAGGGGTTTTACAAGACGGCCAACACTGGGTTTTTGGACGAGACTGGGCCCCCTGGGTGGGACAGAGACGTGCCATACACTGGGGTTTTGGGCAAGCAGGGGTAACTTGTGGGCAGAGACTGGCCATAACCCCGGTGTTGGGGCAGAGACGTGGGCCCTACCGGGTTGGGGGCAGGCTGGCCAACACGAGCATACAACAAACACAACCCTTTTGAGACCTTCCTTGAAAACATTACGATAACAAAACGTCCCTGTTGATAGATATCTGAATCTTTAGGTTGTATTAAAATTTGGATTTTTTTGAAATGTTTCCAAGTTTTTCAGGCTGCCCCCCAGGCTACATCCCCCCCCCCCTCCGCCCCACACACACTACAACCCAGGGGCTATGACTCACTCCTGAAAAACCCCAAAAGGGGTGCCATTTCATATTATTTTTTCGCAAACAAAACAACGACTAACAAACAATAAACATTTTTTTACAAAATAAAAAAAACAGAAACCAAAAACTTAACAAACGAAAGGTTAAATTTTCATTTCTTAACACTTTTTCTTTTTAAAATGGAAATTTGGGGGGACAGGGCATCACTCACAAAAAATCAGTCTTGAAGGTAGAAGATTGGACCTTACACAATGGAATCTTTATTCAAAAACGTTTCGCCACACATGGCTTCATCATCCAATCAAAAGGAAAGGGGAAAGGAAGGGGTAAGGTAACAGTCCCCCAAGGAAGGCGTAAAGGAGAGAATGAGGTAACCCGTCCCCAAGGAAGGGGTAAAAGGAAAATAGGTAATCATCCCTCAAAGGGAAAGGGTAAGGGAGGAGTAGAGGTAATCATCCCCAGGGAAGCGAAGGGAAGGGGTATGATAATCAGGACTGTTACCCATACTCCTTCCTTACGCCTTTCCTCTTTGATTGGCTGATGAAACCACTGTGGGCGAAACGTTCCTGAATAAAATTCCCATATCGCATAAGTGTCTCAATCTTTAAATTGTCGGTTTTTCAACCATCATCACACAGTCTTTTAAGTACTAAGAAAATCTTAAACCACCCAGTAGTTTTTCCCTGTTTACTTTGCTTGACTAAAAGCTTCACGAACTAACTTCTGCTCAGAATAACTCTTCCTCAACTTTGGGGGCCCCCAACTAGAATCACATAAGTACCCTGATCACACAAATTCAAGGGTTGTTGTGGAGTTTTTTAAACCAAAAAATTTCCAATGGGTTTTTCCCTTTCTGTAAATTTTTTTCCGAAGGACTGAAAATATTAAATTTTCGTCCTTTTTCAAGTGTATTTTCTCAAGTTTCCAGAAGCCGGAAAGGGTTCATGACTTTTCTGTAAGACGAACGTTCGCTTTTGATCTCTAACCGACCACAAAATAAAACAAAATGCCTCTTGTAACTCTGTTATTTTATCTTTGAAACCATTTTTTATTTAATGTTTTTGACCTAGATTTTATCGTACAAATTTTTCTAAATAAACCCCTTCTTCTGATCCACCCTGGGCCCCCCTCCCCCCCCCCTTTCCCCCCTTTTCTCCTCAAATCCCCTCCCCTGGATCTTTTTAAACCTTTTACTTAAGAATCCTGGGCTAAATAACACAACGTGCTATAAATACTGCAACCCATAACTCCATTTTTTTTTATTTTTTTAAATAGTTAAGATACAATATTACAGAAGTATTGCCTAGTGACTTGTACAATAAACTGTGGCAATAAAAACCCCCTTTAACCTCTAAAAACCTCTTTGCTACCTTTTCGTATGAACTGTATTACAAAACCCCCGCCAGTACACTTTTGAGGAGGTGGGGTGGGGGGTTGAGGAGGTGCTAAGATTGTTATGGGGGGATATTTTCCCGGGGGTGGTGACAGGTTGGGGGTGGGGTGGTGTGGGGCAGGTTGTGGTGGGGGGGTTTTGGGTGGGAGGTTTGGGGGTGGGGTGGTGTGGGGGGAGGTTTGGGGGTGGGTGGTGTGGTGCAGGGTTTGGGGGGGGTGGGTGGGGGTGTGGGGGCGGGTTTGGGTGGGGTGGTGGGTGGCATTGGGGTGGGTGGTGGGGGCAGTTGGGGGTGGGGGGGTGTGGGGACAGTTGGTGGGGTGGGGTGGGTGACAGGTTGGGGGGGGTGGTGTGGGGGGCAGGTTGGTGGTGGTGTGGGTGGCAGGTTGGTGGTGGGGTGATGTGGGTGGCAGGTTGGTGGTGGGTGGTGTGGGTGGCAGGTTGGTGGTGGGGTGGTGTGGGTGGCAGGTTGGTGGTGGGGTGTGTGGGTGGCAGGTTGGTGGTGGGGTGGTGTGGGTGGCAGGTTGGTGGTGGGGTGGTGTGGGTGGCAGGTTAGTGGTGGGGTGGTGTGGTGACAGGTTGGTGGTGGGGTGGTGTGGGTGGCAGGTTGGTGGTGGGGTGGTGTGGGTGGCAGTTGGTGGTGTGGGTGGCAGGTTGGTGATGGGGTGGTGGTGGGGTGGTGTGGGTGGCAGGTGTGGTGGGGTGGTGTGGGTGGCAGGTTGGTGGTGGGGTGGTGTGTGTGACAGGTTGGTGGTGGGGTGGTGTGGGTGACACGTTGTTGGTGGGTAGTGTGGGTGACAAGCTGTGGTGTGGGGTGACAGGTTGGTGGTGTGGGTGACAGGTTGGTGGTGTGGGTGACATGTTAGCTTTGGGATAGTGTGATTTACAGGTTGGTGGTGAGGTGTCAGGTAGGGGTGAGACAGCCTGGTAGGGGTGGGGATAACAATGTTGGGGAGGGTAGTGTGTGTGGCAGTGTGGTACAGTAGCTCACCTCTCACTACCAACGCGACCTCCCCAACACCCACACCATACCCCACCTATACACATTACCATATAAACCACCAAACTATATTAGCTACCTACACAGAAAAGTAAAAATCTCTCGATATCAGTGTTTACAAGTGAAAAAAAAGCCTACACAAAATTGAACATATTTCACGTGATATCATGCCTATAGAAAAAAAAACTACATTAGGCTTCCTGGTTTTCACAAGTGCTACAACTTAACCAAATTTCCGTAATATTTTTCTGCGGCGTGGACCCCAACAGGAGACAAAGCCGGGAGCTGGAGAAGAAGATCACAGCCTGAGAAGACTACAAGAAAGCCATCAAAATTTTGTTACTAGTAAGTGAGACAATATAATCGCTAGGCTAGCTTGAATTTTAAGCTTGACGTGACAGAATTGATGACTTCCGCTGCTTAACTTTGTAAATAGTTCACTGGTACTATGCTGTACTGGTACTGAACTAGCACTGGTACTGTACTGATATTGTACTGGTACTGTACTACTGTACTGGTACTGTACTACTGTACTGGTACTGTAGTACTGTACTGTTTCTGTACTAATACTGTACTGGTACTGTACTGGTCCTGTAGTACTGTACTGTTACTGTAGTAGTACTGTACTGTTACTGTACTAGTACTGTACTAGTACTGTACTAGTACTGTACTGGTACTGTACTAGTATTGTACTGGTACTGTACTAGTATTGTACTGGTACTGTACTAGTATTGTACTGGTACTGTACTAGTACTGTACTAGTACTGTACTAGTACTGTACTAGTACAGTACTAGTACTGTACTGGTACTGCACTGGTCGTGTCGCTCGGTGCTACAGAGGTGTGAACATCACAGTAGTGCACAATACCGACAAGGTAACATACATCTGCAACAGTTAGATATCTTTATTATGAAACTTTTCGCCTTCACAGTAGGCTTCTTCAGTCAAGTACAGAGGAGACAGCAGAGACTTACTGCTTCTTCTGCCTCTTCTGTATCCGACTGAGGAAGCCTCCTGATGGGCGAAACGTTTAAAAATAAAAATTACCTAATTGTTGTACATGCTTCAGGTGCTGCGAAGGGGCTCTTGATCCAAAGAACTACAGCTACTCTCCAATACCTCCCTTTCTCCAGAAATATTTAACGCTACACAATAATAATAATAATAATAATAATGTTACTTGCTTTGCTGAGTACACACGAAGACTGATGTCTGGAGTATACCTGGAGTTTACCTGGAGAGAGTTCCGGGGGTCAACGCCCCCGCGGCCCGGTCTGTGACCAGGCCTCCTGGTGGATCAGAGCCTGATCAACCAGGCTGTTACTGCTGGCTGCACGCAAACCAACGTACGAGCCACAGCCCGGCTGATCAGGAACCGACTTAGGTGCTTGTCCAGTGCCAGCTTGAAGACTGCCAGGGGGCTGGGAGGCAGTTCAACAGTCTCGGGGCCCCTGACACTTATTGTATGGTCTCTTAACGTGCTAGTGACACCCCTGCTTTTCATTGGGGGGATGTTGCATCGTCTGCCAAGTCTTTTGCTTTCGTAGTGAGTGATTTTCGTGTGCAAGTTCGGTACTAGTCCCTCTAGGATTTTCCAGGTGTATATAATCATGTATCTCTCCCGCCTGCGTTCCAGGGAATACAGGTTTAGGAACCTCAAGCGCTCCCAGTAATTGAGGTGTTTTATCTCCGTTATGCGCGCCGTGAAAGTTCTCTGTACATTTTCTAGGTCAGCAATTTCACCTGCCTTGAAAGGTGCTGTTAGTGTGCAGCAATATTCCAGCCTAGATAGAACAAGTGACCTGAAGAGTGTCTAGAGGACATGGTAATGGAATGTAATTACTAATACTCACAAGATGGATACAGGGAAACTACTGTCCACAGGATAGGTAAATGATTACTAGTGTTCACCACATGGGTTTGGAGTTACTACTGTCCACAGAAGAGGTAGTGGGTTACTACTCCCATAGTATGGGAATGGGGATACTACCACCCATAGCATGGGTATGGGTTTGCTTCCACTCATTGAATGGGTATGGAGCTACTGCCACTCAAAATATAGGAATGGAGGTGCTACCACCCACAGAAAGGATGTGTTTACTACCATCCTCGGGAAGTGTAGTGTAACTATCGTCCACTGACTTAACGCATAAGATGTATCAAGACTTCCGCGTACACTGCCAGACGTCTCCAGTTTTACGATGAGTTGAAGGAACAGTTACAACCATTATCAGTTAAACTGCATTTATAAGATTCACGAAGTCCAATAATTGGAATAATATTAATCACCATTAAAATCTGTATTGAGTGTAACACTTGTGTATAAGCGAACTCAAAGTATATTGGAAATATAAACACATAAGCAGTATAAAGTGATCCTGTTTGTGACTTGATAAAGTCCACTGTGTGGGCGAAACGTTGTCAATAAAGGATCACATTATACTGCTTATGAGTTTATATTTCCATTGTGTCGGTATTTTATACCATTTATTTCCATCAAAGTGCAGTGTTCTCAGTGCTATGGACTGTCATGTTCCAAGTGCTGGCATCTCTTTCTTCTTAAGCAATTATATTGAAAAAAAAAGCGTTTTTGGATCTGCATGAGAGGCAGGATATGGTGTGTTACATACCTACAGTAGTACAGGATACTGGCAGAGAAAAATATCCTTCCTGGAGAAATTACCAGACTGATATAATAGCTGGAAAAGTGACGGAATAAGAGAAGTAATAGATGGCACACAAAGGCACAGACTGGCATAGAGAATAAAACAGGTGGGAAAGAGACACGTATGCAACATAGCACAGGTGTGCTAAGAAGAAAATTGCAAATTAAGACTAGTGAGAAAGAAACAGATGCAATATACTACTGGAGAGGCAGATTTAGTCGTACGAAATAGTGCTTCGGCTGGTGACAGATCTAATGCTATTTTTGAAGACGTCGCTGGTACAGATCTTGAAATGCAAAATAACTCTTGAGTTGATGTCGCTGGTTCTGGTTCTGTTTATGAGGATGAAGCGGTTACAGATCTAGAAATGTGAAGTAGTGCTTCAGCTGGTGCTATTGCTCTCTCGGGTGCTGTTTCCGAAGACGGTGCTGATACAGATCTAGAAACTACACCAACAAATCACAGCCAACGGAAAGTCGAAATGAATAAATTCTATGTTTGGGGTGTCTGTGATGTCTGGAAAAATGAGACGTAAAAAATTGACCTTCCCAATGGCGCATGTTCTAGTTCTTGCAAACTTATTCGTTAAATGGAATTTAACAAACACTGCCCTGCATGCCATTTGAAAGGACCAGGAGATAAAAAAAAAAAAGCTTGGGGGACTAGCCAATGCTTTTTACAACCATTCTAAACTCAGGAATATATTTTAGTGCCATTTTAGTGGAAAAAAAAAAGGAAATGACAGAAATATACCGCCGCCTCGGAGCCTCGTTGGGCTGAAGCACAGTCAGTGGCCTTCACTCCAGAATCACTAATATCATCGTCACACATAAAAATCCCCCAACAAATAAGCCATGCAACATTTCTTTTTTGCGAATACACAGTCATTAAACCATCAACCACAAACAAAATACCAATTATTAGTCAGAACGAAATGGAACATTTACAGCTTTTACAGAGACCTACATAAAAGATCACTCTGACAACGAAATATTAGTTCCTGGGCACAACACAGATGTGACCGAAGACAGACAGCAAGTTGGATTATTATAATCATAACTAAGCTCTAAACCCACAAAAGTCATACAGTGCTGACAATAGGGTAGAAGGGAAGATTTTTCTGTCAGTCACTCATTTCCACAGAGTTGCGTATCGCTGTTAATGATGTACCTGAAGGTCTGGCACTAAAAATTAAATGAGACACATATGCAGCATATGTCGGCTTTTTAAACCATTTATATACTAAAAGTTGAAAACCAGAATACAATTTCCCCCACGATTCAAAGACGCGCTATCGAAAATCGAACACTATCTGGAAAACCTTCCAGTCCCAACCTAAAATATCTTCTTGCTTGGTGATTTCAATTTAACACTTTTAAAATTAAAAACTCCAGAAAATTCTGTAATAGCAAAGGTAATCCCAGGAGGCAACTCAAATGAGAAGTCTCACAAATGATCTACTGAGGCTAAAGAATTCGCCCTGAGGCAACAGGAAAGACTAGGAAATACTGACCTTATATCCACGATCAATGATGATCTGATACCAAATAAAACTGTGCTAAAGACAATAAGTACATTCAGATCACAACATAAGCGAAATTCAGTCCTGTATGCACATGAGTCCTGACCAGCACAACAGTCATGTCAGTAGTTTTAACAAGAACATCACCTGGAGTTTACCTGGAGAGAGTTCCGGGGGTCAACGCCCCCGCGGCCCGGTCTGAGACCAGGCCTCCTGGTGGATCAGAGCCTGATCAACCAGGCTGTTGCTGCTGGCTGCACGCAAACCAACATACGAGCCACACCCCCGGCTAAACCGGGAAAACGACTTTAGGTGTTTTTCCAGTCCCAAGCTTGAAGACTGCCGGGGGGTTCTTTTGGGGAAATCCCCTTATGGGGGCTGGGAGGATTTTTGAACAGCCCCCCGGGCCCCTGCCCTTTTATTTAGGGTCTCTAAACGTGCTAGTAAACCCCCCTGTTTTTCTTTGGGGGGGATGGTGCTGTCTGCCAAGTCTTTTGCTTTCGTATGGGTTTTTTTTCCCCGTTGGGGGGGGGGGGGGGCAAGTTGGGAAACAAATCCCTCTGGGGTTTTTTCCGGGTGTTTTAAAATATGTTTTTCCCCCCTCCTGCTTTCCCGGGGAATACGGGTTTTAAAGGAAACCTCAAGCGCTCCCAATAATTGGGGTTTGTTTTATCCCCTTTATGCTGCCGTGAAAGCCCTTGTACATTTTCTAGGTCGGCAATTTCACCCCCTTTGGAAAGGGCGTTTTTTTGCGGGCAATTTTCCGGCCTAGATAAAAACAAGTGGACCCTGAAGATTGTCACCCATGGGCTTGGCCTCCCAATTTTTAAAGGGTTTTCCATTATCCACCCCTGTCATTTTTCTAGCAGATGCATTGTTTACAATGTTTTTTGGTCCTTGAAGGGGGTTTTCCTCCGACATAAATCCCCCCAGGTCTTTGACGTTGGTGTTTCGCCCTTTTTGGGGGCCAAAAATTTTTTTGTAAATCTGAAGGGAAAATTTAATTTTCCTCATGTTTACCATATCTGAGGTTTAAATTTAAATTTTTCATCGGTTGAACTTCATATTGTTTTTTTAAACCCCCTGAAAAATTTGGGTTGATGGGTTTCCTTTGGAAACTTTGCAGTGTCTGCAAAAGGGAAAACCCCTGTCATGCAGATTCGGGTGTCCCTCGCAAAAGGAAGACACGGTGCTGTGGCTGAATCCTTGTCTATTTTCGGATAAAAGGAAAGAGGAACAAGATTGGGGGCGAGTACTGGGCCTTTTGGAACCCGAGCTTTTCAAAAGGAAACCCGCTCGGGGCTTTACTCTGTTAAAGACTACTCTCTGTGTTCTGTTAGTGAGGAAATTATAGATCCATCGAAAGACTTTTCCTGTTATTCCTTTGCACCATTTTTTGCGCTATTACCCATGGGGCACCTTGTCGAAGGGTTTTTCAAAAATCTGTAAAATTTAATTGCATTCTTTTTGTTTTTCTAGTGCATTTTTTGGGCCTTGTCGTAGTGGGCCCCCTAGTTTAGACAGAAGTGGCGACCTTTCTAAACCCCCTGGGTTTCCCTGGGGTTTTGTAATTTATGGGTTTCTAGATGCTTTGGTGATCTTGCTTCTTAGGACCCTTTCAAAGATTTTTAAGATTTGGGATGTTAGGTATTGGGGCTGTATTCTTTTCTGGGGTTGGGGTTTACGCCCCCTTTTTGGGGGGGGGGCATGTCTGTTGTTTTTTTGTAAATGGGGGGCGACCCCCCCTGTTTTCCCTGCTCCCTCTCCATAATGGAAAAGGCTCGTGATAGGGGGTTCTTTCCGTTTTTGATTTAAACAGAAGGTTTTCCCTGAGTCTGGCCCCCCGGGGGGAAATGATGGGCAAAGTCATTTTATCGCCTGTTTCGAAGTCATTTGGCGCAGGATAACATCGGGGTAGGCTTGGGTTAATCAAATTTTGTGGCTCTCTCATAAAAAATTTATTTTGAACTTCGACTCTCAGTCTGGTTAGCGGGCTTGCTAAAAACTGAGTCATATTGGGACTTGAGTAGCTCACTCATTTCCTTGTTGTCTTTCTGTGTAGGACCCATCTTGTTTAAGTAGGGCCCAATACTGGACGTTGTTCTCGATTTTGATTTTGGCATAGGAGAAGAAATACTTTGGGTTTCTTTCGATTTCATTATGGCTTTTAGTTTCTTTCCCGCGATTCCTGATCCTAAAGGATTCTTTTAAAGCTTAAGTTTCGTTTGCTTGCTATTTCTCTGACAAGTGTCTCCCTACGCATTTCAGATATATTGACCTCTTTTAGCCGCTCTGTTATTCTTTTCCGTCGCCGTAAAGGGACGCCTGTCTCTTTCTGTTTTCATCTACTCCTCCTTTTTCTTAGGGGAAAATAAGCCTTGTGCATACATCGAGTGCTACCGAGTTAATCTGTTCTAGGCATAAGTTGGGGTCTGTGTTGCTTAGTATATCTTCCAGCTTATATCGTTAGGACTTGGTTTACTTGGTCCCACTTTATGTTTTTGTTATTGAAGTTGAATTTGGTGAATGCTCCCTCGTGACTAATCTCATTATGTCGGTCTGGGGCCCCGCGCATACATGACTGAACCTCAATTTGTTGTGACTGAGTATATTGTTTTGATATGGTGATATTTCTTATCAATCATCATTGTTAGTGAAGATGAGGTCTAGTGTATTCTCCAGTCAGTAGGCTCAATTATTTGCTGGTTTAAATTGAAAATTTTGTGCAGAGATTTAAAAGCTCGCGTGAGTGGGAGTTTTCATCAGAGCTGCCTCCGGGTGTTTTTAAACCTGCAAAAAATATTTTTTTCTTTATATTCCCCATTTTAGGTGCCTTAAGTTGAAACCCCGCGGGGAGCAAGATGTTGGGGGGCGGAGCGGGAAAGGGTTTTTCCCCAGCCCGGGGGGTTTTTTTTAAAAAAGTTTTGGGGGAAATTGCGGGGGATGTTGCACCCGGAGGCTTGTAGATATCACAATAAATGGGTTTTTTGGTTCTCGACCTTTACTGCAAAAACCCTTCCACTAAAATAAATTTGAGGTTTTTTAGAAATTTTCTGTGCAAACAAGTGACTCTGAAATGAAAGGGCCAAAACCCCCCCCCCCTTTTGCCTGTTAAACTCTGTCACATCTGAAATGGGTTTTGAAACCCGGGGGATCCATATTTCTTTGCCCCAAGTGATCCTTTTATTTTGGGTCTCAGTGAAAGCCGCGAACACGCCTTTGCCTCTCCCAAGCAGCCCAGGGTTTAAAAGGGTATTTTGTTTTTTGTTCTGGCTTTAGCCCCTTGAAATTTCCCAAAAAAGAATGTTAGGGGACTGGTGGTATTTGGTACTGGGGGGGGTTTTTTTTTTTTCCGGGCATTAGTATCGTATCTTTTGGGTTTTTGGAGTGGAGGCCATGGGACTGTGGTTCCACTCCAGGAATGACGGGGATTTGGGATCAAAAAAATTTCGTGTTTTTACCCGGTTTCACGGGTTTGGGGGAAATATTTTTAATATAATGAATTAAAAATCAATGTCTAGAGAAAATTAAATCCTCTCTAGACATTTTTCCCACTAAATTTTTAAATTTGGTATGTGCCTTAGAACATACCATTAAGAAAAGAAAGAAAAAGTTGTACCGGGGTGTACCCCCACGTACGAGCCGGGTCCCCTAACATTTGCTACCCCTTTTTGCCCTAGTAGTAAATAGGTACCGGGGGGTGCTAGGGGGCATTTTTGTAAGTGGCTTCCATGGAATGAAAAGGGGGTGAAAAGCTTACTGCCACCGGGGTAAAGGGAGAAAATCGTTACAAACCACCACTGTTATCGGGCGGGTGGGGGCTGGGAAAATTTCACCATAAAATAAAAAAAATATTTTAAATTTAAATTAAATTTTAAATATTTCGTCTTGCCGCTGAAAAAAAATAATATCCAAAAGAGAAGAAGGAAGAAGAGAAGACCCGGAGAATATTTTCATCAACTTCCATTATTTCTCTTATTCTTGCCTCTTTCCCCTCAGGGGCCCAAAACCCGGGCGGGAGAAATTTTTTACCGCTTCGAATCGAACCTTCATTCCCTCTCAAACCCTTTCCACCCACTCAAGTGGTCAGAAAGCCAAGTGCCCAAAAAGAGACTGCTGCCCCTTTAACCCCTTTTGGGATTGTTTTTGGGCAGCCTGTCATGTTAATTTCGAAATGTTTCTTCCTGGGTAGCCCTCAGAGAGAGTGGAACGTTGTTTCCCGGTGTTTTTATGAAATTTTTAAAGGTAATATGGTATTAAGGGGCCTTGTTTCCCGTCGTCACTGACCCTTTATTAATTTACGGGTTGCCCGGGATATTTTTTGTATCATCAAAAAAAAAAAGGCTAAAGACGTTCCCTACCTAAATTTTTTTCAAAACTGAGCCCAAAAAAATGTCACCCCCAAAAAAATCAACTCTGGAAACCTATTTACTGCCAAAATGTGCAGGCCCGGGAAAGCGGGAAAGAAACTCGCACTTGTCCCCACTCGCCCAAACCAGTTAAACCAACACGGAGTTCTTCATCTGCGAGTCAAAAGTTCAAACACCAGAGCTACGAATCCTCCCTTAAAATACATATTATTGAAACTTACACTCGACTGGGAGGAAGGGGTTTAGGTGATGCAATGTTTTTGCTGTGTCCTCTGGTCACTTTTTATTTGTTTAGAGCGACTTTTATCGCTTAGAGGTAGGGGAAAGTAAACTGCTCGGGCAAATGTTTTTTTTTAATTTTAAAATCAAGGTGAGCTCAAACCCCGTAGGGTTTATACAGCGCCTGTAGGGGGGGGAAGGTGGAAGGTTTCAGGTTTAAATTCAGGGAAGGGAGAAACAACCCAAATTTCCCCTTAGATAAAAGGGGCCCCCCCACATGTAAAGGGAAACCTCTTTTTGAGGGGTTTAAAAATGATTAGAGTTGAAACATTTGGGAAAAACTACGATCAAAAAAAAAAATTTCCCTTTTGGTTGGGAACCCCCAAAAAAAGTGGAATTTTTCAGCCCTTGATTATGGGGGTTTTTAGAGGCCACAAACAGAAAAGGGGCGTTTTTTGTTGACGACAAAAATTTACTTTAAAAATCATAATTGCAATAAAAAAAAAATTTTGGGCCCAGCAGTTATGACGAGGCGGGCCCCGGGCCCGCTATTTTCAAAATGCCACTAATGGAAATAAAAGATCGTAATCAGAGTAGGGGACGCAGGGGGCCCGGGGTAGCTCAAATCGCTGGCGCACTCACCCACATACGGAGACCCGGGATTTTGGGGAATCTCCCCCGGGTACGGCGGAAAAAACATTAGGGACGTTTTTCCCGAAAGGGAAAACCTGCTGTCCCTGTTCACCCTTCGTAAAAAAATGGGTACCGGGGAGTTAGTAAAACTGGTGTGGGGGTTGGGATCCCGGGACAAAAAAAGGGCCTAATTTTTTCCCGTAATTATTATTATTCACGGTCATATAGAACCCGTGGGGTACCTTTAGCAGAGGCAAAACTTCTGCTAACTGTCAGTTTTGGAAAAGAGCTTGTGAAATTTGATGCATTGCCCGTATTTCTTCAAGGATTTTCAATACGGTATTTCCCGGGAGGCCAAAAAAAAAAGAAAAAAAAAAAAGCTTTTGGGGTATTAAAAAGTTTATTATTTTTAAATCAAAAAGAAGGCTAAGCCACAAGGGCTTTTTACAGCTATTAAGAGGGAAAATCCAGATACAAGAACCTTTGGGTACTTTTCCAACCCCAAAGACAGGGTTTGTTTTGGGAAAATTTTGTTTTTTTAATCTAATGTTTTGATCATAAATTTCGCCAAATTTCCTGACCCAAATGATGTAAAGGGCTTTTTTTTTCCAAAATTTAATTAGAGAAAAGGACAATTACCTTCTGCTAAAGCCCGTTCTTGAGGGAAAAAGCAGAAATACCTGCCCCACCCTTTTGACTGTGTGTTTGGGCCCGGCTCTGGTTTCCCCTGCTTGCAGGCTCCCGCAGATTGTACTGGTCGTATCAAACCGGGGACTGGGATATTTTTTGGTTGGCGACTAGAAGCATCAATAGTTTGGGCAAGGTATCAAGTGTTGGTGTGACAGAAAACCACACTTAGTAAACCGGCGATCTTCGTGAAAATTTGGGCCCGGGGAAACCCGTGGGAAATAGTTTTTTTTTTTGATGAGATTTTTTTTGCTGATACATTTCATGTAGCCCACACACAATAAAAGATGATTAATTTTCCCCTGAGTTCATAAACCCTTAAAGCTTTTTCCCAAATTTTAAAATTTTTTTTGTTCTTGAAGAGGAACTGGTTGCTAGCTACCTTGACTAGTTTATTTCAAACATTTTGTGGCTGGTGTATATTTATATATATTTTTTTATAGCACCCCGTGTATAAAACACCGAGCATTTCTTTTTCCCCATTTTTGAAAATCAAGTATTTTTGACTGGTGGTGTGGAAAAATTTCATTTATTGTATGTATCAAATTTTGTACATAACAATAAATGAAAATAGATAATTATTATTTATCAGTTAGACTAGGAAATTTTGGGGAAAATTAGGGGCGCAAAAATGTCCCCCTTTTGATACCTACCCCTTTTCATATCCACAAGTTTTCTGGATCTATTAATTAAATTTAAATATACAAACACAGGAATACTGGGAAATATATAAATTTGTGGGCTGTATATTAAAAATAAAAAAATGGTTAAAATATATACACCCCTTTTCCAACAGAAAGGGAAAAAATATCTTTAAAATCAACTCACCCCAAATTTTACTGGAATTAATGTTATTTTACTCAGAAAAAACCCCACTCTAAGTAAATCATGAAAATAATGCGGCCGAATTATACACAAATCTAGAGGCTTATCTGAGGTTCCCGGAGCTGTTTTTGTCCCGTCGCCCGATTCTCAAGTTATAAAGGGAAAGCACAACTTAAAAAATTTCGCCTCCCATTTTTTAGAGGTGTCAATGCAAATTTTTAAATTCTTAAAAACACGAAAAATTTTTTCCCCTTACGTTTCTAAAACAAAATTTAAAAACCCCGATGGAGAAATCTCGGGCTGGCAGGGCGCAGGCTTTTCCCTTTTCTTGACATAAAATTATAAATACAGTAAAGGCCATCTACTTTAAAATATAAAAAACTGAAATTTTTGGAAAATATATGCGTTTTTCCCCACTTTGGGGGGGGGCCGGAAATTCGTTGCTAAAAAGACTCAAATTGCTTTATTTGGCAATGGGGGAGGACCTGGGTACATATAGGATCTGGCATCCCCACGGGGACCCTATTACAAAAAGATTTAATCCCCCCTTTTTTTCACTTTGCCGTCCTTGTGGAAACCAAAAAATTTCCCCAATACAATTTAAGGTATCTTGTACCCCACCATGCATTACATTTTTATGGGGATTTTGAAAAATCAAAATTTTTTAGTTTAATTTCGTTTTGGGGAGTAAGTAGGGGTTTAGCATAATCATTTGAATTCAGCATTTTTTAACCCACCTTGCACCTAATTACACTGTTCTCTAAATACAGCCCCCAAATTTTTCTATTTGGGAACCCTTTCCCCCAATTTTATTTTTCCTCATCAATTTAATCCTTTTTATAGATTTTTCCCCCGTATCCTCTTTAAAAAAATATTCAAGAGGAAAGTTTAAAACTTTTATGATAAATTTATCTTGTTTTTGAAAAATTAAGATCCATCGACCGATTTTTCCTGTTTTTCCTTTAGCACCGCATTTGGCGCTATTCCCGCTGGTCACACTTGTCGAAGGCTTTTGCAAAGTCGTAAATATCATTTTGATTCTTTTATGTCTTCTAGGCATTTAGGACCTTGTCGTAGTGATCCAATAGTTGAGACAGACAGGAGCGACCTGTTCTAAACCCATGTTGCCCTGGGTTGTGTACTGATGGGTTTCTAGATGGGTGGTGATCTTGCTTCTTAGGCCCTTTCAAAGATTTTTATGATATGGGATGTTAGTGCTATTGGTCTGTAGTTCTTTGCTGTTGCTTTAGTGCCCCCTTTGTGGAGTGGGGCTATGTCTGTTGTTTTTAGTAACTGTGGGACGACCCCCGTGTCCATGCTCCCTCTCCATAGGATGGAAAAGGCTTGTGATAGGGGCTTCTTGCAGTTCTTGATGAACACAGAGTTCCATGAGTCTGGCCCTGGGCAGAGTGCATGGGCATGTCATTTATCGCCTGTTCGAAGTCATTTGGCGTCAGGATAACATCGGATAGGCTTGTGTTAATCAAATTTTGTGGCTCTCTCATAAAAAATTTCAACAGGAGCAATATACGCCTTTTGTACAGGCCAATTAGCTTTATTTACCAACCAGCTCGGTCCTTTAAACCATGATACAGCATTTACAAATTTAGCATAAGGTAAACCTCGAGACAAGAAATCAGCTGGATTCTCCTCACCAGGTATATGATTAAATGTTAACATATGCTGACCCAAACTATTATACTTCTCTTGCATCTGATTAATTTCAGCGACTCTGTTTTGTACGTACACAATTTTACTGTTTCCATTACGAATCCATTGTAAGGATACCTCATTATCAGACCAAATTACAGTGTCGCTAATATTTATCTCCTGCAACTTATTTCTTACATAATTAGCTAATTTGACACCTACATAAATGGCTGTTAATTCCAACTGAGGCAAGGTGCGTGATTTAATTGGAGACACTTTAGCCTTAGACATAACAAGAGAAATAACACTATTACATTAAAGGTAAGCAACTGCTCCATATGCCAATTTTGAAGCATCACAAAAAATGTGGAGTACATTTTTCCCATTTGGATTGGCCACCTTGCATGGGAACTCCAACATTGGAATTTTCTCATAATCACCAATTAATTCATCCCACCTGTTAATGAATTCTTCAGGTAGAATTTCATCCCAAGCACATTTAAGTTTCCATGCTTCCTGTATTAATGATTTCCCTCTTATAGTAAGGGGTGACACTAAACCTAGTGGATCAAAACATTTGGAAACTTCAGCAAGCAAAACTCTCTTAGTTAATTTATTGGGCATACTGTAATTATTAGGTTTTAACATTAACAAATCTCTCTCAGTATCCCAATTTAAACCCAATACATTACACTTTTGTACTTCATCTCCAGGGTAATCTTTACTTATTTTGTCCTTCAATTTGGACGAATTACTATTCCATTCCCTCAGAGGCTATTTGCACTTTGCATTATTTTAATTAGCCTCTCCATAAGTCATTAACAGTTCCTCTTCAGTTGATGTCACACCCAGGAAATTGTCCAAAATAAAATTGTTGCTCATTACTTTACTCAATGGATTCCCGTACATTTAAGGTGTGCATTTATCGTCGCTTGAAGTAGGAACGGACTGGAAATGTAGCACCAAATAATACGCCCCTAAAGCAAAAAGGTTTTCAGAGGGCTAAGTGGGTCAATAGGATTCTCGGGCCATAAGAAAGCGGGTACAATCCCAGTCAGCCTCTTGTAAACCCACTCTTAGGAAAGCTTTACTTATGTCAGCCGTAAAGGCATAATTCTTTACCCTGAAATTTAATAAGATATCTCCTAATTTTTCCGTCAATGACGGACCTGTCATCAAACAGTCATTTAAACTAGGTACATTTTTTTTACTCCTGGCACTACAATTAAACACAATCCTCAAAGGAGTGGTCTTGGAATCCTTCACTCCGTGATGTGGCAAAGAGTGACCATAAATTTTGGCTTGCTCAGGAGGTACCTCTTCTATAAATTTATTAATTAACTGCTCAGCAATTATATCATTATAGGCAGTTAACAATTCTGGTGTCTTACTCAGTTCGCGGAGCTGAGCATTTAATTGTCCATATGCCATTCTGTAATTAGTGGGCAATTCTGGATGGTTCAGTCTCCACGGAAGTCGTACTCAGTATTGTCCAGATTCAAATTTTACATCTCTCAGGTATTGTTCTTGAGTAAAAGAATCGTCTGGACTTTCTTCAGTTACATTTATTCCAATGTTGTCTAATTCCCACAATTTATGCACTCGTTCAACACCATCCTCTATGGAAGAATTATACTGGGGCACGATTTCATGAGTAAGACACACAGTTATGGTATTTGTAGTTTCCTCTAGTCGTGAATTATTATTACAAGGAATCCTACCATACATTACATGGCCTCCTGCAGTCTTTAAAAGGGTGACACCACATTTCTTTACCATACCCTTTACAAAGGAGGCATAATAGTCACTACCTATTAAAATATTTATTGGGCCTACAGAATCATCACTTACCCCAGAAGGTGCTAAATTCACATTATGTGAAAGTCTTTCTGTAGCTCTACTAAGCCCTACTGTAGATATTTTCTCTGGAAGTCTATCTACAATTACTGCATTAACATGTTTTTTCTCATTACCTAACCTGACAGTTACATAAACAGTGTCATACAATTGAGCCCTTTTATCCGAGAGAAAACCAGATAATTTTAAAGTTGTGGGATCTCCCATCTGTACTTTCATACCATCAGGACATTTACGTTTAATGAAAGTACATTGGGATCCCTGGTCTAATAATGCAGTTACATTTTTTGATTTATGCCTATCATCAATTTTTACCTGTAACACAGGTAAGGCTACTTCAGTAAAACCATCATTATTAACATTAGCAGCAATTTTTACATTAGCTACTGTTGTGTCAAGATTGTAAGCATTATCAATATTATCATATAGACCTTTACACATGACTATATGGTGTCTTCCTTTGTGACATTGATAACAGAAGTTTAATTTGGCATAACAACCCTTTACATTGTGATTACCCAAACACCTGATACATTTGTCAAGTTCCTCCAATCTTTCAACATTATCATTCCATGAATTGTATGCATTGCAATTCTTAGAAACATGAGTACCCTTGCAGAAGAGACAATCTCTCTTTTCTCTGACTGGTTTCTTATTAACTGGGCTACTCTTAGGAGGGTACTTATTCTTCTTACCTTGTGGAGAATCATTATTTCTGATTCCTGCTACTAGATATGCACCTATGCAACTCTTTTTAGGAAATGAAATTTGAATATTAACATTGGGATAATTTTTCCCTTTGTGACACTTGACAGATACCTCAGAGTTATTATGTGTTGCATCTTTAAAATGAGTTGGTTGGCTGGTCTGCAACTGAACAATTAATTCTTGTAGACCTAGTCTTATTTCCTCGAGACCAAAATAACCCTTGTGATATTTGTTTGAGAGCCATTCAAGTGTTTTATAGCTTAATTTATTCTGTACCATGGCACTCAATAACCAGTCTGATTCCTTCAGATTAATATATTTATTACTTAAAGTTTTTGAGAGTGCTCTCCAGTTTAACTCTAAACTGCTGTAAACCTTTGTAAGTGTGATCTGGAGATTTTAAATTAACAATGATATTCACTAGATCCAACCTACTTTGTTCTATATTACCATAAGTGACTTTCAACAAGTCAACTGCTTCCTTGTAAGAGTCATCTACATTGGGAAAGGCTTGTATGAGTATATGAGCATCTACTCTTACCTGTCCTTTGAGGTAAAATAATTTAGTTACACAGGCTAGGTCACTCCTGTCATGCACAGCTGCTTTAAAAATGGACCAAAACTCCTCCCAATTTTCTCCAGGATTAAATACAGGTAAACATAATTCTGGGAGTTTTGGCAAAGACATATTATTTGTTGGAGCAGACTGATTAACTGCCTGGTTTACACATTTTAATTTATTCAAGGCCTGACTTTTACAAGAAAGAATCTTTTCTTCTAATTCATAATACTGATTAATCATAAGATCTACTTCAGTCTCATCTACACAGTTTACTAACAAATCTCCTTCATATTTGTTGTAATATCATTTGTATGAATCATATCTATTACCTAAAGCATCTAAATACAATTTTATATCATCAGTATTCACAGTTTCTTGATTGATTAATTCCAAACATTTATTGTATGCTTTTGTTACATGCCTTTTTCTAGCTTGCAGAGATGCTTTCTTTGCTCTATATTCCATATGTTTGTCTTCTATATTAATTTCCTCATTTTCAGCCATGATGCAATGTATTAAATTCAACCCAATTAATAACACTGATTACAACTTACAACACTGATACAAGTTACCTTTGAATAAATCCTAGCTACTTGAGCTTAGCAATTACATGTATAATATAAATTTTAAATGTACATTAATACAAACTTGGCTCCTCAAAATTAATATTATACAAATTAATAAATCCTTGCCAGAATTTGACATAGCAAAATTAATATACACATTAATAATTAGCTACACATGGCTTATCAATTACACATACACTGATATAAATCTTGGCCAGAATTGACTTATCAAATTAATATTATACAAATATAAATCCTTGCCAGAATTTGGCATAGCAAAATTAATATTATACACAATATAATCTTTATCCACACTTGTCTTATCAATTACACATACACTGATATAAATCTTGGCCAGAATTGTCTTTTCAAATTAATATTGTAATAATTATAATCCACTACACATTAAGTAAATTTGTGAACTTAACATCCACCTCCTACTGTCATTTCACATATAATTATTAAGTAATTAACCAATTAATGACTTCACTAATTACCTCCGGTTCAAGAAGGACCAACGGGTAAATTAAATGTGAAAAATTGCATTTAGCTGAATGTATCATTATGTACATAACAGTAAATGAACAGATAATTATTATTAGTTAGACAAGTAGGAATTTTATGACACCTAGGTCGCAAAAAATGTCCCCCTTCGATACCTACCACTGTCATATCCACAAGTTGCTCTGGACCTATTAATTAAATGAAATATCACCAGGAATGCTGGTAAATATATAAATTTGTGGACTGTATATTAAAATTGAAAAAGGATTATATATACACAAATTTACATAACAGAAGGAAAATATATCTTAATATCACTCACCATTTTGACTGGAGATTAATGTGTATCATACTCAGAAAACCTCACTCTAAGTAAATCTATGAAAATAATGCTGGCCAGAATTATACACAAATCTAGAGAGCTTATCTGAGGTTCCTGGAGCTGTCTTGTCCAGTCGCCTGATATCTCGAGTTATGCAGGAATGCACATCCAACAATTTCGCCTCCTATTTGAGAGGTGTCAATGCAATTTTAACCTCTAGAGCACGAAAAATTCTTCCCATTACAACGTTTCTAATACAAATTCAAAACCCAAGATGGCGAGTCTCGTCTGCGCAGACGCAGGCTTTCCGTTTTCTATGACATATATATTATTAAATACAGTATGGCCATCTATTTACATATAAATACTGAATTTCTGGAAAATATATACAGTATTTTCCACAGGTTATATATATACACAATTACATGACAGAAGGAAAATATATCTTAATATCACTCACCAATTTGACTGGAGATTAATGTGTATCATACTCAGAAAACCTCACTCTAAGTAAATCTATGAAAATAATGTTGGCCAGAATTATACACAAATCTAGAGAGCTTATCTGAGGTTCCTGGAGCTGTCTTGTCCAGTCGTCTGATATCTCAAGTTATGCAGGAATGCACATCCACCAATTTCGCCTCCTATTTGAGAGGTGTCAGCACAATTTTAACCTCTAGAGCACGACAAATTCTTCCCCATTCACCAACGATTCTAATTCAAATTAAAAAACCAAGATGGCGAGTCTCGTCTGCGCAGACGCAGGCTTTCCGTTTTCTATGACATAAATATTATTAAATACAGTATGGCCATCTATTTACATATAAATACTGAATTTCTGGAAAGTATATACAGTATGTTCCACAGGTGGTATACATGTTACATGCAGCCTTAACGACTCTGACGGGTTTTAAACCTAACAATCAAACCTCATATGTACACGTACTTAATACACTTGTTACATGTGTCCTACATATATACTACAAATGTGCTGCAAGTGTGCCACAGATGTGCTACAGGTGTTTCTCATCCTGCACAGGTGCAGGAGAGTCTGGCAAGACCACCATCATTAAACAGATGAAGATTCTTCACATCAGTGGCTTCTCTCCAGAGTAAGTTTCTCACTAGAAAGTTTTCCACTGGTAAGTTAGTCCACTTACTAAGTTCTCCACTAGTAAGTCCTCTATTAGTAAATCTTTCACTTTTAAGTCCTCCACAGGAAGTTAGATCACTAGTAAGTTCTCCACTAATGAGTCTTAAACTTACTCATTAGTAAGTTCTCCACCATTAGTCTCTCACTAGTACTTCCTCGGTAAGTAATTTTCTCAACTTGTAAGTTCTCCACTAGTACAAAATACACTAGTAATCTCTCCACTAATAACTTGCTCAACTAGGTCATAGACTAGTAAATCATCCAGTAGGAAGTTACTCCACTGTTAAACCTCCTCCATTAGCCATTCCTCCATTAGTAAATCAGCTGTTAATTTCACTAATAATTTTCTTCACATGAATTGTTAAATATCAGCTCAAGAATTCAGATGTCTGCACTTTAAATTTTATTTATCCGGCTGAAGAATTTTCTCCAAATCAATTAAATTGTGGTTTCAGCTGCCATTTATTTCACTGGAGTCACTGGGGTTTCATTTGCTATATTGTGTTTGTTATGGCTTCTGTAGCGCCTGTGAACCTCCCCATGTACTTTTACTTAAACTCTGTGCCACTTTGCCTAACTGAACTTTCCGCACCATAGAGAGAAGCGGGAGAAGGCGCAGGACATCCGCAACAACATCATGGAAGGCATCACCACTCTAACAAGGAATCTGGACGAGTTAAACATAGAACTGGAGCAAGAGGAGAACCAAGAGGCCAAGGATTATATCCTCAGTATTGACCCTGAGAACTTCAACTTCCCCGAGGTTGGTGGTTAGGGAAGAGGGGTAAAGATCGCAGAGTAAGGCAGAGAGAATAAGAAGGGTAGGTAGTGTAAGATTAGTGAAGAAGGAAGGGATAGAATGATGTGAAGCAGTGGAAGAAGCAGTCCGTAGGACTGAAGATGGATGAAAGAAGAGTGTGTTGGGTGTGTATGTGTCTATTGCAGGTACTGGAGCAGCGATATTCTCGTTATGCGTCCATTAATTCATTTCTGATATTAGCTGTTGTTGCTTTTGCAATTGGCGTTTCTGCTGCAGTTTCTGCTGCAGCTGTTGTTGATGCTGCTTCTTTTCACAAAATCGCGTCGTTGTCACTTTCTGGTTAAATAATCTGTCGCACATTGCATGCTAGTACCTTAATAAAATTAATTATTAAAATGTTGAGACTTCAACTCACCTGTAAATCTGTCACTAAATATGCGACCAAGAAAAATCCATTGATAACTCATATTCAATTCAATTCAAAGTTTATTCTCTATAAGGATTACAATGCTGAGTTTACAGAATTTGGTTATTGTGTGGTTTACATGTAGTAAAATAATGATTACAGAGTTTTCAGTACAATACGATGGTAGAATTTAAGAGTATAAAAACCAGTGTCAAGAGACACTTGTCCTGTCTCCTGACCAACTTATAACAACAACGGTATTCCTGAAAATTTTTTTTTCATTTTAGCTAATTTAAACCCCTAAAAAAATGGCTTTTAAATTTCCCAAACTGAGGCAAGGGGGGGGGCTTTTTGATTTTAATTTTTTGGAGGACACTTTGCCTTAGACAAAACAGAGAAATAAACTTTTACATTAAAGGTAAGTTTTTGCCCCCTTATGCCAAATTTTAAAGAATCAAAAAATTTTTTGGGGGTACTTTTTTCCCCTTTTGGTTTGGGCCCAAATTTGGGCATGGGAACTCCAAATTGGAATTTTTCTTTAACCCAACCAATTAATTCATCCCCCCTTTTAAAGGGGAAATTCTTCAGGTAGAATTTCACCCCCAAGCACTTTTAAATTTTTCCCAAATGCTCCTGTTTTAAAATGATTTCCCTCTTATAGTAAGGGGGGGAACACAAAAACTATTTGGGACCCCAAAAATTTTGGAACTTCAGCAAGAAAAAAACTCTTTTAGTTAATTTTTGGGCTACTGTAATTATTGGGTTTTTAAACATTAAAAAAATCTTTTTAAATACCCCAATTAAAACCCAAAATTTACATTAACTTTTGTATTCATTTCCAGGGTAATTTTATTTAATTTTTTTCCTTCTTTTTGGGAAAACAAATTTACTTTTTCCCATTCCCTCAGAGGCTTTTTGCACTTTGCATTTTTTTAATTGCCTCTCCTTAAGTATTAACATTTTCCTTTTTCAGTTGATGTCACACCCGGGAAAATTTTGTCCACAAAAAATTGGGGTTTGGGTATTCCCTTTACTAAAGGGGGTTTCCCCCTTCTTTTAAAGGTGTGCATTTTTTCGTCGTTTGAAGTAGGAACGGAAGGGAAATGTAGACCAAAAAATTTCGCCAAAAGCAAAAAGGTTTTCAGAGGGCTAAGGGGGTAAATTGGGTTCTCGGGCCAAAAGAAGGGGTAAAATTTCCCAGTCAGCCTCTTGAAAACCCACTCTTAGGAAAGGCTTTACTTATGTCAGCCGAAAAGGCTTTAAACTTTCCCCTGAAATTTAATAAATATTCCTAATTTTTCCCGTCAATGAGGGAAACCTGTCTTTAAAACAGTCATTTAAACTAGTACATTTTTTTTATTCCTGGCACTAAAATTTAAAAACACAATCTCAAAGGATGGTCTTGAATCCTTCACCCCCGTGATGTGGCAAAGAGTGCCAAAAAATTTTGGTTGTAAGGAGGTACCTCTTCTATAAATTTTTTAAATTAACTCCCCCGGGGCAAATTATATCATTTAGGATTTTAAAAATTTTGGGTTTTCTTACTCAGTTCCCCGGAAAGCTGAGTTTTAATTGGAATATGCCATTCTTTTTTTTAAAGTGGGAAATTCGGGAAATTTGTTGTTTTCCCGGGAAAAGTCGTATTTCGTTTTTTGGTCCAGATTCAAATTTTACTTCTCAGGTTTTTTGGGTTTTTTAAATTTAAAAGAATCTTGGACTTTTCTTCAGTTACGTTTTCCAATGTTGTCTAATTCCCACAATTTATGCACTCTTTTCAACCCCATCCTCTAGGGGAAAAAATTATACTGGGGCAGGGTTTTTCTTTGAGTAAGAACACGGGTTAGGTTTTTGTTTTTTTCCTCTAGTCGTGAATTATTATTACAAGGAACCCATACCATAAAATTACATGGCCTCCTGCAGTCTTTTAAAAGGGGGGACCCCAAAATTTCTTTACCATCCCCCTTTAAAAAAGGAGGAAAATTAGTCACTACCTTTTTAAAAATATTTTTTGGGCCCTTCAGAATCATCATTTACCCCAGAAGGTGCAAAAAATTACATTATGGAAAGTCTTTCTGTGGGCCCCTACTGGGGCCCTACTGTAAAATTTTTTTCTGGAAGTCTATTAAAATTACTGCATTAAAACTGTTTTTTCTCATTACCTAACCTAAACAGTTACTTTAAAACCGTGTCTTTAAAATTTGGGACCCCTTTTTTATCGGGAGAAAAAAGATAATTTTAAAGTTGGGGGGATCCCCCTTCTGTACTTTTTTTCCCCATCGGAAAATTTAGGGTTTAAAATAAAAGAAATTTGGGGGATCCCTGGTTTTTTTTAATAATGCATTTAAAATTTTTTGATTTTCCCTATCATAAATTTTTTTCCCTTTTACACAGGTAAGGGGCAAACTTCTTTTAAAACCCTCATTTTTTAACTTAGCAGCAATTTTTACATTAGCTACGGGTTGTGTAAGATTGAAAGAAATTAAATTTTTATCTTATAAAACTTTACCGGGGGACTTTGGTGTAATTCCTTGGGGCCTTTGGATAAAAAAGGGGTTAAAAATTTGGGGGTTCAAACCCGTTATTTTGGGGGAATTACCCCCCCCCTGAAATTTGTCAAGTTTCCTCCAATCTTTCAACATTTTTTTTTCCCATGAATTTTTAAGCATTGCAATTCTTAAAAAACTTTAAGTACCCTTGCAAAAAGAGAAATCTCTCTTTTCTTAAATGGTTTTTATTAATGGGTTACTCTTAGGGGGGTTTAACTTATTTTTTTTCTTCCCTTTTTTGGAGAATCATTTTTTGTTTTTCCTGTACTAGTTGCACCTATGCAAACTCTTTTTAGGAAATAAAATTTGAATATTAACATTGGGAAAATTTTTTCCCTTTGGGGACATTGACAGTTTACTAAGAGTTATTATGGTTGCATCTTTAAAAGGGTTTGGGGTTGGTTGGTCTGGAAACCCGAAAAATTAATTCTTGTAAAACCTAGTCTTATTTCCTCGAGACCAAAAAACCCCTTGTGAAATTTTTTTTGGGAACCCCCTTTAAGTGTTTTTAGTTAATTTATTCTTACCATGGCACCCCAATTTAACCCAGTCTGATTCCTTCAGAAATTTATTTTTACTTAAAGTTTTGAGATTTGCTCCCCTTTTAAACTCAAAACTGTGAAAAACCTTTTTGAAAGGGTGTGATCGGGGAGTTTTTAAAAATTAACAATGATATTCATAGATCCAACCTCTTTGTTCTTTTTTTCCCAAAAGGTGACTTTAAACAAGTCAACTGCTTTTTTTGAGTCTCAACATTGGGAAAGGTTTTGAAAGAGTTATGAGCATTACTCTTACCTGTCCTTTGGGGAAAATTTAATTTTTGTTTAAACAGGCTAGGTCACTCCTGTCATGCACAGCTCTTTAAAAATGGCCAAAAAACCTCCCCCAAATTTTTCCCCCAAGGATTAAATCCCGGAAAAACATAATTCTGGGGTTTTGGAAAAAGACATATTATTTTTTGGGAGCGGGGACTGATTAATGCCGGGTTTTACACTTTTTAAAATTAAAATTCAAGGCCTGACTTTTACAAGAAAGAATTTTTCTTCTAATTCAAAATTGATTAATCTTAAGATCTACTTCAGTTCATCTCCAGTTTCTAACAAATCTCCTTTTCTTTATTTGTTGAAAATTATAATTTGTATGAATCATATCTATTACCAAAAGCATCAAAATTTACAATTTTATATATCGTTTTACAGTTTCTTAAATTGTTTAAATTTTCCCAAATTTATTGTATGTTTTTGTTACATCCCTTTTTCTAGCTTGCAGAGAGGGTTTTTCTTTGCTCTAAAATTCCATATTTTTGTCTTTTTAAAATTTCCTTTTTTCAGCCATGATGCAATGTTTTTAAATTCAACCAAATTAATAACACGGGATTACAACTTAAAAAATGATACAAGTTCCCTTTTGAAAAAATCCTAGCTACTTGAGCTTAGCAATTCGGGTTAAAATAAAAATTTTTAAAATTTTTACTTTAAATAAAACTTGGCCCTAAAAATTTAAATATTATAAAAATTTTAATAAATCCTTGCCAGAATTTGACATAGAAAAATTAAATATAAAATTAATAATTAGTACACATGGCTTATCAATTACACATACACTGATATAAATCTTGGCCAGAATTGACTTTTAAAATTAAAATATTATACAAATAAAAAATCCTTCCCCAAAATTTTGGCCCATAGAAAAATTTAAATATTTACACAATAAAAATCTTTACCCACATTGTCTTATAAATTAACTTTACACTGATAAAATTTTGGGGCCGGGAATTTTGTTTTTAAAATTAAATTTATTGAAATAATTATAACCCATACACTTTAAAGTAAATTTGTAAAATTAAAACATCCCCTCCCAAACTGCCCATTTCACAAATAATTTTTAAAGTAATTAACCAATTAATGACTTCATAATTACCTCCGGTTCAAAAAAGGGGCCCAACGGGAAAATTTAAATGTGAAAAATTGCATTTTAGCTAAAGGGAATCATTATGTACATACAGTAATGAACGATAATTATTATTAGTTGGACAAGAAAAAAATTTTATGACCCCTGGTCCCCAAAAAATTTGCCCCCCTTCGATCCCTCCCCAACCTGTCAAAATCCAATTTGCCGGGGACCTTTTAAATTTAAAAAAAATATCCCAGGAATGCTGGAAATATAAAAATTTTTGTGGACTGTTTTTTAAAATTTGGGAAAAAAGGATTTTTAATCCCAAAAATTTACATAACAAAAGGAAAAAATATATCTTAATACCTCCCCAAATTTTGACTGGAGTTTAATTTTGTATCATACTCAAAAAACCTCACTCTAAAAAAAATCTATGAAAAAAAATGGGGGCCAAAAATTTTTCACAAATCTAGGGGAGCTTTTTCTGAGGTTCCTGGAGCTGTTTTGTCCAGTCGCCGGGGATATCTCGAGTTATGAAAGGAATGCACATCCAAAAATTTCGCCTCCTATTTGAGAGGTTTTCCAATGCAATTTTAATTTTCTAGAGCACAAAAAATTCCCCCAAATTAAAACGTTTTAATAAAATTTTCAAAACCCAAGATGGCGGTTCGTCTGCGCAGAGGGCGGGCTTTCCGTTTTCTATGACATATATATTTTTAAAATACGTATGGCCATCTTTTTCCCAAAATAAATACTAAAATTTCGGGGAAAATTTATACGGGTTTTTTCCACAGGTTATATATATCCCCAAAATTACATGACAGAAGGAAAAATTTTCTTAATTTCCTCCCAATTTGGGACTGGGGGATTAATGGGGAATCATACTCAAAAAACCCTCATTTTAATTAAATCTATGAAAAAAAGGGTTGGCAAAATTATCACAAATCTAGGGGGGGGGCCTTATCTGATTTTCCCTGGAGCTGTTTTGGGTCGGGTGTCTGATTCTAAAGGGTTTTGCGGGAAATGCACATCCCCCAATTTCCCCCCCTTTATTTGAGAGGTGTCAGCACTTTTTAAAACCTCTACCCACGACAAATTTTTCCCCCATTCCCCAACGATTCTAATTAAAATTTAAAAAAACCCAAAAAAGGCGGTCTCGTCTGCGCAGAGCAGGCTTTCCGTTTTCAATGAAATAAAAATTTTTTAAATACAGTTTGGCCATCTATTTACATAAAAATTACTAAAATTTTGGGAAAAGGTATATAAAGTATGTTTCCCAGGGGGTTTTTACATTTTTAACAGGGCAGCCTTAACGACTCTGAGGGGTTTTAAACCTAAAAAATAAAACCTCATATGTAACGTATTTAAAATCCCACTTTTTAAAGGGGGTGTCTACATATTTACTAAAAAGTGTGCAAGTGTGCCACAGATGTGGGTTTACGGGTTTGTTTTCATCCTGCACAGGGGCAGGAGAGTCTGGAAAGACCCCCATCTTTAAAACAGATGAGATTCTTCAACCCAGTGGTTCTTCCAGAGAAAGTTTCCACTAGAAAGTTTTCCACGGGTTAAGTTAGTCCACAAACTAATTTCTCCACTGGGTAAGTCCTCTATTAGAAAATCTTTATTTTTAAAAGTCCCTCCTCCGGAAAGGGTTAGTCCTAGAAAGTTCCCCAAACAAAGAGTCTTAAACTTACTCATTAGAAAAGTTCCCCACCTTTAAAAGTCTCTCACAGGTTTCCTCGGTAAGAAATTTCGAAAATTGAAAAGTTTTTCCACTATTTACCAAAATACACTGAAATCTTTTCCACTAAAAAATTTCCCCAAAACTGGTCATGGGTTAGTAAATAACCCCAGTGGGAAAGGGTTACTCCACTTTTAAAACCTCCTCCTTAGCCATTCCTCCTTTTGGAAAAATCAGCGTTTTTTCACTAAAAAATTTTTCTTCACTTTGGGAATTTTTTTAAATATGCTAAAGGAATTCAGATTTTCTGAACTTTAAATTTTATTTACCCGGCTGAAGATTTTCCCCAAAATAAATTTTAAATTGGGGTTTCACGCCATTTTTTTTCACGGAGTCAGGGGGTTTTTTCTTTTGTTTTTTTTGTGTTTGTTAGGGTTTTTTCTTTTGGCCCCGGGGAAACCCCCCCATGTACTTTTTAAAAACCCCTGTGCCATTTTGGGCCTAACTGAATTTTCCCCCACCATAGAGAGAAGGGGGAGAAGGCGCAGGAATCCGCAAAAAACATCATGGAAGGCATCCCCACTCAACAAGGAATCTGGAGAGTTAAACATGGGAACTGGGCAAGGGGGGAAAAACCAAGAGGCCAAGGATTTATCCTCAGTATTGACCCTGAAAATTTTAAAATTTTCCCCGAGGTTGGGGGTTAGGGAAGGGGGGAAAAGATCGCAGAGAAAGGGGCAGGAGAAAAAAGGGGTTTAGGTAGTGTAAGTTAGTGAAAAAAAGGAAGGGATGGGAATGATGTGAAGCAGTGGAAGAAAGCAGTCCTTTGGGGAACTGAAAAAGGGATAAAAGAAGAGTGTGTTGGGTGTGTATGTGTCTATTGCGGGTACTGGGGCAGCGATATTCTCTTTTATGGTCCTTTTTAATTCTTTTTTGGATATTAGCTTTTTGTTGTTTTTTAAATTGGCGTTTCTGCTGCATTTTTCTGTGCAGCTGTTTTTGATGCTGTTTTCTTTTCACAAAATCGCGTCGTTGCCACTTTTTTTAAAATTTAACCCTGTCGACATTGCATGTTTGTCCCTTAATAAAATTTAAATTTAAATTAAAATTTTTGAGATTCAACTAAATTTGAAAATTGTCACTAAATATGCGCCAAAGAAAAACCCATTGAAAACCCTTCATATTCAATTCAATTCAAAGTTAAATTCTTTTAAAAGGGATTACAATGCTGAGTTTACAAAATTTTGGTTATTGTGGGGTTTTAAACATGTAGTAAAAAAGGGTTTTACAAAAGTTTTCGTACAATACGATGGTATTTTTTAAAGGGAGTATAAAAAAAAGTGTCAAGGGGCCACTTTTTCCTGTCCCCAAAACCAACGTTTAAAAACAACGGTATGAAAATTTTTGATACAGTGTCCCGGGGGTTATAGTGTTTTAGAAATTTTAGGCGCTTTGTTCACCAACGATTTCATTTTTTTTATAAAAAATAAAATTAATATATATAAAAATATATATATATTTTATTATATTATATATTATATAAAATATATATATATATTTTATTTATTTTTATATTCGTTTGGTGGGTTTTCTAAAAAGGGGAAAAAAATTATGCGTGTAAAATACCCATCCGGGAATAATAATAAAAATAATAAAAAATAATAATAAAAATCATTTCTACAAGTACATGTACAGCTTTATGAAAAATAGATGACTTTCAGGGGCCCCTTTATTTATTGGAAAGCCTTTGTTTATGCAGAGCCCTTCCCGCAACATGGGTTAAATTTTTGGCCCCCAAGCATGGACCCACACCATTTCAACTAAAAACCCAGGCACCTAGGGCTGCCAGGTGAACGGGGGACAGAAAGGTTTATATGGAAACAGGGGAAATGGGTTTCCACCCGTACCGGGATCAAAAACCCCGGATCCCCAATGTGGGTAAAGGGAAACTGATGACGGGTTGGGTTCGGGAAAATTTTAAAACCTCGCCAAGACTTCGAGGTCTTGGACGACCCCAGAGTTTTGAGAAACAAAACTGATAGTGATGTTGTTGTTTTCCAAACAATTTGCTGTAATGCTCTTTTTTCAGTGACAAATTTTGGGCCTCTGGTAAATTAAAAAAGGGTTGCCCTTTTTCCCTGTTTTTCAGTGTAAAATACATGCATTACCAGTGTCTTTCTTCCACCATGTTTATTGTTCTTTGCTCTGGTATCTTAAACCCCGGGAAAAAGGGTTTCCCTCCTACAAAAACCTTGTCACAACCCTTCACCCTGTTTCGTAAAAACTCCGGCATTTAGTGGGTTCGGGTTTTATTCTTTTTGACAAATTTTTAAATTTTTTTTTTGATAAAAATTTTTATTCTTCATGTTTTTTGTGCTGCAGGAGTTCTATGTCTAACTATGCAACTGTGGAGTGACGCAGGGATCCAGGGGTTTGTACACCCCAACCCAAACAGGTTCCAGCTCATGGGACTGCGCCAAGTAGTAAGTATGCTATTCATGTATTTTTGGGTTTTACGGGTTTTCGTGAAGGGGGGCCTCAATAAGGTGCGGGCTCTAAAGGCCCAAAGACCGGAAAAAACTTTTCCCCATCTTGGGAAATAAAAACCAAAATTATCTGCCATTCCCCCAGGTTCGGATGTTTCCCTCATGAAAACAGAATTTGATCGGGGGGATAAGGGACTTAAGGTTGCAAAACCTTTTAAACCCCCAAACCCAAAGGGAAATTGCGGAAAAATGGGGTTAAAAACCCCCGAAATTTTATCCAAAGAAAAAAATTTAAAATTACTTTTGGGTATAATATATTCAAAAAACAACGAAAAAATCATTTTAAAAATTTGGGAAAATATGTTGATTCCAATTCATGACTTTTTATTGCAAACTATCGTTTCCCTACATTTTATCAGCTTTATAAAACAAAAAAAAATCTTTATTTTTTGAAAGAAAAAATTGGAAACTAGAAATGTGCTGCGGGACTTAGAGAAGGGGAAAGGGGAAATTACGAAATGTGGGGAAGGGGTGAAGGAAGGTGGGGGGAAAAAAGGGAAAGGGGGATAGAGTGGTTGTAAAAGAAAAGGTTTAGTAGAATGTGGGAGCGGGAAAGAGCTTTTGGGAGTTTTGGGTTTAGTTGATGTTGGGGTAAATTTTGAATGATGGAGATCTTTGGGGAAGGTTGTGGTTGCTGGTGGAAAAAACAGTTTTTTGTTGTCAGTGTATTTCTTTCTGACCCAGACAAGCCAAATTTCACTGAGTCCCGAGGGGTATTGGGCAAATCTATCACTGAAACCCTTTTTTCATGTTTTTGTAAGTTGTTTGACGGCAACCACCCAGGGAAGGGGGCTAAAGGAGAGCCCCGGGGTTAGAAAAGCAGGGGTTTGGTTTGGGGTTTCGGCTGTAAAGTGAAAAAAACCTATTTTTAAATTTTCAAATGCATGTTAAAAAACCCGATAAACTTATTCACAAACCCATCAAAATATTAAATTAGCAATAGGATTGGCCTAAAAAATTCCGTACAGTTTCACACATTACTTACTTTAAATTTTTTGTCCTTAGCGTATAGTTTAGTGGTTGTATTTGTTTTTTTTTAGGGAACTTTAATTAAAACAAAAATGGATATACAGAACCGTCATTTAAAAACGGTTTGTTAAGTTCCTAAAAAAAACGTTAGGTAAAACCGTTTAGAGATGAAATGAAAAACTTATGGGAAAAAAAGGGTTCGTTCCTTTAAAGGGCCCAAAAAAGCCGGAAAAAAATTTTTTTTTGGCCCTCCCTTTTTAAAAAATAAAAGTAAATGTAAATTTTATTTTATTTTTGTGATGTAAATTTTTTTGTTTTTCCCGCTTAAGACTGCAAAAAGTAACAGAAAAAACAATATTTTTTACCTTAAATTGTGGGTGGTGTTTTTTGGATGTTGTGAAGAGAGTGGAGGGGTTTTGTTGTGGGGTTTCTGGCTGGGGGTGGATGGTTTGAGGGTTTGGTTTGAAGTTGATCGTTGTTTCTGGGGTGTTATTTTAAATCATTCAGTCGTCAAGTATTTGGTAAGGGCAAATCGGGGTTTATTCGGTAAATCGGTTTAAAAGATTCAGCAAGTCAGTCAAGTCATTTAGAAGGGCAGCCCCAAATCGTTCAGTAAGTCAAGGGCATTTAAATAAGTCAGGGCAAAGGGCCTTATTTTGTTAGTCAAGTCATTCAGTAAGTCCGTCAAGTCATTTAGTAAGTCAGTCAAGTCATTCAGTAAGTCAGTCACACTGGCAAATTTAAAAAAAACCCCCAAATATGAAGGGTTTAAGAAGCAATAAGGAAAATGGAATTTAGAACATGCACACTCGATGAATTGGGAAAAACCCTTTAAATTTTCCCAAAAGACCAAAAAAATGAACAAAGACAAATTGTTTTGATTTCAGTTTAATAAAAGTCCCCAAAATTTTCCCGTGGGGCAAACCCCAAAAACCGTGCAAAGAAAACTGCTATCAGGATAATAAGGACCACGTAAAAGTTATCCGCAAAACAATGAAATAAAAAAAAACCCTTTGCTAGGAAAAAAGGTAGAAAAAAACATTTTTATGACAAAGGAAAAGGGAAATTTAAATTAAAAACAGCAAATTTCAATGAAAAAAAGGAGTTTTCATCAACCCAACGGGGGCTAACGAGAAAAAAGTCAAAAACCTTCTGTTAGGTTGAGAAAAAATTTTAAAAAGGGAAAAAAAAATTTTCGTGTTTCACGCGGGGGAAAATACTTTGTAAGGGAAAAAAATCAACAGGACAACAAGGTACCATTCTTTTGAACCCTGAGTTCTCTACTTTTCCCTTTGAAAAACTGGGCATTTTTGTAACAGATTAGATAGTGTTTCCTTTTAAAACATTTATGTGTGGTTTCATTTAGTGTACGTTATATTTATTGTGCATTTTTATTTTTTTTTCTTTTACCCAGACCAGCTACCTCAAATACTTCTTTTTTTTTTTTTAATTGCTATTAATTGCTATAATTTTGTGTTGCAAATCAAATTTTTACTCTAAATTAAGGGTTTTTCCCTTGTTGCTACCTTGGGCCATTTAATTTTTGTTTACCACTACTTTTTTTAGTTCCCCTTTTTTTTTATTGTTTTGGCAATTAGTGGATATTTTTAAAACATTATTGTGCGATTCCCAAAAAATTCTTTTGCTAGCTATTTCCAACTACCTCATATTTTTTATTAAAATTTCCCTAGTTCAATTAATTGCTCCCTTTTTTATATATTACAAGGGCAGTTCTTTTCTCCCAAATTTAATTTAAAAAATTTTTAGTGACTATCTGTCCATTTACTTTGTTTTCCATTACTTAATTTAGTCCTTTATTAAATTTTTTCCTTTTATTTAGTTTTAAACAAAAACCTTAGTTCATATTTTCCCCAATTGTTAAAATAATTTAAGGTGCTATTTTAAAGGTTTCCCAAAATGTTTAAAAAGTTACTATTTTGCCATTTTTTCCCTAGCTCCCCCTTTTTTGGTTACCTCTTTTATTGTTCCCACAACTTTTTTTTGTCCCTTTATATTGTTTCCTTTTTTTTTTTAAATTTAAAAAATACCTACTATTATATTTCCCCAAGCCATTATTTTATCATCACTTTAAATTTTCTCACCAAAAAATTATTTTTTTTTGTCCCCATTATAATTTTTTTATTTTAGCTTTAAAGAACCCACCCTTTGTTCATTATTTTAAATTTTTTAAAAAAAATTTTTTAAATCGGGTGCCCATTTTTTAGCTTAGAATATTTACTTTGTTTTTATATTTTAAATTTTAATTATGGATTTTTTACTTTATAAATCTTATTTAAAACAAGCATTGATCCTGTTTCCAAAACCCCTTACTGAAAGACTTAAATGGGAAACAAACAGTAACTGTAAACTCACAGCAGAACAATCAAAGGCCCAAATTTTCAGAGCCAAAAACAACAAACTGTCTTTAAACAATATCAGTCTTTAAGCAAACTTTTTCGATGATCATAGCATTACTAATTCCCGCTTTCCAGTATGTCCATCATTTCCTCCACCAAACCGGCTAAAACCCCGATCTACAGATGTCCAAAGCCATTTCCCGGTTACAAGCCATTTCACAACTGTAGGCCAGATCAACAAGGGGGAATTTGGGCCAAACTATATACTATCGGGGCCCCTTTTAGAAAGTATCAATTTAAAACTTGCCAAGGGATGGAAAAATGGGGAATATATAATAGCTAAATTCAAATTTCCAAAAAAACTACAAAACCCCCTCAGTTTATAAAAATCTACAAAAGTACCCCAGTCCAAAAAAAGCGCTTTTAGTGAAAAAACCCAGGAAGTATGATAGCGGTTTTTTTTTTCAACATGAAAAAAGTCACCCTTTCTACTCTCCCGGGACTTTAAAAAATAAATCTCCTGCAAGAAACCCGGGGGCCCCCAAGTTTTCTGAATTCACAAACCCCTATGGTAAAAGCTTGTTTCTACCCAAAAAAAATAAAAAAAAAAAAAAACCCGAGTTACCCGAAGGACTTGTTTTTTTACTAGACCACATTGGCCCAAAATTTATATCCCCCTTTTTAAACAGGATAAACCAAAATAATACCACAGAAACAATAAACCCCCCTTCCCATAACTAATCTAGGCAAATTTTCCCCAAGACACTACTCAAGTCACTCAAAACTTCACAATGAGGCAGCCATTAAAAAACTTCCCAACGCAAAGGGCAAACATTGGCACCTGAGCTAGGGAAAACTTTACAGAAATTTATGAATTTTATTTAAAAATTTTTTACAAACGACCCAATACCTCTTTAAAAAAAGCCCCCGCCCTAAAAAATTAAAACAGGGTGACAGCTAAAAGGGGCTGAAAAGTCCCTGGCTAACAACCCGCAAACTTCAAACCTAAATACAAAGCACCTTTACGAAAAAAAAAGTACGGGTGGGGTTTACTAACCAGAGGGCCCAAAAAAAACGGTTTCTCGTCAATCCTAAAACCCAACCCGGGTAAGAAGGGCTAAAAAATTGATTTATGGGAAAAAAACAGGTATTTCCAACTTAAAAGGTGATATAAAAAAGACCTGGAAAACCCCCATTAGGGAAAATTTTAGGAAAAAAAAGGGGAAACACGAAAAAGCGAAAATTGAACTAAAAAAAACCAGATGAAACCCCCAAAAACCCCAACTTTAAAAAAGCCCGATCAATGATTTCTTCTTACCCTAGGGAAAAAAAAACCTTTTCAAATTTTTTCCCAAACTCAAATCCCCCACCCAATGATACCTCACCGGAACTACTCGGGAAATCACTGTTCCTGCTCCCAAAAAAAACCCCAAAAGAAGTTTTCCCTTATTTTTCAAAACACTAAAAAAAAAAAGCAGGGGATTTAAATACCTTTACACCCTTTTTTATATAAAAAAAAGTGTCGGGAAGTGCTATCAAAAATCATTGCAAAAACTCTTTAACAAATTTCCCCCAAAAATCCCCTACCCCCCCTACAGTTTTCAAAATACGAGGGTCACCCCCATCCCCTAAAGGAGGAGACCAAAAGATTTTAATAACTACTGGCCAATATCCCAACTTCACCCTTTTCCCCTTTAAAAATTTTTTTTCCCGGCCCCCAACCCCCTTTTCATCTTAACAACAAAAACCCCCTTTTTGGGGACTTTTAAAAAATTGGAAAACCCATGCAGCAAAAATAAATCACTAGGGGTCCCGCGGGGATTTCAGGGTTTAAAAACTTTTGATCATTAACCCAATTTTCTAAAAAAATTTCCGCACTAGAAAAAAGGGGGTCCCCAAAGTGGTCTTCCTCGAACGAAAGGCCTTTTGTTAAAAAATTTACCCAAAATTTTCCCCCACAAAAAGTTTAAATTTGGTATAAAGGGGTTTCCCCCCCTCCTTTTATGTTTACCCCACAAAAAGCCAAAATTTCACAAATATTTAAACCCCCACAGCCGTTACATTGGTTTCCCACCCAAAATGGGCCTTGGGCCCTCTTTTTTCCGTTTAAAAAATATTTCCAAAGATTGACTAACAAAACCCCCCCCCCCCATTTCAAATTTCAAAACCTAACTCTTTTTAAACCCCAAACACAAATCCTCTAAAATAATGTAAATCGAAATTTCAAACCCAAAACACCGGGGAAAAATTTTGGGGGCTACCAAAATTTTCTCAAAAAATTTCAAAACAATTCAACAAAAATTAAAAAAGAAATTTCCCCTTTAAATTAATGGGAAAAGGGACTTTTCCCCCAAAACCCCCCGGCCAAATTCCCTTTTTAAATCTTCCTTGGGTTTTTTGGGAAAAACCAAAAAAATTTCAAACCCCTTTTACCCCAAAAAATTTTCAAAAAAAATTTTCCCCCAAATAGGGCCCCTAAATATCAAAATTAAATTACCTAAAAAAACCACATTAGCCCTCCTGGCCTTTTTAAAAATAAAATCCTTAAATTTTTTCCCCTAATCCTTCAAAAAACCAAGGAAATTTCGTGCCCCGGGGTTCCAAAAAAATAAAAAACTCAAGACCCTTAAAATTACCCAACAACCTTTTGAAATTTTGAAAATTTTTTTAAAATTTAACTCTTCAGAAAAACTTCCACCCAATAAAAAAAATTTTAAATTTTACCATAAAAACCTTCCCATAAAATTTTTTTTTTTTTTTACTTTCCTAAAAAGAAATTTCTCCAAATTTAAACCCCAGTTAAAATTTTCCCAAAACCCAAAGGAAAACCTGTCCTTAAACCAAGGAAGATTTTTCCACTTTTTATTTCCCTTTCCATTTAACACTTAAACAAAAAACCCCCCAAATGCCCATAAAAGGGGGGGCCGTTTAACCAAAATTTTTTTGAATTTTATTACCTGTGAAAATTTAAAAAAATTTTAAAAAATTTTAAAATCCTTTTCAAAATTTATTATCACCCCCAATAAATAAAATTTTAATAAATTGGAATATTAAAAATTTAACCGGGGGGACCCCATAAAAATTTTGTTTTTTTTTTTATTTTACCAAAGAAACCTTCATTAAGGGTCCCGTTTTTTCCAAATAACCGTTTCCCTTTTTGAAAACTTAAATTTTTGGTTTTTAAATTTTTTTTTTTTTTTTTTCCACTTTTCGGCCCAAACTTGTTATTTTAAGGGTGCCCCTATTGCTTGGGGTACAAGGGGTTTTTTAATTAAAATCCACAATTTTTTGCAAAATTCTTTGTACAGGAAATTAAATTAAAATTTTAAATTTAAAAATTTTAGGTAAAAACGCCCCCCTTAAAAACAGGCCTTTTCTTAGGAAAAATAGTTTTTTTTTTCGTAAAAGCCGGGTTAAAGTCATTAGAAATGTTACAATAAAAATTTTCCCTTTTTAAAGTGTTTCCCAAATCCCCCAAAAAACTGGCTTACGGGTTTATGTTTGAAAATCCTTTTTCTTCGTTGTTTCAAAAACTTTTAAAGCAAAAACCTTTTTTTGCCAAAGGGTTAAAACAAATCCGGAATTTTTTACTTTTGGGGTAGGGGTTTCTGGGTCTTTTGCAATTTAAAAAATCAAACAAAAATAAATCCTAACTTTAACGAAGAAGTTAACCTGGGATGTAAAGAAAATTTTTAAAAACCCCCGGGGGTGGGGGGTTTTGGGGGGGTGGGCGGTTTAATTTTTTTACCCGTGAAAAAACAAAAAGGCCCCCTGCCGGGAGGAAAAGGTAGTTTTTTTCCTTTTGTAAATTTAACCTTTTAAATTTTTTTCCCCTAAAAATTTACCCCCAAAAAAATTTCCCCCAAAACTTAATTTATACCAAATTCCCCCAATATTGTAATTTCCTCACCAATTAAAACTGTCAACAATTTCTTTAAACAAAGGAGCTGTTTTAAACCCGAAAAAATTCCCTTATGTTTTTTGGCCAAATTTTTGGGGTTTTTTCCCCCAATCCTGAAAATTTTTTTAAATAAAAATTTGGGGTTGGTTTTTTTGTTAATAAAAAATCAAATAAATCACTTGGGCTTTTAAAACCACGTAAAAAATGGGAAAATTGGGAAAAATGGGAAAATACATTCAGAGTGTTTTTTTTCTCCGAAGTTCTTTTTTTTTTTTTCCTTTTTTTGTTTAACCCTGGCGGTTGTAAAAAGGGCCGGGCTTCAAAAGGCAGGGACAACCTGTAACCGGTTTTTTTTGTAATTTTTAAAATTTCCGAAACCCTTTATAACTTTGGGATGGGTTTAAATACAACCTTTCCAATTAAAACCCAAAAATTTTTTGAATAAATTTCCCCAAAATTTAAATTAACCCCCCAGTAATTTCACAAAATAAATTTTGTTTACCCCCAAATAAAATTTTCTTTTTTCCCTATTAAAAAGGAAACTTATTAAAAATAATTTTTACTTTTTGGGGGTTTTTACTTGGTTTAAAGTTTTTAAGGGTTTTTTTGGAAACTTTTAATTTTTAATTCCCAAAAAGAAATATTAATTTTAAAAAAAAAGGTTTTTTGAAGGTTTAATTTTAAAAATTTTTGAATTTCCAATTTTTTACCTGGGCTTTAAATAAATTATATTTAAAAGATTTAAAAAAAATAAATTTTAAAATTAAAATATATATATATATAAATATATATATATATATATATATATATAATATATATATATATTATATATACATATACATAACATACATACATATACATACAGTGGACCCCCGCTTAAACGATACCTCCAAATGCGACCAATTATGAAAGTGTATTTGTGTAAGTGTGTTTGTACGTGTATTTTGGGGGCTGAAATGGACTAATCTACTTCACAATATTCCTTATGGGAAAAAATTCGGTCAGTACTGGCACCTGAATACTACTGGAATGAAAAAAGTTCGTTAACCGGGGGTCCACTGTATATATATATATATTATATATATATATATATATAATAATATATATATATATATATATTAAATATATATATATATATATATAATCATTTATTTATTTATTTCGTGCCGTATGGGTCAAATTAGTCAATTAGCAGAACTCGTTGCTGTTCCCATTATTTTCACATCAAAATAGAGTTAAACTGTCGGTATTCATTGTTTTAAGAGCTTTACGTATTTGTAGTCCAGAGTTCATAGATGAAGAAATCTCCAAAATTTATAAAATAGCTAATGATCTATAATACCCAAAAAACTTATTTGATAAACCCTTTAAATTAGCTAGAAATACTTTTTACAATTCAAAAAGGGACAACCAACCTTATTCAACTAAAATATGTTGGTTCTCCCTTACCATGAAAACTTGGTTGATATGCCTTCTCTTCTTAAGACTTTTAGTATCAAAGTTGTATTTAAAAATCTTGATACAGTTAAAAAACTTTTGGTAAAAAATTCCCCCCAAAATGCTGACGGATGTGTCTATAAGATTCCTTGTAAAATATGTGATAAAGTTTATTACGGTCAAACTGGTAAAAGTCTCGAACTAAGATTAAAACAACAACAAATATAGCATTAGAACTGGACAAGATTCTAATGCTCTGTTTATTCATGAGAGAAATTTTAACCATCCAATTGATTTTCCAAAGGCTGAGAAAGTTATATCAAGTAAATCCATGGTCGACAGGTATATAATAGAATCATGTTTCATAAAAAATAGTTATGAAAATGATATGAACATTGCTTTTGGTTTATATAAATTAGACAAATTTTTGGGTAGAATATAAGCTGTGTTTCACAGATCACTGACTACCTACCTACATTATTATAAAAGGTCAGGTGTTGTTGGGGGTGGCAGCGAGGTGTAGTCTCGTCTTTATATGCCTCTACTTATCATGTTTTATAATTGCCAATTCTACAACATTCCTGTCGAATTCCCTTAAAGATTTAATATACAGGTAGCTTTTAAAAATTCACGGACTTTTAGAAGCATTCTGATAGAGATTCTCCTCAACAGTGTGTTTGGTATCTACAGAATTTATTGCAAAGGTTGCAACTTATAGGGACAGACTGACAAACCTCTAGATGTTAGGATATCACAGCACCACTGTTCCACAGGAACTGTCCATGAATCAGATGCGATTTTTAGCCACAGTCTTCAATAACTCGGCAAACTGGTCAGAAGAAAGAGTCATTGTTCCTCTTGGCTTGAACAGAATATTATAGAATTGGTAATTATAAAACATGATAAGCGTTCATTGTACAATAATGGTGGTAGTCAAATATCAAACTCTTATACGGCTGCACTGGATTGTCTAACATGTTGTTCTACTCTCAAGAACTAAATCCATTTTTTTCCTGCTTGTTTTCTTGATAGCTAGACCAGTGTCTTTGGAATCTTGCGAGATAGATAAACTATGGCTGTCTTCCTTTGGTTAAATTACAAATGTCTCCCTTTAAATGATTCTCTTGAAATGGACCCATGTAATGTTAATTAGGTTACTATTACAGTATCAGGGCTTGTGGGCTGGATGTCTTCTAATACTATAATATTCAGTCTTTCTGGCTGTGAGTATTGGTATGCCTGGTATGGGTATTAATGTGCCTGAGCATTGGTATGCCTGGTATGGGTATTAATGTGCCTGGGGACACTTCCTGCCTCCAGTCTCTCTGTCTCGTTCAAGCAACACGCTTCCTCTGATCGTGTTTACTTTGACCTCATCCTCTATTCTGCAACTTTTCAAGCTCCTGATGATGTGTTGATTGTAACACGAAAGGCCTAGAGCTATCATTCAACACCTGTCGAGGTAAAGTAAACCGTATTAAAAAGGGAAACACATTCACCGTCATTCATTCAATAGCTGTCTTGCCAAAAGTGTACAGATATGATCATTCAAACTGCAACATCACCGCATTTCCTTCAGTGTGTGAGCACTGTTCTTTCCACCTTCCCAATGGCTTCTCTGAATGCCTTAATTAGTGTTACCATGCTCACACTCCAAGAGCACATGAAGCCGTAAAATCCATTTGCCTCGCACTCTCACACAGGTCTGCTGAATGCTCAAGTGTTTGCATTCAAAACCTCCTTTACTCCCTCCGTCCTTCCACTCTTCCTGAGATGACTCCTTCCTTCCCCCCCCCCATCCTTCCACCCTTGAATTAGTGCACCCTCGTTGTCATCCTCTTCTGCTCTATTCTCTTTAAATACCTAAACCACCTCAACAACTTCTCAGTCCTCTAAATCAGTATACCTTTGGCAATCTCAATGCTCCAAATTCTCTCCATAATCTTCAGACCAGATTATCTTTATCATGATGACGTTACACCATTCTGTATCTTTATCAGTGCAGTATAGAGATTATATACAGAAAACAGTTGAAGATAAGGTAATCAATCTCTCAGATTTGAGAAAACGTGTTCATTGCCATGATCAATTTTCAGCTGTCTAAGATTGAATAATGCTACTGAATGATGAAGGTAATATAGTAAAGACTCCCCAGATGTTGCATGTGTCTTACTCATCATAATGTCAGTATTGTATGTCATTAATGTTATAGTGAGACTCGTACCTTACAAACACGACAACTCTACTGTCCAGCCTCCTCCTCACTGAAACTTAAAACCCATTCTTTGCACCCATATAACAGTGTTGCTACTACTACTATAGCAGTGTTGCTACTACTATAACAGTGTTGCTACTACTATAGCAGTGTTGCTAGTACTATAACAGTGTTGCTACTACTATAGCAGTGTTGCTACTACTATAACAGTGTTGCTACTACTATACTCTGATACATTTCACTTTTGCTTCCATAGATGAATCTCTCTGTCTCCCTAGATCCTTCAGTTCATCGCTCATCATTTTTTCCCCTCTTCTATTCTGTTGTTCACATCGTCTCATGGACAAGTCCACTCCCAAATATCTGAATGTAAATCATGTGTTATTACGATTTCGTGAATCTGAATACATTTACTTACCCCCCCCCCTCCCCATACTCCCTTCCTCCAGGCTAATATCCAATATTTTAATGCCTAGATTTTTTGTTACCCTCATCATTTTCCTCTTTCCTACGTACTCTTGTAATTTCTACATTTTACATACTCTTCTAAATTCAACCACCAACTTTTGCAACTTCTTCAGAATCTCTGGAATGAATCGTGTCTTCCCCAACTTCCCTCTCTCACACACTTCTCCCCAACACCCTAGCATTTGCATATTTTACATCTCCATCTATATGTTAAACAACCTTTGTGATAGCACCATCCCTGTCTAAGGCCTATTTTTACAAAAAATAATTCTCTCGTATACATTTCTATATACCCTAACCTGAGCCTCACTGTCAGCACGAAAACTCTTGACTGCTTTAAATAACAAACCACCTAGTCGACACACTCACAACTTCTGCCATATTGCTCCAAAAGCAACCCTATCATGAGCCCTTTCTAAATTCATGAATGAGCTATAAAGTTCCTTGCCTTTATCGAAGTGGTTCTTTTTCACGTATATACATTTTCCTACAAAGTCAGATAAATAATACAGTAAACAAGCTCTTAAGACCCGCATTAACGTGTCAAAGTGTGCAGCTGGCGTGCACAAGACCCCAAGTCAAGACACAGCAAGTGTGCAGACACCTTCTGGTCGAAGACTAGTGTGTAGACATCAACACTGTGGATCACAAAGTCATTTTAACACTGGAATACTCTGAGTCGACAAAAGTGAGCAAATTATAAGCTCATTCATTACTTAGCATGCAGAAACTAACCTCTTCCTAATTCCACACCAGACAGTGCGGAAGGAGTCCATTATGTCATACATAACAACAAGCAACTCGAGTCGAAGTATACACACGACAGATCCCTCAGCAGTTACAATCCTCTCCACAGATCCATCAACAAAGTTACAATCCTCTCCACAGTGACTGCTCCAAAATCAGAGCCAAGTAAATTTATGTACAAGCAAGTGTTGACACCAAGTCTACACAGACACTTGTTGCTGTGTATCATAGATCTAATTATGCTTATCAAGATGACTACTTATAATGTAAGCTATAATTGACTCCAGTAATTTGCCACGGTATTGTGGGTTTAATAATAATAGTATTTTATATCGACAAGTACATGTACAAGGTATACAGACCATAGTTGACATCAATGACATACTACTATATAGAAAGCCGCTTGTTATGCTGAGAATTTCGGGCAAATTAAGTCAATTTTGTCCCAGGATGTGACCCACACCAGTCGACTAACACCCAGGTACCCATTATTACTGATGGGTGAACATAGACAACCGGTGTAAAGAAACACGCCTAATGTTTCTACCCTAGCCGGGAATCGAGCCCGGACGCTCGCCGTGTGAAGCAAGAGCTTTAGCTACCAGGCCACGGGACATCTGTAATGTGTTCCAGTCACGGTATTGTAAATGATGTCTCTCACATAACCTGCCTGGGTGTCTCTGTATTGACATCACTTGAAACTTGTATCGACGACATTTGACCTCACCTGACCTCGCTTGTATAGCCTGTGTAGACATCACTTGACCTCACCATTTCCCACAGGACATACTTCACAGCCGCAGACGCACCACAGACATCCAGAAGATAGAGTTTGAGGTTAAGGTGCCCAAGAAATATGGAGGTGGATCGCTCAACTTCTGGATGTATGACGTGGGAGGCCAGAGAGGAGAACGAAAGAAATGGATACAGGTGAGAGAGAATGTGTGTGAGAGAGAGAGAGAGAGAGAGAGAGAGAGAGGAGAGAACATGAATCAACCTATCACTGACAAATTCTTGTTTATCAGTGCCACTAATCTGAGCCGTGACGTTACAGCTTACGTCACACTGACGTCACAAGCGCTAGTATCGACATGATAAGCAACACACTTGTGTAACACTAGCAATCTGTACTGACTAAAAACTTTCCCCTGTGTTCCAGACTTTATCCGTCAAAAAAATGGTACGGTGATACCGACAGAGGAAACGTCTCCCCACGAGTGGCTGCTTCGGTCCATCAGGACTGAAGCAGCTTCCGGGACGAAACGTTTTCTCTAACAAATGTCCTGAGCTCTACATAAGTGTCTTTTCCACTTCGTCAGTGGAATACAGAGGTGAGTCACACTCCTTGATGGAGTGTGACTTCAACCAAGGTCACTGACTCACAGAGGTGAGTCAGTGACCTTGGTGAAAGATGAAGTGGAGAAGTATATGTGATAAATGGTTTTGAAAACTGACAAGTTGAAGAATGAAGACACTTATGCAACATATGGGAATCTTTAATGAAGAAACGTTTCTCCACACTGTGGCTTCGTCTGTCTAATACAAAGCAGGAAGGTATAAGGAGAAGAGGAGTTTGAGGTAATCAGTCCCTCAGCCTGGAGTCGATGTGTTCCGTCCATCAATCTTGTAGAAAGTACAGCACAGTGCCGTAGCAGTGGCTTATAATACGTACATCAATCACTGCGTGATCCCAGTGATTGATGTACATATTATAAGTCTCCTGTACCTAAACAATCCCTTGTATCCCAGCCTACTGTACCTCTGTAAATACCAAATGTGAGCTTACTTTCTCGTCACTGTATGTCAGTGTCCAGTGTATGTCAGTGTCCAGTGTATGTCAGTGTCCAGTGTATGTCAGTGACCAATGTATGTCAGTGACCAATGTTAGTCACCAGTGTATGCCAGTGAAAATGTTAATGTCCAGTGTATGTCAGTGACCAATGTTAGTCACCAGTGTATGTCAGTGATCAGTGTATGTCAGTGACCAGTGTATGTCAGTGATGGTGATGGATGGTCATGTTGAAGGATGGTGGTGTTGGTGAAGGATGGTGTTGTTGAAGGATGGTGGAGTTGGTGAAGGATGGTGTTGTTGAAGGATGGTGGAGTTGGTGAAGGATGGTGAAGTTGGCGAAGTATGGTGGTGTTGGTGAAGGATGGTGGTGAAGGTGATGGATGGTCATGTTGAAGGATGGTGATGGCGAAGGATGGTGCTGAAGGATGGTATTGGTGAAGGATGGTGCTGAAGGATGGTATTGGTGAAGAATGGAGTTGGTGAAGGATGGTGGTGTTGGTGAAGGATGGTGCTGAAGGATGGTATTGGTGAAGGATGGAGTTGGTGAAGGTGATGGATGGTCATGGTGAAGGATGGTGGTGTTGGTGAAAGATAGTGTTTGCGAAGGATGAAGGTGTTAGATCAACACCCTGAGTGTCAAGCCCAGTTGTTAGTGAAAGTATTGGCTCAAGATTTATCGCAGGTGTTGGTGCATGTGTTGATACAGGTGTTGGAATATCAACACCACGTGTCAAATATGTTTGTTTTGCAACACTAACAAGAGTCCTAAAGCAACAGGTGTGTCGGCAGGTGTTTGACGGGATCCAGGCAGTGTTGTTCTTAGTGTCAACCAGCTGCTTCGACCTCGTCATCAGGGAGGACGAGGAGACCAACCGCCTTCAGGAGTCTATCAACATCTTCAGGAGCATGTGGAACTCTAGGTGAGTACACCAGGTTGATTTCATGTACTCTAGGTGGGTTACTGGTACACCAGGTTGGTTTCATGTACTCTAGGTGGCTTTAATGTACTCTAGGTGGGTTACTGGTACACCAGGTGGCTTTCATGTACTCTAGGTGGGTTACTGGTACACTAGGTGGCTTTCATACACTCTAAGTGGGTTCCCGGTTCACCAAGGGGAAAGAGTAGGTTTTACCAGCACTCCAGGTACTCCGAGCTGATTCCTGACATTCCAGGTGGATTCCAGGCACTCCAGGGGGTTCCTAACACTCTTGGTAGGTTCTGACACTCCAGGTGGGTTCCTGACGCACTAGGTGAGTTCGTGATCCTCCAGGTGGGCTCCTGACACTCTAGGTGGGTTCCCAGCACTCAGGTGTTCTTGTTTCTACGAGTGATTTTTTGACTCTCCTGGTAAGTTCCATGTTCCCCTGATCTCTCCCCTGCACTCGACACGTACTTCAGATATTTCAGATGGATTCCTTGTACTCTAGATGGTTTCTTAACACTCTTTTTGAGTGTTGAGAATTGAGACCGATTTTACCTTTGCTCCCGAACTATCGAGAACAATGTAGTGTAAATCGTTTAATAATTGTAAACTGATAAATAAGATGCTTGTGCAACACTTGGGAATATTTAGCATCTTTATTCTGGAAACGTTTCGCCACCCGGTGACTTCTTCAGTCCAGTGCAGAGAAATGCTGAAAGATGAAGAGTGTGAGGTAATTAGTCCCTTAGTCTGGTAAGACAGCAGCCACCCAGGGAGCTACTACCGTCCTGACAATTAAGCAAGATAACAGGTACATCTTGCTACCTATACTTACACTAAGGTCACATTACACATGCATGTACATGTATACACAACCATCTCGGTTATCCCCTATCTTTTTAATAGTTCTTGTTTCTCTTTCTTTCCTTTTATCTCCATGGGGAAGTGGAAAAGAATTCTTCCTCCATAAGCCATATGTGTCGGAAGAGGCGACTAAAATGCCAGGAGCAAGACGTTAGTAACCCCTTCTCCTGTGTAAATTACTAAATGTAAAAAGAAAACCTTCGTTTTCATTTTAGGTCACCCTGCCTCGGTGGGATATGGCCGATGCATTGAATACGTTTATATATATATATATATATATATATATTTTATATATATATATATATATATATATATATATATATATATATATATATATATATATATATATATATATATATATATAGATTATTTTTTTTTTTTTTTTTTTTATTATCACACCGGCCGATTCCCACCAAGGCAGGGTGGCCCGAAAAAGAAAAACTTTCACCATCATTCACTCCATCACTGTCTTGCCAGAAGGGTGCTTTACACTACAGTTTATAGATATATATATAGATATATATATAGATATAGAGGAGACTCGAACCTACGAACCTTGGAACAAGGTACGCAGTGCTATACCATTCTCAGCACACTCGACCAATACTTTGGCGTCCAGCTTGTGCTAGACGTTGATCCAAGCCAGCCATCTTTGAAGGCTTACAGCTTTTCATCTCATCCCCTGCATGCATCAGCCTTAGTAGTTTTACCTATTTGGCACGACATATATAGTATGTGATTGGTTCATAACTCTCTAGTGACATCCGATAAATTAGTGACATCTAGTAAATAAAAAAAAGGCACAATACCGTGACTGGAACGATACACAAATAACCCGCACATAAAAGAGAGAAGCTTACGACGACGTTTCGGTCCGACTTGGGCCATTTACAAAATCACACTAACCAGAAGAGGAGCAGGACGGCTATATATAGGCAGGAAGAGGTGGTGGTAGTAGTAGTAGTAGTAGTAGTAGTACAAGAATGGTATATAATACCGCAACACCCGGGCATCCCTATCGTAGACGTTTCACCATCCAGCCAGCCACTGGATGGCGAAACGTCCACAACAAAGACACCCAGACGCCGCACATGTGTCTTAATTTCATCAGTAGTAGTAGTAGTAAAAGAGGTAGTAGTAGTAGTGGTAGAAGTGGGGAATAAGGAGGACAAGCCAGTCAAATACAAAGGAAGGGGAGCACTGCAAGAGAGCAAGGTGCCCACAGAGGGAGAGCAAGCGCACAGAGGTGCGTGAAAGGGGAAGTGGTGAAATAAAGAAGGAACAGAAACACGAGACAGAAGAGAGAAAGACAACCCAGAGGTGTGTGTCACCTTGACTGTTACACTGTCCCAAGATGAGCTTCTCCAACAGAGTCAAGATAAAACCATCCAGTGGTACGACCAATGACTCCACCAAGCTTGCCCTTGCTGTGGTAATCAGGGGTCTACAGGTCAAGATTAATACCATCCTCTCACTCCACGAAGCCTTCATTATTGTCTGTGAAGACGATGTTGAAGCTGAAAACTACTGACCACCTCCGCTTTGTCCACTCTATCAGACCGTGGTTTCAAAGTCATGTCCTCTCCTGCCTTACGAGCTAAGAGGACTGTCTTCTTGAAGAGACTTGACAAAATGATTACCATACAACCTGTTGAAGACCTAAAGACCTCCATAGAAGAGCAAAATCCCTGGGCTACAGTTGAAAGCATTACCAAGATTCCTACTGCCTCCTCCATGCTGAAAATCACTTTTACTGATGTGACAATGGCTGCTCAAGCTATGGCTGAAGGCCTGGCCATATACTATTACTTCATTAACTCCAGTCATATTGAAGCTGAGCGGTACCATCATATTACTCCGTGCTGGAGTTGCTACTCTTACCTACACTCTACAAAAGACTGCCCCACAAAAGACAAAAAGTTCTGCTCTACCTTCGGGTCTGAAGGCCACGATTCCAAGACTTGTACTTCTACTGCCCCACTTAAGTGTCTCAACTGCAAAAACAATCAGTATACTCTCGCTGCAAAGTGCCCCACTCGTCGTGAAATTCTGAGAAAAAGCCAAGAAGCAGAACAGAAGAAGACACCTTCCAAGTCACCTACTTATGCTGCCATCACCAAACTCCAGGCCGACACAACAAAACTTTTAAAAGCTACCCAACCCACCACCACTACTCCATCAGCTTCTGAACCTACGAAAATTCATTTCTGTATGTTATATGCACACATGCATAATATGGCGTTACCAGGCTCCTTCAACACTGTTATTAACGAGCTCTTCCGATTGAACAACATGCCAAGCTTTACTTTCCCAGACTCTCCACCATCTGCCGACATCATCAAGCTCACCAAAGAATTAGGCAACATCACAACACCTGAAATTCCATCTCCAAGAAACAACCAATCAGCGACTTCCAACATCACCACCGCTGTGGACCAATCGCCTGAGTCTTCCACCTCTTCTGCTACTACTAACGAACTACCTGCTTCATCTCCAACTCAACCACCAAAAGCCAAGAAAGCTAAGACACTTCCTCCTGAAAATCCACCTCAAGATACTCGAAGACCTGAAGAAATGGAAGAGGAAACGATATTTAGACCAACTGAACCCCTCACCTTCTATACATATAACCCTCACACCCCGTCGCTATATGCACCTCAGGTCATCTATTCCATGCACCATGGTAGTATCAAGTACACTGTTGCTCCTGGATGCGATCCCCACACTGAAACTGCCCTAATTGCAGACTTAGAAAAGGACAGCAAAAGTCTGCTCAAACTTAGTTTATTATCAAAACCTGCTTTCAAAAGACTGCAAAATGCAAAGGAAAAACTAACAAAACGCAGATATGAAGAGTGTTATCCACCAATCAACGCTGATCCTCTCTCCTCTCCGCATACTTAACCAATCATATTGAAGCATGCCTCCCTCTCCATCCCGCTTCCCGCCGATCTTCAGCAACCAATCGCCGACCAGATCTACAGATCAACCACCATGATGCAGCCTGCACAGCTTGCCCACGTCGTCCACATTCTCGGCCAAGTCCTGTTCTCTCCAGCTCTATCCCACGATCGTCTCAGCTGCTGGGTTAAGCCCTGGCTCTATTTCTACAACTAGGAACACTCCTCTCCTTCGCTATTCTTCGTCTGTCCCGTCTTCCCCACTCATCCCATTTGGATCTTACCTGAACTTGTTCGTTCGTTCGTTCTTCTGGTTAGTGTGACTTTGTAAATGGTCCAAGTCGGACCGAAACGTCGTCGTAAGCTTCTCTCTTTTATGTGCGGGTTGACTCACGAAATCGTAATGACACGATTGCAAACAAACCATACCCCGGCCGGGATTGAACCCGCGGTCAGAGAGTCTCAAAACTCCAACCCGTCGCGTTAGCCACTAGACCAGCTAGCCACAATAAGATTCATCCAACTAGGTATATTTCTACACCATAGGAAGGTTAGCACAGGCACCACTGTGACCACAAATGCTAGCTGGTCCAGTGGCTAACGCGACGGGCTGGAGTTTAGAGACTCTCTGACCGCGGGTTCAATCCCGGCCGGGGTATGGTTTGTTTGCAATCGTGTCATTACGATTTCGTGAGTCAACCCGCACATAAAAGAGAGAAGCTTACGACGACGTTTCGGTCCGACTTGGACCATTTACAAAGTCACACTAACCAGAAGAACGAACGAACGAACAAGTTCAGGTAAGATCCAAATGGGATGAGCGGGGTAGACGGGACAGACGGTTTATGGTTTATGTGCGGGTTATTTGTGTACATCTAGTAAGACTGTAATGACATCAACCATCAACCACACTGCGATATACCTGGAGTATACCTGGAGGGTGTTCTGAGGATCAATGCCCCCGCGGCCTGGTCCATGACCAGGCCTCCTGGTGGATCAGGACCTGATCAAGCAGGCTGTTACTGCTGAGCGCACACAATCCAATGTATGAACCACAGCCTGGCTGGTTAAGTACTGACTTTAGATGCCTGTCCAGCTCCCTCTTAAAAACAGCCAAGGGTCTATTGGTAATCCCCCTTATGTATGCTGGGAGGCAGCTAAACAGTCTTGAGCCCCTGACACTTATTGTATTGTCTCTTGATGTACTCATGGAGCCACTGCTTTTCAGTAGGAGGATGTTACACCGTCTGCCGAGTCTTTTGCTTTCATATGAAGTGATTTCTGTTTGCAGATTTGGGACTAATTTCTCAAAGATTTTCCAAGTGTATATTATGATGTATCTTTCTCGCCTGCGTTCCAGAGAGTACAGGTCCAGGGACTTCAACTGAGGTGCTTTATTGTACCTATACGTGCGGTGAAAGTTCTCTGTATGTTCTCCAGGTCTACAATTCCACCTTTGGAAAGGGCCGTTAGTGTACAGCAGTATTCCAGTGTAGAGAGAACAAGTGATTTGAATTATTATTATTATAATCATGGGGGAGCGCTAAAGTGATTTGAAGAGAATAATTATCTTAGCATCCCTAGTTTTGAAGGCTCTCATTATACATTATATCATTTTCCTAGAATATGTGATAGAGATATTGCTGTGATCTTTGAAAGCGAGATTCTCTGACATTATCACTTCCAGGTCCTTCACATTAGTTTTTCGCTCTGTTATGTGGTTGGGGTTTGTTTTATGCTTCGATCCACTTTTTATTTCCTCGAGTTTTCCATAGCGGAGGAATTGAAATTTGTCCTCATTGAACTTCAGCAGACATCACTTTGTACTGTATCACACAGGTTCCTTAAGTACTCTGGCTTCATCGTCTTCCTGAACAAGCAAGACATTCTGAAGGAGAAGGTGACCCACGGCCGCACTCGCATCGCGGAGTACTTCCCAGAGTACAACAACTATAAGTTGTTAAGCAAAGGTATGTGATCGTCAGGAGTGATGTCGGTGTTGAGTGATGTCACTGTTGATTGATGTCAGTGTTGAATGATATCACTGTTGAGTGATGTCACTGTTGAGTGATGTCACGGTTGAGTGATGCGATGTCACGGTTGAGTGATATCACTGTTGAGTGATGTCACTGTTGAGTGATGGTACTGAGCGATATCAGTGTAGTATTGACATTAATGAGTGTTGTAAGTGGTAATGCTGTAACTGGTCAATAAGTGAGTGATACTAAACCTATAGTGATGTAAGTACTAGTGATGCCGTTGTTGCAAGTGAAATCAATTAAAAGAACATCACTTTTGAGTGATGTAAGTTATGTGGAGTCTTGCTACACTTAAATTTGAGCTTTTGTGCCAATACTCTCTATACTGCCAGGATCCTGAATCTGTGGGACATACACTCAGAAAGGTATCCCTTGGTTGGTAGCATATTCAGCTCACACACTGTGTCCGGGATTCGATTCCCGGTACGGGTGGAAACGTTGAGCATGTTTCCTTACACCTGCTGCCCCTATTCACTTAGTAGTTAGTAGGTATCTGGGTATTAGTCGACTGTTGTGGGTGGCATCCTGGGGGGTGATAGTATACCCTAGATAGGGCTGGGCTTTGAAATGATTTGAGGCAGGATAACAGCTCTTATCCTGTTAAATTGATTTGTGTAAAAGATAAAAAATAGATGATATTAGAAATAAGTTCCAGCATTTGAAAAACACTTGCCGGAAAAGTCTCAGTCACAGTGAGTGATTTGTCCTGTTATAAATTGAACAATACCAAGTCAGAGAGACCTTGTAATGTCTGTAAACGAAGAACAGTCGTATCGTACTGTTTGAAAGCAGCTATCCATATTTATTAGCAATACATCCCAGTACTCTCTGAGCTGCTTATTTCAATGTAGATATGCAAGTACAGTACTGGTAATTCCTAATAGTAATGTTCTCAATGTCAGTTTCCATCGTACACGTGCCTCGACAGAGACTGCTTTTCAATATCTGTGCTGGGCAGCCAAGCCTCATTGAAGTCCTCATTCTGCACCAACTTTAAGCTTGCAAACACGTTCTTCCCTTCATCGGCTGGAGTTCTCTCAGCACTGTATTACAACTGTCAGCAGTAAACGTGATCCTCTTCTCAAAGCATTCTTTTCCAGCCACAGTACTGCTTTGCTACAAGAAAATTTTCACTGAATTATGACTGCGTTTTGCTGTAGTAACTCCGTAGTAAATAATAAAACAGACGGTCATTAACAGGATAGTATGTACACCGTTAACTTTCTTTTCTGCCTTCAAGAACATAGGAAAAAAGAAATACTGCAGCAGGCCTATTGGCCCATACTAGGCAGGTCCATCTCAAGCCCAAACCCACTGACAGCAATATCTACCCAACCCATTTTCAATGCTACCCAAGGAATAAGCTTTGATAACCCTGTAAAGTCATGTGCTACTCCCACTTAAATCCAACCCATCTCACTCGATGAACAATTGACGCGTTGGTCGACTGGTTAACGCACTGGCTTGCCAGTTTTAGGACTCTGCCATGGGTTCAAACCTCACTCGTTCCTTGATATATATACCTACAATCATAATACAGTGGACCCCCGCATAACGATCACCTCCGAATGCGACCAATTATGTAAGTGTATTTATGTAAGTGCGTTTGCACGTGTATGTTTGGGGGTCTGAAATGGACTAATCTACTTCACAATATACCTTATGGGAACAAATTCGGTCATTACTGGCACCTGAACATACTTCTGGAGTGAAAAAAATATCGTTAACCGGGGGTCCACTGTACTGTAAAACTGACAGTGTGTATCTCTCACACAGACCGAGACAGCCAGGAGAACGAAGAATATCTCAGGGCTCGCTGCTTCATCAGAGACAAGTTCATTGTAAGTAACTCTTACACGTACAAAAATAACCCTCACATAGCAGGAGCTTATGACGACGTTTCGATCCGGTTTGGACCATTTACAAAGTGACAATGTGACTTTGTAAATGGTCCAAGTCGGGCTATTTGTGTATTGGTCCAGTCACGGTATTGTACCTTTTTGTTATTTAACTCTCCCTTAAGTTCTTAAACTTAATGGGAAAAGATCGCAATAGCACTGTAATTGGCCTTTCAGTATAGAGTAGATAATTATATATTTTAGTCAATTCTGACATACAAAGATGAAGGATTTTGATCAAAGTTCCCCAGTAAACTCCTCGACTTAGACGTGTTTGAGTTGCTTACTGGGCTTTGTAAATGTTAAAAATATCTGATAAATCATTCTTTAGAATACCTCCACACCTCCAGCGTCACTGTACTTCTTACCACCGTGACATTGTACCCTTCACCTCCTCCAACATTGTACCCTTCACCTGCTGCAACGCTATATCTCACCTGCTTCAACACTACTACTCTTCACCTGCTCAAACACTGTACCCTTCACTTGCTCCAACAAGGCACACATCACTTTAACTCAACATACTGTATGGCACCGTAAACTAGCTGATTCGGCCACAGTATTTACTCTGCGATTTACACCTTCGTATGGGTCATGCTATAATAGTCCTTTCAAGAGTATTTTTCCCGAATAATATAGTAATAATAATAATAATAATATATCTCTCTTCTCCGCCATCACCAGGACATCTCAAAGCAAGTGGTGAAGAGAGAGGGCCGTCGTGGCCCGGGGATCCACCCTCAGGATGACTGGCCGGCCAGGGAATGTTACTGCCACTTCACACGGACGACAAAAAAAACTTAGGATGTGTTCGAGGTGTTCACAACATGATCATTATGGGGAAACCTGAGTAAATTGGGTGTTAACTTTCCCTATTTAGTACTGGGGCTGCAGTCTAAACGCTGTGTACAGGGTTGGCCCCCGCCTTGGGCAATGCCTGGTCTGATTTGTTGTGCAGCACCTATAAATGTGGTTATTTTAAAAACCCTTAATTTTTTAAAGGGTGGACCGGTAAGCCAGCGGGGGCCCGGTAGATGACCCAGCTCCCCCTGTGGGTCTCATATGACTGAAGCCCACGTCGGAAACCCTTGTCCTTTTTCTTACAATTTTACTTGAGCGTCAGTTTAGTCTAATGGTAGGAATATTAATGGTTTTTTTGTAAATTTTATCCTAAGGAATGATGAAAATTTGTGAGGGTTTTTAAATCATCCGAAATACCCTCTTGATACACAAACCACAGGAGGTAGGGACAAGAACTCACAAAATCGAAAAAACCTTTGAAAAAAAACCAGGAACGGGGGGTTTGAACCTTACAAGTAAGCCAAAAAACGCACAGGCGGGTTTTTTGTTAATGCACTGGCTTATGAGTTTTTAGCCTCGCCATGGTTCAAGTCCCCCCCCGTTCCCTGCTTATGGACAGAGAATTCTTTTCGGATCCTAAAAAAAAAAATCTTAGTAATTTTAAATTTCAGGTTTACCTTTTGGGCGATTAAGGTAAATCAAAGTAATCCTAAGCATATTTATCGCCAAAATTTTCCGGTTAAGAAACCCACGTTCATTTCTCTAAGTGAACTTTTTTTCCCAGTGTATCCCCTCTGTATCTTGTATGAGATTTCTGTAAGTGTATTTTACTCTTTCAAAAAAAATTGTTCTTTTTATTTATTTTCTAAACAACAGCTGTGAAAAAAAGTGAAAATCTAAACTCTTCGTGATTTCTCACATTATCAAAATCTCTTGGTGTTATATTTTTTCACATTGGTTTTTTGCATATTGTGTAAAACCCTTTTTACTGTGATTTTTTTCCCCTTTTGTGTATTTTTCTTTTAAGTAGGGAAAAATTTTTCTATGTGTACTCTTTTGTTTTTTTTTTGTTACCGTTTTTTTCGACATTAAAGACGTTTTTCCCAAAGCAGATGAAACTAACGTTGATAAACAATACTAAAGGAAACCCCCAAGTTATTTTGCCCCGCCCTTGAGATAAGACCACACGGATTTTCCGGGCTTTTGGGTAAAAAAAAGGGCCTTATATGCTGGAAAAACGAAATCACGATGCATCCCATCCCCACACGACCAGTGCAACTTTTAAACAGCTTTTTTTAAATTCATCTTTTGCACTCGGCTAATCTCGGCCTCTTCAAGGGGGGCTCTTGGCGGGTAAAGAGGCTCTTGGTCTGGGGGAATTAGACCATCGGTTTCTTCTCCCCCGAACCTAATTACCCCCCAATCTCCCCCCCCCTATCCCATCCCCCCCACCTCCCCTTTTTTCCTTTTTCCTCCTCCTCCCCACCCCTCCCTTTTGCCCTTTCCCTCTTTTGTCCTTTGGGTTTTCCCCCACAGGCACCTAGTTCCTAGGGTAGAGGAAAGGACCCCGGGGGTCGATCCCATTCCTTTTAGGTTTCTTGGCGGGGGCGTGTTTGCCGTGGAATCTGGATTGCCTGGGGAGTCCCGATCCTCCCCGGTTCCCCGGAGTAGTTTTGGGGTGTCTTTGGGCGAGGGGTATCTGGGGAAGCCCCCTTTCGGTTTCCGGGGGTGGTGGCTGAAGGAGGTTGCTTTGTGGGGATACCCGGCCGCCCTTCTTTTGCCCCCGGGGTAGCTGGGCAGATGTGAGGTTGCTATCCCAGATTGCTGGTTTCGGGGATAAAGGGGTGGGATGGCACGGGTTCCATGCGCATCGCGCTATAGCGGTGTCGATCTCTTGGGCGCGGGGGGAATTTTTTGGGGCCCTTTCATTCCTCCTAGGAACTACCCCCCCGGTCCCCCTTTTTTTTTCTTTTTTTTATTTTTTTTCTTTTTTTCTTTTTTTTTTTCTTAAAAACAAAAAGAAAGAAGTACCAACCATGGGCGGCCCTAGTCCATGAACCGGGTCCCCCCGGGCCCCTTCTTGATCCCGCCCCCCGTTTTTCCCCCGCCTGTTTTTGGCCACTTTCGACTTTCCTCATGCCCTGTCCTATTGCCGGTGCTGTTTTCCTCCCCGTTAGGTACTGGGCCTCGACTGACCCTTCGTTTTATAAACCCTTCGTCTCTCGATAGCTTCCCCTCTCCCTCTACGGTGCGGAAATTTTTCAAATCGCCGACCCTTCCACGTCGGACCAACTTGGTCCCCGCCTAAACGCAACGAAAAATTCCTGCTGATGATACTTCCCCAAACCTTTCACCTTCTCGTTCTTTCAGAAACGACGACATCCTTCACTACCTTTCCACCTCAGTTTCAGATGAACAGTGGACTAAATTCTTCATTTACGCCAATTTCCCCTATGCCTATTTTTTGACCTAGATTGGAAAGGGCACCCCTACGCCATTTTGGAAAAGATTTTTTTTTTTCTGTTTTAAAGAGCGGTACGCGCTCATTCCGTCAGAATGCACCCGGCCGTGAGTCTCTCGTCTTCCCATATGATAGTTCCTGTCCCCCCTTGAAAAACATTTCCCTCAATTTTTGTGTGGTAAACCTTTATTTTCCCCTACCAAGTTCAACAAAATTTCCCAGACATGGGGCACCGACTTTCAGAAAGCGGGAACTCCAAATCCCCCAAATCCTCAAGGTAGCACTTACGTTCTTCCTGCCCGTGGGCGGAGACTACCCTAGCAATGTGGCCTTTAACTTTTTGACACCCGAAAACCCCCCCATCCTCCGTTTTATGCGGGAATGGGTTACAAGTTCAAAAGGTGACCCTACACCAACAGGTAGAAATTGCGGGCGTTTGGCCACCCAGCAAAATATTGCAGATCTTCCCCGAATGCCCGTTGTGGTGCCGATGACCACTAATAGCTGCAATCGATCCCCCTCTTGCCTTAACTGTCATGGCCCCCTTCGTACTCTCGGTTGTCAGGTCTTTTAAAAACGAGGGGGGAAATCCTTCCCTCAAAGAGACAAAAGGGTTTCCCCCTTAGCCTGGCTTTTTCCTCCGCCCCCAAAGGGGATCCCCGTTTTTATTCCGTGTTTCAAAAGCCCCCCCACTTCGGGTATCCCATCTTCTACACCCACCCGTGGTTACCTCCCCCTAACACTCCTGTAAAATCCTTTGCGCCTCGGCTCGACGTCCCTACTTCAAGCCTCTTTAAATCTCGCTTTTCGGGTTCTCTCTTACAAGCCTCAGTTCGCGAGACCTGTGACACCTCTTCCCAATCGCCCCTTTTACTTTAAAAAGTCAAAAAAAAGGCCCGGAAAACCCCTCCTCCCCATTTTCCACCCCTCATTTTCCCCTCCCTGTCTCGTCCCTATTTTTCCCCTCCACTGGTGTTCAAGTGCAGAGGTTCACCTCCTCCTCGAAAGTACCTTCCCCCCCTTTCCCCCAAAGTTTTTTCCCTCTTGTGCCCCCCCCGGTTTCCTGTCTTTCGCCCCCTCCCAGTTCTCCAGTTCCCCCCACCCTTTTTCCCCCCCCTACCTGGTACAGTAAAAAATACAGTTCCAATCTTTATCTCCTCCCCCTACCATTCCAATATTGTCTCCCATACGATCTTTGAATTCCAAACATTTGAAGCAATCTCTGAATATTGCAGAGCCCAAACCCATAAATGGACACTGATCCACCTTCCGCTCTTTCTTCTCCTCTGCTCCTTTGCGCAACTTTTTCTTCCAGCGCACCTTTCCCTTCGCTGCTTGAACATTTTCCCTGCCTCCCTGTGGACTTTTCTAACCCTTCATCCGTGGGAAACCCCTTACCTGCGGTTTCAAGTATCTTTATCATTCCCAATCAGGGCCCTTTTTCATGGAATAACGCGGCTCGGGGGTAATGGGGTGAGCTTCAGATGTTTCTCCCAGTTTCCCCCTGTTGGTGTTTGCTTACGGGAAACCCAAATTACACTTGCTGTTTTTTTCTACATCAGGCTAAAATTTATTGATTCTTCAGACCCTTTTTCCCTGATGGGCCCTTTTAATGAAAGGCCCCCTTCTTCTCCGCACTGTATTCCGTACACAGCTATTTATTCATCTTGCTGCTTTACAAGCACCATCCACTTACATAGGGGGTATACGCTTGTTCTTTTAATCTCTCCCTTTCGGGATTATCTATTCCGGATTTTTCTTCCTTTTTTCGTCTTCCCCCACGATTCTGTTACTTGGTGATTTTAATGCCCACCATTTCTTGGGGGGTCTCCCGTGATTCCCCTGGAAAACTTAGAGGTTTTCTTTCCCCCCACCCCCTCCTGTTTTAAATACAGGTACTCACACCCATTTTTATCCTGGACCATCTCTCTTGCATAGATTCTCAGTTTTCTCTTCCTCCGCCGCATTAACTTTTTCTTGGTCTGTTTCCCGGACTTACATGCAGTGATCATTTCCCAAACATCTTACTTCCCCCTTTATTTCCCCACTCTTCGCACCCCCGTGGAATTTAAACGGGCAAATTGGAACCTTTCTCAACCCTGCTGTTTTTAAAAAAGGGCCCTTTTTGTCCTCCATGTGAGCTTTTACACCCCTTCTCGTCCTCCCTTTTTACCGCAGCTTCTCATTCTATACCCCCTACTTCGGGGAGGCATTTCAGAAATGCGTGCCTTGGGTCTCCTGCTTTCTGTGCATACGTTTTAAAAAAGCCTGCTGGGGAGGTACCCCGGGACAATAGAACCACAGAGCGACCCTTGATTTTTTAAAAAGAAGCGTGCATCGCTCGCCCTTTTATCCCCTGCGTAAAAAGCAATTGTGGGGAGATTTTTTCTCCACCCTCCCTCGCTTTCCCCTTTTGGTGCGTCTGGAAAAAAGTACGAAAAAAGAGTGTAAAAATTCTCCTGCCCGGGTCCTGTTCTGCGGGTTGCCGGTTTGATATAGCAAAACCCCCTAGATTTCCAAGAAAATTGGGAATCATCTGGTCCGTATTTTCCCGGGACTCCTCTATGCCCCCCTTTTTTCCTCAAAATCTGCCCGAGAGTCATTGCTTTTTTCCTTCTCTCAGAGAAAACGTATAATGTGCCTTTTCATTAAAAAAACTGGAGGCAACACTTCCGCTTGTCGTCATCGGCAGTGGCCCCCCCACGCATTAATTGTAGCCAACATTTACATCAGTGCCCTTGCGTCCCATTACGCCTTTACAATCTTTTGGGGCACAAGGAGTTTTCCACAGCTGTGGAAAATCCCCCATTGTTTCCTTTCCGCAAACCAGGCAACGGGACATAACCTCCCCCTACGCCCCTTGCTTTACCAGTGCAGTTTTAAAGTAATGGAACGTTAGTAAATAGCGTTTAGTGGGTATTTAGGACACACAACGTCTCTCCATCGTCAATTGGCTTTCGTAAGGGAGTTCTACCATAGCCCCCCTTTCGCGCTTGGTACGTATTTGAAGCCTTTGCGAAAAACCACTCATTATTGCCATATTTTTTTATCTTTAAAGGCATAACACAATTGGGTATTAATATTTTAGCCCAAGCCCATCTTAGGGCCTTTAAAGGGAATCTACCCTCCTTCCTTAAAAACTTTTTAAAATGCAGGGATTTCCGTTTCGGGTTAAAATGTCTTCCCGGGACTTTATCCAGCTAAAGGGTCCCCGGGGGTGTGTTTGACACAACACTTTTTCTCCTTGTATTAATATTTTGGCCCTATCTTCCATCAAAAATTTGGTCATATCTATGTTGATGACTTTGCTATTGCCTGTCAGGGGCTGACTGTCACCTCCTTTCAGTTTCTCTCCAGATGCAGGTCGACCGTGTTTCCAATTGGGCCCCCCCACACTGGGTTTAAATTTTCCAGCCAAAACCACCAAATCCTTTCACAGCGCTTGTCATCTCGTCATCCTTTGTACCCCTATGGTAGACCTGAACGTGATACAGTCAAGTTTCTGGGGGCCCCCTCTTTGATCGTTGGGTTTTCCTGGAAAACCCACATTCCCCCGAAGGGAACTTGTCACGCCGGGTGAACCTTCTTAAAACCTTGCTCATCTTTTGTGGGGGGTGATCGTCGACCCCCCCACCTACATTCCACCCTTTTTTTATCGAAAATTGATTATGGTGACCAATCTTTCGGGCATCTCCTGCTACTCTCTTAGCCTTAACCCCATTCATCACCAAGGGTTTGTTTATGTTTTGGGGTTTTTCGCTCTTCCCCTGTCGAAAGCCTCGCAGAAGGAACGTTCCTCCTTATCCATCGCCTGATGCCCCCTTGCTTGCGCTAAATGTACGCTCTCGATCTCCGCAATCCCTTTCCTTTATAGAATGGTCCTGATTTAGTAGACATTTTTATTTTTTCGCCCCCCTGCTTCTCCGTCCCTTCTCTTTCGCCTTCATTCGCTCTGTCTTCTCTTCAAATACCACCTTTCTATGTACATGTAGCATCTCATTTTCCCTACCCCCCCCGGGAAGTTTCCGCTGTTCGAGTCTGTTCTTTCTCCCTCCCTTGCTTGAAAGCCCAACTGTTACGGGGGCTTCCGCTCTCTTTTTCTTGAACTTTCACTCTCATTCTCATCCCTTGCTGTGTCACAGATGGCTCTAAGTTTTGACGGCGTAGGGTTCGCGCTTGTTCCGGACCTCGTACAAGGGGATTTCTATTTTAGTGTATTTTTACCTGAAATTTTATGCCCTCCCTTCAGACTTATCCGTATTGCATCTTTGCCTGTGTCACATTTGTGGTTGTCTCAGACTCCCTTAGTGCTTTACAGGCTTACAAAAATTTTATACACCACCCCTTGTCCTCCGTATCCAACTTTGGCTACGCCGCATCTTTATAACATAAAGTATTGTTTTTGTTGGGCCCCGGGCATGTTAGTACGGGGAATGAACAGGCGACACTGCTGCGCGGCAGGGAGTACATGACCTACCCCGTTTCTTTTAGAGGTATTTCCCTGTAACGGACTATTTTGCTGTTATTTCCCCACCCTTTACACCCGTTGGCAACAACGTTGGTCTACTTTGCTCGCAAACAAACTTCAGTCTATTAAACCGAGTATAGGTTTTCTGGCCGCTTCTTTTCACCAGGTCGAGGGTTTGGGAGACACTCTCCCGTTTCGCATTGGCCCTATCGCTTACTCTGGATATTATGGAGGGGTCTTCTCCCCTTGTGGAATTGCCCAAACCCATTATCAGTCAGCCACATCTGTTGGACTGCCCACTTTTCAACGAGCACGCAGAATTTACCCCTGTGTCGTCTTTTGCCCCGCTGCCCCCTTTTACCCCTTTCCCTCTCGGTGGACCCCCCTTTCATCCGGACTCTTATTTATTTTTGACAAAGATATTATCCCCCAAAAATTTTTATGTTCAGCCCTTTTACTTGTATCTTTGTACCCCCCCCCCGTACTATCCCCTGCCCGCTGTTTTCGTACCTGCTGACATCCCCCTCCCTTTGCCTCCAATTCCCCTTTCTTCCCTTCCCCACCCCGCCGTGTATAGCCCCTTTTGGCTTGGCTTCTTTTTTTTATAATAAAAAAAAATCATCGGGGCGTCCCCCAGTTGAACATTCACTGACAAATTATCTCCCGAACTGTGATTACAAATTGTGTTTAAAACGAGCAAGACAAAAAAATTTTACTACTAAAAATCGAATCCTTTTAGAAAGGGCACATAATTGTCCAAAACCCTTTTTATATTTTCTCATATACGTGGACCCCCGCATAAAATGGCATCCATACTTTTTTTTCCCATAACGATTACTTTTATCGCAAAATTTTTGCCGCGCATACCGATTAAAAACCGCTTAACCCCATTTTTCGCCGAGGCGGTCCAATGGCGCCCTCAGCCAGCCCCCATGTGCCAGCCGTCCCATTGTTTACCCGCCAGCCTCCCCGGTTTCACCAACATACACTCAATATTTTTTATTATTACAGTATTTTCGGGGTGTTTCTGGAAAATAAGTGACCATGGGCCCCCAAAAAAGCTTCTAGTGCCCAACCCCCACCTCAAGGGTAAAAAATTCTAAGAAATGAAGGGGAGAATTTAAATTTATAAGTATGAAATGGGTGCGTATAGCCGACCCAGTCAAACTGTCAAAAACCCCAATCAACCATCGCAAATTTTTGGCACCGAAAGACAATCAAGGGAAATGTTTTTGCCCAAAAGGGTTTAACGTGTTTTCGAAACAAAGATCGCAAGTGATGGAAATGTGAGAGCTTTATTTGGGGTGGATAAATAAAAACAGGGTGCAGGAGATAGCGTTCTCAAAGGGTATATGTTAAAAGGCTGGGAAATTGCCCCTGAGGATTAATTAAAAAAATGCCCGCAATAGTGTGGTGAGGAATTTAAGGCCCGCAAAGGGTTTGAGGATTTAAGAAACGTAGGGCATCCATAGTGTGATAAGGCATGGTGAGGCTGCCAGTTCGGACCCCCAAAGCGGTGAAAAATATGTGCAGGGAATTTAAGGAGTACATAGAAAAGAAGGGCGAAACCTGAACAAGTGTTTAATTTGATGAACGGCCTGTTTTGGGAAAAAAATGCCAACAGGACCCCCACATTATCGGGGGAAAAAGGGCCCCCCAGGACATAAGCCCATGAAAACAGGGTTACTTGTTGATTTGCCAAAGTATGGTGATTGAAAGTGAAGCTTTTATTAGTGATCCTCTGAAACTCCCCAAACGTTCAGGGAAAAGAATGTCCTCAAGGAAAATTTTTGGTGCTGGGAGGGCAAACAGTAAGGGATGGGTCACTAGGGAATTTTTTTTATAACTGGGTTTCACCAGCATTTTCCCCCCCAAAGTGAAAAATTACCTAAATGAAAGAAATTGAAATTAATGCCCTGGTGTTAGACAATGCCCCCGGTCATCCCACAGCGTGGGGAGAGCGACTTTTGGGGGCTGAGTTCATTAGGTAAGTTTTTGCCCCCCAATACCACTCCCCTCCTGCAGCCCAGGACCAGCAGGTTATTTCCAACTTCAAGAAACTGTACACAAAATCTGTTTAAAAGGTGCTTTGTATGCCCTCAGAAACTCAATGACTCTAAGAGTTTTTGGAGAGACATTTTAATCCTAAATTTGTGAAAAATTTTTTAAGGTAAGGCTTGGGGGAAGTGACTGAGGCCCTTGAACTTTCTTGGAAAAACTGTGGCCAGAATGTGTAGACAAAAGGGTTTTAAAGGGGTTTGGGGCAAACCCCTGAGAATCCTGTCCCCAGTTGAGGAATCCATTGTGGCATTGGGGAAACCCCTTGGGGTTGGATTTTTGGGGGGAGGTTTGGGGGAATTTGGGGGAGGAGGCAATGAAGAACTAACCACTGAGAGCTGATAGACAATTTAAAGAGCAAGAGGAACCTGGGAAATGGTTCAGGGGAGGGAGAGAGAAATTTAAGAAGTTGCCTACTACAAAGATAAAGGAAATCTGTGCTAAGTCTTGAAGTGCAAAACCCTTTATGGATGAAAATCACCCTCACACGTATTGCAAGCCGGGCAGGGGATTTTACACTGACAATGTTTGAACACTTTAGGAAGTCATAAAAGGAAAGAGGGGGGGGGCAGGCCATTGGACGATATCTTGTCGAAAAAGTCCCGGACTCTGAAAATGGCCCCATGGCATTAAAAAAGAAAGGGGAAATAACCCCCGAAAAGGGCTTACTACCTCAAGTCCCCAAGGAAGGGGGTTTCCCCCCTAAACGTAAGAAGATAAGCTCTCCCCCCCCCCATCCATCAAAATCCCGATCTTCAATAAAAGTAATGTCATTTTTGTGCATGCCTTTTTCAGTTTGTGTGTATTAAAATTAACATTTCCTGTGGTAAAAAAAAATTTTTTTCATACTTTTGGGCGTCTTGCACGGATTAATTTTATTTCCATTATTTCTTATGGGGAAAATTCATTCGCATAACGATTATTTCGCATAACGATGAGCCCTCTTGCACGGATTAAAATCGTTAACCGGGGGTCCACTGTATTCTAACTATTGCCCTGACACTGATAGTTTTTCTTAAGCATTTAAAATATAATACAGATCACGTGTGATCCCTATACTTTTGTATTAATATTGATAAGTAATATTATGAGATGCCAGCACTATAGTAATGAGATGTAAATCCATTTATACAGAATCCATTTATATACATTTATACATTATCAAGAGGCTTCATAAAACTCACAGCCTGGGTGAAATGTCGTCAGTATAGGATTTTTATACCTAAGTTTTTCTTTACCATGGACATTAGCCGGTCCTCTATATGACTGAGACAGTGTCCACAGCACTTTCGTAATTTATCACATTATCAAGGACCTGTTAAAATAAGAGAACAACAGAAGACTTATAAGGTTGAGATATCACTTCACATATGGTGGAAGTAAATATTCCAACAACACCGGGAGAACCTTGAGAAGGAGTCTCGCTTAACGTTTCTTTATTTTTTTCCTCGTCCGATTTCTTTCATTTTTGGTGTACGTTAAGAAGTGTTCGCTCTCCTTATTGTAAGTTTCAATAAGACAACCCAAAAAAACGACTGAAAAAAATTTTCTGAAAATGCTAATGCGATCTTTTGTGGGAATAAAACCTTATAAATATTTTATCTTTATTCTAAAAAAAAATACAGCTGCTAAGTTTTGACATTTTTCTGCCCTTTACTCCCACACAAATACCAAAATTTTTGGAAATTTCCAAATTACTCCCCCCTCAAGGAAGGTTCCTTGATGTTGGTGAGGGGCTCTTGATTTAGAGAATTGGATCTGTGCTCCAGTTCCCCGAATTAAGCCTGAATGCCTTCCACATCCCCCCCCCTCAGGCGCTGTATAATCCTCCGGGTTTAGCGCTTCCCCCTTGATTAAAAAAATAATAATAATCCAAATTACTCCCCAAAAATTGTGATTATTTTATTATTTAATCAAGGGGGAAGCCCCCTAAACCCGGAGGATTTTACAGCGCTGGGGGGGGGGATTGGAAGGGGATCAGGCTTAATTGGGGACCCTCAGGAGGTTCCTTGATGTTGGTGAGGGGGTTTTGATTTAGGGGAATTTGGTCTGTGCTCAGTTCCCCAAATTAAACTGAAAAGCCTTCCCCATCCCCCCCCCCCAGGCGCTGTATAATCCCCGGGTTTTTTGCGCTTCCCCCTGATTGTAAAAATAATAATAATAATTAATTCGGGGAACTGGGAGCAAATCCAAATTCCC
>NC_069481.1:2925151-3011767 GCF_026875155.1 Cherax quadricarinatus
CCCCTTTTTTGAGGTAAAATAGCAGGAGGAGAATGAGTAATCATTTTCCCCCCAACCTTGAGTCGTGTTTCAGTAATCAATCTATTCAAGTTGATGTACTGAACAATCGACTCAAGGTTGGGGCTGATTACCTCATTTTTAAATTTCCCCTGGGCGATGAAGCCACTGTGTGGCGAACTTTTTTTTCCCCAATAAAGATACCCAAGGGTGCACATGTGTTAATTTTAATTAACTGAGGAAAATAACAGCTCTTATTGTTAAAAATTGGTCTGTGAATATAGACAGTCTCTACTTGCCATAATAAATCAGGGAGTCATTCTTAATGCTTCAGTCTTGTTCAACAAGGTAAAATTTGCGATTTTGGCTTAAATAGGGAACGCCCTTCTTGCCGAATAAGACAGGGGAAATTCGTGTATGCAATAATTTTTGCAAAAATAATTCTGAACCTAACAAAAAAAAAATTTTAATTAAACTTTGTTTATTATTAAATTACTGTGAATTATCTCGGCTGCCCTTTTCTTTCTGCGACTGACTTTCACTCTTTACTTGCAAAAAAAAAAAAAGAGGGGCCAGCTGGGGGCCAGGTTGCAACTGAAAATTGGTTGTTTTCGCAAGATTCTTTACAGTGCAAGAATTGTAGGAGGAAGGAATATAAAGGCGTTTGGGTCGGAGCGAAAACATCCTTCTTAAGTTTCAGTCTCCTATGTGCGCTTAATTTGTGTATTGTTCCAGTCAAAGATATTGTGACTTTTTGTTCATTTAGCTGGAGGTTGTTGCAAGAATATAGTGAGGCGTGCAAGGGAATATGGTGAGAGGTTGTGCAAGAATATAGTGAGGGGCTGTGCAAGAATATAGTGAGAGGCTGTGCAAGAATATAGTGAGAGGTTGTGCCCAAGAAATAGGAGAGGTTGTGCAAGAATATAGTGAGAGGTGTTGCAAGAAAATAGTGAGGTTGTGCAAAATATAGTGAGAGGTTGTGCAAGAATATAGTGAGGTTTGGGGCAAGAATATAGTGAGAGGTTGTGCAAGAAAAATAGTGAGGGGGGGCTGTGCAAGAATATAGTGAGGTTGTTTCAAGAATATAGTGAAGGTTGTGGAAGAATATAACAAGTGAGGTAGTTGGAAGAAGGGGAGTTATAGGTGGTGGTGGTAGCTTGTATGATAGAGGACAGTTAACCATGAATTGTAATAGATTTAGATACCGAATCTTGTCCCAAGTTTAAAAATTCATTTCAGTATCGGTATTTAATACTAACAAAATGAGGAATTAGACATACCACCGTGCGAAAACCTGCACCCCAAGGATCTGTGCCGGGGGGACTGATTACCTAATCTTCCACTGTCGTTTGTATTAGTTCTACAAGGCTGAGGGACTGATTACCTTATCTTCAAATTGGGCTTCGTATGTCTGTATTAACTTGGAAAACACTCGGGAATTACTAAATGTCTTCAAATCAAGATACCCAGGTGTTGCACTTGTATCTAATTCCTCAAGTGTAAATCTGTTGAGTGGTGTTGTGTGGTGGCAGCTGGAGCAGTGCATACTGCTGACCCAGATCACAGCTGATGCAGGTGAACAAGTAAATATAACAGTGACTACAAGTGAACGGGGGGCGTCACAGCTGGGGGGGAGGAAGAACAACTGACAGGGGACAAGTGTCACAGGGTGGGGGGGGAGAGAGGAAATGAGACATTCACAGCTGGGAATTCCCCGAGCATCACAGATGGAAGTAACAACTTTCAGCCGGTGTAACTCCTGGTAGTTTATCGTAGCGGTGATTTAACAAACTCGTAAATTGTATGAGTTTCCGTTTAGCGATGAGAGAAATAATGACGGTAGTGGGCAACTCGGGTAGTCAGTTGCTCGCTATTGAAAATTTTAAAAACTTCACTGAAGTCTGGGTTTCCAGACACAGTATATCTTGGTAAGTTAGAAAAAGTGAAACACTTGGGTATCTTTGAAAAACGTTTCGTCACGAAGTGGCTTCAATCAGTCCCCATACAAAGAAAGAATGGTGAAGACCAGAAAAAAAGTTTTAGGGCAGTCCCTTAGCCTGGAGTCGATGTTAAACAGTCCATCAACCCGAAAAGATTGATGAACTGATTGCATCGACTCCATCGTGGATCCTCCCTGCTGTTCGTGCCGCCTCTTCCAGTTTGTATACCAGCTTCTGACAGTCATTAAAATATCTGGGTTTTATTCTGATGTCTGTCCTGCTGGGGAGAAATGAAGGCTCTCTCCTCCCAAAATGAAAGCCTGCTGTGTAGGCGAAAGGTTTCAGAATAAAGTATTTATAGTTGTACATGTATCGTATTCCTTCTGGGAGGGGATGGAGTGTCATGTGATGGAGGGGGTGAAAAATGGACCCCATGGGTTTTTACTGTCAGGTTAGGTAAGATTTGTCAGGACAGGACCAGTGTTTCCTGACTGGGGTTTTGTCATATGCTGACACGCAGCTGAAGCTTTTTGGGTTTATCTGACTGGAAGTTAAACCGGGAAAGGCAAAAAAAAAAAAAAAATTTTTTTTGGGGGGGAAAAAAAAAAAAAAAAAAAAAAAAAAGGGGGGGAAAAATTTCCCCCCCCCAAAAAAATTTTTTTAAAATCAAAAAAAAAAATTTTTTTTGGGGGGGGGGGGGCCCGGAAAAAAAAAAGGGGGGGGGGTTTTTCCGGCTTTTTTTTAAAAAAAAAACCCCCTTTTAAAGGGTTTGGGGGGGGTTTTTTTTTTTTTAAAAAAACCCGGGTTAAAAATCTTTTTTTAAACCCCCCCCTTTCCAAAAAAAAAAAAAAGGGGGCCCCAAAAATTTTTTATTTGGTTTTTTTTTTTTTTAAAAAAAATTTTGGTTTTCTTTTTTTTTTGGGGGGGCCCCCCCCTTTTTTTTTTAATTTTTTTTTAAAAAAAAAGGGTTTTTTTTTTTTTTGGGGGAAAAAAATTTTAAATTTTTTTTTTAAAAGGGCCCCCCCAAAAAAAAAAAAAAAGGGTTTAAAAAAAAGGAAAAAAAATTTTTTTTTTGGGGAAGGGAAAAATTTGAAAAAAAAAACCCCCCCTTTTTTTTTTTTGGGAAATTTTTTTTAAGGAAAAATTTTTTCCCCCCCCCCCAAAAAACCCCCCCTTTTTTTTTTGGGGGGGTTTTTTTTTTTTTTCCCCCCCCCCCCAAAAAAAACCCCCCCTTTTTTTAAAAAACCCGGGGTTTTTTGGGGGGGCCGGGTTTTCCCAAAAAATTTTTTAAAGGGGGTTTTTTTTTTTTTTTTTCCCGGGTTTTTTTTTTCCCCCCCGGGCCCTTTCCCCCCTTAAAAAAAATTTTTTAAAAATTTTTTTTTTTTGGGGGTTTCCCTTTTTTTAAACCCGGGGGTTTTTTTTTTTTTTTTAAGAAAAAACCCTTTTTGGGGGGTTTTTGGTTTTTTTGGGGCCCCCCCCCAAACCCTTTGGGGTTTTTTTTTTGGGGGGTTTTGGTTTGGGGTTTTTTTAAAAAAAAAAAAAAAAATTTTTTTTTTTTTTTTTTTTTTTTAAAAAAAAAATTTTTTTTTTTTTTTTTTTTAGGGGGGGGGGGCCCTTTTTTTTAAATTTTTTCCCCCTTTTTTTTTCCCCCAAAAATTTTTTTTTTTTTTTTAAAAATTTTTCCCCTTTTTTTTTGGGGTTTTTTTTAAAAAATTTTCCCCCCCCTTTTTTTGGGGGGGGGAAAAAGGGGGTTTTTTTTAAAAAAAATTTTTTTTTTAAAAATTTTTTTAAAAAGGGGGGGAAAGGGTTTTTTTTTTCCCGGGGTTTAAAAAAAAAAACCCCCCCCCAAAAAAACCCGGGTTTTTTTTTTTAAAAATTTTCCCCCTTTAAAAAAAAAGGGGGCCCCCCCCAAAGGGGGAAAAAAAATTTTTTTTTTTTTGGGGGGGGGGGGCCCCCCCCCCCAAAAAATTTTTTTTCCCGGGGTTTTTTTTAAAAAATTTTAAAAAAAGGGAAACCTTTTTTTTTTTAAAAGGGTTTTTTTTCCCTTTTTTTTTTTTTTTTCCCCCCCTTTTTTTTTTTTGGGGGGGTTTTTTAAATTTTTTTTTTTTTTAAAAAAATTTTTTCCTTTTTTTTTTTTTTTTTAAAAATTTTTGGGTTTTTTTTTTTTTTTTTTTTAAAAAAAATTTTTTTAACGGGGGGGAAATTTTTTTGGGTTTTTTTTTTGGGGGAAAAGGGGAAAATTTTTAAAAAAAAATTTTTTTAAAATTTGGGTTTTTTTAAAAAAAATTAATTTTTTTTTAAAACCCTTTTAACCCCCCCCAAAATTTTCCCGGCCCCCCCTTTTTTTCCCCCCCCCCCCCCTTAAACCCCCCCCCTTTTTTATTTTTTTTTTTTCCCCCCCCCCCAAAAAAAAAAATTTTTTCCCCCAAAAAACCCAAAAAAAATTAAAAAAACCCCCCTTTTTTTAAAAATTTTTAACCTTTTCCCCCCCCCCCCCCCCCTTTTTTTTCCCCCCCCCCCAAAAAAAATTTAAAAAAAAAAAAAAACCCCCCCCCCTTTTTTTTTTAAAAAAAATAAAAAAAAAAAAAAAAAAACCCAAAAAAAAAGGGGGGGGGGGCCCCCCCAAAAGGGGTTTTTAAAAAACCCCTTTTTTTCCCCGGCCCGGGGGGTTTAAAAAAAATTTTTCCCCCCTTTTTAAACCCATTGCTTTTTTTTTTTGGGGGGGGGCCCCCCTTTAAGGGCTTTTAAAAAAATTTTTTTTCCCCCCCCAAAAAAAAATTTTTTTTTTAAAATTTTTTTTTTTTAAAAAAGGGTTTTTTTAATTTTTTTAAAAAATTTTAAAACCTTTTTTTTTTTAAAAATTTTTAAAAAAAACCCTTTTTAAAAAAGGGCCCCGGGGGGGGCCCCCCCCCAAAACAAAAAACCCCCCCCTTTTAAAAAATTTTTTTTTTGGGAAAAATTACTAGAAAAGGGAGGCGCCCGTAAGTGGGGGGGATCGCCCCGGGTGAAAACCTTTTTAAGGGGGGGGGACCCCCCAAAAGAGCCTCTAAAGATGTGAACACAAATTTTGCAAAAAAAACATTTGCCTCCCCAAAAACTTTAAGAAAAAGAACCCTTTCCCGTTGTTTTTTTAATGTTTTTGATTTTTTGTTTTTGGGATGTGTTTAGAAAATTTTGCTTTAATTAAAAGGGAAAGGGAAAAAATTTAAAAGATAAATTTTTCATTTGGAAGATTTTAAACCTTTTTCCCCTTCCAAGGGGGCAAATTTAAAGATCAGTTTCCCACTGTAAATTTTTACCGTTTTTTCAAGGTCAAATTTTAAGGAACAGTTTCCCACTGTGATGTTACCTGTATTAAAAGGTAAAAAGGGTAAATCGTTTCCCCTTTTGTAAATGTTACCTTGTACTAAAGGTTTCAAATGTAAGATCAGATTCACTGAGAGGGTTTACCGTACTACAAGGTCAAATTTGAAAGATCAGTTTCCCCACTGATTAATGTTACCTTTTACTAAAGGGGCCCAAAAGTAAGTTTCGGGGAATTTATTTGTGATTTTTTACCTTTTTTTTCTCAAGGCCCAAATTTTAAAGATCAGATTAAATTTTTTTGGGGATTTTTTTCCCTTTTAATAAAGGTTTTCCTTTTTGTAAGTTTTCGGGTTTTCACGGGAAAATTTTTACCTTTTTACTAAAGGTTTCAAATTTTAAGATCAGTTTTCACGGAGATAAAAACCCTGTATTTTAAAGGGGTAAAAAATGAAAGGGGAATCAATTCACTGGGGATTTTTTCCCTGTCCCTAAAGGTAAAAATTAAAAGATCCGATTCACTGAATTTTCCCTGTACTAAAGGGGTCAAATGTAAGATAAATTTTTTCACTGTGATTTTTACCTTTTATTTAAAGGTAAAATTTTTGGAAGAATCGGGAACCCCCAAGAAAATGTTACCTGAAACTAAAGGTCAAATTTTAAGATAAAATTTTCACTGAGTTTTTACCTTTTTACTCAAGGTCAAAGGTAAGATAAAGGATTCCCTGGGGGTTTTTTCCCCCTGTACCCCGGTCAAATTTGTAAACCCGGAATTCCGATTTTGTTCCCTTTTTACTTCAAGGTCCAAATGGGAAAAAACTGGTTTTTTTTTTTCGATATTGCAATTTTTTTCTTTTTTTTTTAAAAATTTTTTTTTTTGCATTGTCGAAAATGAATAAAAGTGGGAAATTTCGGGGTTGGGGTTTGAAACTAAAAGGGGTTTTGGGCCTTTTTTGGGTTTCCCTAAATTTTTTTTTTTACTATTTTTTAATTTTTTTAAATAAAATTGAAAAAAGTTTTTTCTCCTGTTCGGGGAGTGGGGCCCTTTAAAAAGGGTTTTCTTTGGGTTTTTAAACTTTAGTAAAATTTGGTAACCCAGAGGGGGACGAAAAACTCGGAGTTAACCCCCCCCAAATCCCCCCCCCCTTAAAATTTTAAATGGGGGTGCACCAGAAAATTCCGCCCCGGGGGGCCCACTAACTCTAGGGGGCCCCCCCGGCCTCACCCAAAATTTGGGGTTCGGGGTTTTGCCCAGGATGGTCCCCAACCCCCCCATTTGGGGGAACTAACACCCAGGTACCCATTTTAACGATGGGTGAAAAATTGGGAAAAGAAAGGTGAAAGGGAAAAAACCCGCCCAATTTTTTCTACCCCTTTGGGGAAATTTCAAAAACCCGGACACTCCCCCATGTGAAGCGGACCTTTACCCCCCTTTAAAGGCCCAAATTTTACATCTATTTTAAAAGGGAGCGGGGAGCATTTTGGTGTTATCAAAAGCGTTTTAACCCTTTTTCTACCCTTGCAATTTTAAAATTTTAATTTTTTTCCATTGGTTGAAGGGATATTTTGGGGTATTTAAACCTCGGGGGCCGCGATAAATGTGCTTTTAAAAGCGGGCCCTTGGGTCCCTTTCTTTAAAATGTGTGTGGCAGTTCTCCCCGTAGTTTGTGGGCCGGGGTTTTCCCTTGGTTACTTTTGATGGGTTTTTCCTGCCCTTAAAAACATTTAGCCCGTTTTACCAGGAGGGGAAATTTTAATAGAAGAAAGGGGAAATTGGGGGGGCAAAAAAAAATTTTTTGCTGGGGGGAAGTTTTAACAGTGGTATTCCCCAAAAGTTTGGGGGGGGAAAAAGAGAAAAATTTGGTAGCCCATTTAATTTGGTCCCTGGGGGGAAAAAGAGAAACATTTGGTTTGGGGTCCCCTAATTTTGTGCGGGGGGAAGAGAACATTGGTAGTCCCCCCTTAAGTTGTGGGGGGGAAGGGGAGAAAAAAACGGGGTAGTCATTTGGGGTTTGTCCCCCTTGGGGGAAAAACCAAAAACCCCGGGTTTAGTAACAAAAGGTTGTGCGGGGGGGAAGGGGACAACTTTTGGTATCACAATTGTTTGCGGGGGGGAAGACAAAAAAATTTGGGAAATTTCACTAAATTTGGCTGGGGGGGAACAAACTTTGGTTTGGTCCCAAATTTTGTTGCGGGGGGGGAAAAAAGAAAAAATTTGGAAGCCCCAACTAATTTTGGTTGCGGGGGGAACAAAAAAAATTTGGAAAGGTTAAACAAAAAGGGTTTTTGGCGGGGGGGGGAAGGGGGAAACAACATTGGTAGGTCATTTAAGTTTTTCGGGGAAAAAACAAAAAAACATTGGTAACCCCTAATTTTTTTGGGGGGGGGAAAAAACCGGGGAACCCCTGGAGTCACAAAATTTTTTGGCGGGGGGGGAAGACAAAAAAATTGGTTTGGGCCACAAAATTTGGCGGGGGAAAACCAGAACCCCCTGGGGGTCACTAAGGGGGAAAAACGATGTAATGGTTTTTGATGTAAGGGCCCTTAAAAAAAACGAAAAATTTTGAACAATGAAACAGGGCCCTGTAGATAAAGGGTTAAAGGAAAAGTTTAAAAGGGTTGGAAAATTTAAAGGGGCCCTTTGGTGCAAACCCCTTTGTAAAGTGCACCCCTAGGGGACTTTTTTAACATTCGCCTGTGGGAACCGTTAAAAAAAAGGCCCTTTCCGCAAAAAGGTTTGGGTTTTTTTTAAAAAAGTTTTTGATGGAGAGATTACATAACCCCCCAGGCGGGGGGGACGGGGAATTTTCCCCCTCATTTTTTCCTCTATTTTTTAAACCCCTTTCCCTTTTCTCTGTTTTTTGGACAAAAAGGAATCCCCCTGGTTTGGGGGAAAATTTTTCCCCCCCAATTTAAAGATTCCAAATGTTGAAAAGTGTCATTCTTCAAACTTTTTTAAGGGTTAAAAAGGGATAAAGGCACAATTAATGGGGAATTTTTTTATTTTTCCCTTTTTACCAAAACCATTTTGCCCGGAAAAATTTCTACCAACTTTAAATACTTTTTTTTGGGGGGAACCGGGTTGGGGGTCCCTTTTCTTCGTTTTTTCCAGTTTAAAAGGTTTTTAAAAAACTTTAAAAGGGGGTTAAAGTTTGAACACCCAGGGGAAGAGAAATTTTGGGTTTCCAGTGGTCCCTTTCCCCTCCATGGGGGGGAACACTAAAAATTTTGATGTTTTGCCCAATTTGGAGGGGTTAAAGGGGGGGACAAAAAGTTATTTGGAAAAACGGGGGTTTATTTAAGAATGTGTGGGCCGCCCCTTTTTGGTTGGGGGAAAACCTTCCTTAAAAAAAATGTACTGTTTAAGGGGAAACCCTATTTGTCCGAAAAAAGCTTTTTTACAAAATTTTTTTAAAAAACCCTAAGTGCAGTAAAGGGGGGAAAATTTTCAGGGTTCAGGAAACTTGGGGTTAACGTTAGATGTTGTGGCCAATTTGGGTTTTCAAGACTTGGGGATTTCCCCCCAAAACCCAAAAAGGAAAAAAAATAAAACAAAAAAAAACCCCTCAGAGCAGTTTTAAAGAAAAAAACCCATTTTTTCCCTAGGGAGTTTAACCCGTTAAAAATTTAATATAAAAATTTTTATTGTTGCAAAAAACGTTAGGGTTAATTTCCCTTTTTGTTTTTTTCCGGCCCCCGGGCTTTTTCCCACAGGGGGAAAAATTTTTAACGGGCAGGTTGGTGGGTTTAAGGGTTTTTCTCGGGGAAAAACCGGGGAAAAAGGGTTTTAAATTTTTTTTTGGTCATTTTTTGATGCCCCAAAAAGGACAGATGGGGGTTTTCACCGGGAAGAGGGGACTTCGGCGGGTTTTTTCAGCCCAAAACCCTTTTTTAAAAAAATAGGGTTAAGATTAAAAAAACCAAATTTAAAATCTTAGCAAAAAGTTTGCCAAAGGGAGAGGGAAATGAAAAAAAACTAAAATATGTGAAAAAAGGGGGAACATGTCCCTTTGGGTTTAAGACATTTCACTAAAGGGGGGGACGGGATTCTTACTGGCTAAAACTTTTCCAAATTTAAAAAATTCCCCCACAAAGGGCAAGCCCCCCCCAAGGGACGCGTCATGCCGTTTTTTTTTCCTATGAAAGAAACCTTTTTAAGCTTTTGGGGAAGGGTGTTGTTTCCACTAGCACTCCCCGGGGGGCCCCCTGGGTTTGGATGGTTTTTGGGTTCCCCCAAGCATTTCCCGGGGGGTACAGTTGGGGGAAAGGTTTTGATCCACTTAGAAATTTTGCCGGGGGCAACTATTTTGTGGTTTGGTTGGATAAAATTTCCCCCTTCCTGGGGGCTACTAGTTGGGGGGTTTTGGGTTTTTGGAACCCCCGGGCACGGGCCTGGGGTTACTATTGGGGGAAAGGTTTTGATCCACTTGCCCCTTTGCCGGGGGGTTTACTATTGGGGGGTTTGGTTGTTGATCCAAAAGGGCCACTGCCTGGTCCCCACTGGGTTGGGGTGGTTTTTGATCCCATTTTTGCAAGGCCGGGCCCTACAAATTTTGGGGGATGGGGTTTTAAATCCACTTGCCTCCCTGGGGGAACCCTTAGTTGGGGGGGGAGGGGTTTTGGGATCCCCCCTTGCACGGGCCCGGGGGCTACTGGGTTGGGGGGATGGGTTGACCCCAAACCTTGCATTTCCCGGGGGGAAATTTTACAAGTTTTTGGGTGTTTGATCCCCTTGAAACTGCCGGGGGGATTTAATTTGTTGGGGGTTTTGGGTGTTGATCCACTTGAAACTGCCGGGGGGGGGACTATATTGTGGATGGGTTGAAAAAATTTGGGCACTGCCGGGGGGGACTACTGGGGTTTGTGGTTTGGTGTTGATCCCCTTTGAAACGGGCCGGGGGATTTACTATTTTGGTGGAGGGTTTGTTTTTCCATTTTGGCACGGGCCGGGGGGGACTACTAGTTTGGGGTTTGGTGTTAAACCCATTTCCCCACTGCTTGGGGTATTTGGTTTGTGGATGGGGGTTGACCCAACTGGGAAACTGCCGGGGGTTTACTAGTTTGTGGGGGGTTGTTGGACCACAAAGGCCCCCCCGGGGCCCGGGGGGCACTAGTTTTGGATGGGGGGTTTAAAATTAAAATTTTGCACTGCCGGGGGTTTTAAAAATTGTTGGGTTTGGTTTTTGTCCACAAAGCCCTGTGGGGGGACTTATTTTATTTTGGGGGAGGTTGGTTTTTACCCCCTTTCCCCAATTTTGGCCGGGGGCTACTGGGTTTGGGGGAGGGGTTTGATCCACTTGAAACCGGGGCCGGGGGGGGGGGGGAACAAATATTTGGGGTGGATGGTTTTTGACCCCATTTGGGCATTTCCGGGGGGACTACTAGTTGTGGATGATGGGGGAACCCAATTTGGAAAATTCCGGGGGTTTTATAGTTGGGGGGATGGTTTTTGGTTTCAACAAAAAACCCGGGGGACTACTAGTTTTTTGGTTGGTGTTGTTCCACTTGCACCCCCTTGGGGGACTACTTTTGGGGTTGGTTTTTTGGACCCAAACTTGCCCCTGCCGGGGGGAATTACTTTGTGGGGGGTGGTTTTTTCCAAACATGCACGCCGGGGAAATTTATATTGTTGGATGGGGGGTTTGATCCCCTTGAAACTTTTTGGGGACTTTTTTTTTTGGGGGGGATGGTTTTTATCCCCCTTGCATTTGCCCTTGGGGATTTAACTGGGTTGGGGATGCGGTTTGACCATTTTTGCCGCCGGGGGTTTAAATATTTTGTGGGATGGTTTTTTAAACCCCAATTTGGGCCCCCCCTCCCCGGGGGGACACAAATTGGGGGGGATGAGGGATGAATCCCCAGCCCGGGCCGGGGGACTTTTTTAGTTGTGGATGATAAAGGATCCACTTCCCCAAAACCCCGGGGGGACTTTTTTGGGTTTGTGGATGAGGGGTCCATTTTGAAACTGCCGGGGGGGAACTACTGGGGTTGTGGATGATATGACCAAAATTTTGCACTGGGGGGGGACAAATTTAGTTTGGTTTGGTTTGATCCCCCTTGCACGGGGCCTTTGGGCCAAATTTTAGTTGTGGGGGTTTAACCCAAATTTGCACTGCCGGGGATTTCCCCGGGGTTTGGGGGATGTTTTGGAGTTTCCCCCACTTGCATTTGCCGGGGGGACTACTAGTTGTGGAGGGGGATAAAATCCACTAGAAAACTTGCCGGGGGGGCCCAAATATTGGGGTTTAAATTTTTAAATCCATTTGAAAGGGTTTTACTTTTTACCGACAAGTTGAAAAATTTTGCACATGTGCAACATCGGGAAAATTTTTATTTTTAACGATCCCCCCCACCAGGGGTTTTAAAATCAATACAAATTAAAGGGTTTTATAAATTGGGAAGGGGACAGGAAATTTTTATACAAAAATAAAAAAATAAAGTCCATCAGTTTTGGGGGTTTTGGTTTTAAGGCACCTTTAGTTTTTAAAACCCCGGGGGACTCTTAAACCCGCTTCAAAGTAAAGGGAAAATTGTTTTTCCTCGTGTTTTGTTTATACTTTTTTTCGCCCTTCCCAAAAATTTTTGCCCTTTAAAATTTTTGTTTTGGGATAAAGGGCCCATGGATGGCAAAAAATTTTTCTAGAAAAAAATTATTCAAAGCTACTGCAGTTTTTCTAATTCTTCCCCAACCAAATGGTGCCAAAAAACTTTTTTGCGGGCCTCCTGGGATTTTAAACAAAGGGAAGTTTTGGGAGCCCTTTAGTATAAAGGCTTTGGGTTTGGGGGGGAGACGGGGTTTGGAAGTGAAAAAATTTTTTTAAGAATTGAAAGAAAAAGGTTTAAGGGATTTTGGCTATTTTTTTATAGAAAAAAAAAGGGGGAACGGGGGGAAAGGGGGGACCTTCATTTGGGGTTAGTTTTTTCAATCATTTTTTGGGTTGTTAGGGGTTTTTTTTTCCTTTGCAAAGGGGCCCGGTTTTTGGGAAACTCGTTAAAAACAGGAAAACCCAAGTTTTGGTAAGCGGGTTCAATGGAGGTTGGGGGGGGCCCTGTAGGGAAACCCCGCCCAAGTGGAAATTTTCTTTTTCTCTTATACGTTTATAAACTTTTTGATTAAATTTCCCTCCGTTTTTTTTGGCGCTTTTAAAAAATCCATCCTAATTTATTATAGCGGGTCTTTAAACCAGATTTTTTCCTTTTTGGTTTTTTCGGGTTTTGGGCGCGGGAATAGTTTTCAAAAACCCCCGGGGACGCTTTGGGAGTAGGGAAAAGGCCTGTTTTTTTTTTAGGGGATGTTTTTGGACAAAATTTTGGGGGGCTTTAGGGAAGCCCCATGATCAAGTCTCCCCTGGGGGGAAAAAACCTTCCCTTTTTATAAAATTTTTTTCCCTATTTTTCCCAGGGAAAATTTAACTAAAATTTTTCCTGATTGAAAAAAAAACTCGTTTGGGGAAAACCCTTTTAAAACCATTTCATCTTTTTTTTTCTTTTTCCCCTTTAGAAATTTTAAAACTTCTATCTGAACCCCGCATAATTATCACTTAAAAAAATTTAAAAAAAACCCAAAAATTTTCCCCTCCTTCCCCCAGGGTTTTTGGGAAAATTTTCCTAATTCCCAAAAAAGGACGAAGTGATCTTGTTAAATTCAAGACGCCCTTTTTAAAAATTCTTCCCCAAAAAGCTTTTGGGGTTAAAAGGGAAAATTAGGTTTATTTAAAGGAAAAAAAATTTTCATTTAACGGGGTTTTCCCCCCGATGAAAATTGGGGTTCTGGTAACAAATGTGCTCCTTTAAAAGGAAGATTAAAAGGTTTAAAAACCTCACTAGAAGGGGGTATCCCCGGGAAAAGGAGGTGAGGTACCCCACTGGAGGGGAGTGAAATCCGGGGAGGGGTGAGGGGAATCAACCCGTCGCTAAAATAAAGGGTTTTTGTGTGTTTTGGGGCCTCTCTTTTTTTGGGAGGGATAAAACAGAAAAGGGGTCCTTTTTCCCCCCCTTTTAAAACCCCCAACCCCCCTTTCCCCACCTTTTCCCTTCGGGAGGGGTTTTTAGGGGGGGACGGAGAAGGGGGGGGGAAACCCGCAAAAAGGGGGGGTCTCTGGGGGGCCCCCCCCTGGTAAAAACCAAAACCCCCACTTTTTTATGGGAATTTGGGTCCCCAAATACTCTTGTTTTCCGGTAAGTCACAAACCCTTCCTCAAGTTTTTTTTTTTTTTTAATTTTTTTTTGGTTTCATTCATCCCCTCCCCCCCCCCACTTGCCCTCAAACCCCCTTTCCCCCCTTCCTTTTGGGGGCCTGGGTTCCTTTCCCCCCCCTTTTTCCCCCCCCTCCCCCTCCTCTTCCCCCCCCGGGGGGAAATTTTTAAATTTCCCCAAAATTTTTTAAATTTTTACGGGGGTTTATTCCTACATTAAATCAAAATTTTTTGGTAAAATTTTTCCCCAAAAAAAATTTAATGTAATAAAAGCCCCAAAAAGGGAACACTTTTTATTAAAACCACCACCCCCCACCCCCAAACCCCCCTTGAAAGGGGCCCCCAAAGTTTGTGATTTCCCCAATAGGGTACGGGGCGGGCCACGTTTTTTCCCCCAACACCACCCCCAAAAAAACCAAAACCCCCCACCCCACCCCCAAAAAAACCCCCCCACACACACAAACCAAACACACAACACGGGTTTTGGGGGGGGGTTCTGGGGGCCATTTCCTTTTCGTGAAAAAACGCTAAGCTTTTTTGTTTTTTTCTTTCTCTGGGCAAACCAAAAAATTTTTTTTTTTTTTTTTTTTTTTTTTTTTTTTTTTTTTTTTTTTTTTTTTTTTTAAGTTTTTGGGGCAGGTCATTTGAACCCCCTTTTAAAGAAAGGGTTTTATTTTTTTTCCAGGTAAAATCAAGTAAAATTTGGGAAAAACCCCATAGTAATGAATGGGGAAAAATTTCTCGTTTGAAAAATCCAAAAAAAGTAAAAGGTGACTTGTTTTTTTTTTGGATTTTTTTTTTGTAATATACTTTTTTTAAAGCTTCGTGAAAGGATCCCCAATTAAAAATAAATTTTTTGGAATTAAAACCTTAAAAATTTAAAAAAAAGCGGGAAGAAAAAACCCCCGCTGTGTAAAATTAGTCTAAAAAAAAAAAAATTGGAAGTTTTTAACAATGGGGAAAAAGTAAAACCGAGTTTTTTTTAAAAGACAATTTAAAATAAAAAGGGGAACCCATTTTTCCATAAAGGAAAAACAAAAGGGTTTTTAACATAAAAAGAAATAAACCTTCCCCCCTTTTTGTTTTTAGTTTTTTTACATTAGGAAACTTTACCCTCTTTTCCCCTTTTTCTGGTTAAAAGCAAAGGGACGGGAAAAAAATTTGAAAAGGTTTGGGGTTTTAGGGGGACGGCCCCCTTTGGGGTTTTCCCTTTGGGGGTTTTTTTCCGGGGGGATAAAACGCCCCCGGGGGCCCGGGTCCAGGGGGACCGGGCCTCCCGATGGTGGGGGGCCTTATAAACCCAAAGGCCTTGTTTATTGCGGGCCGCCCGGCGGGGTTCCAAAACCTTTACGGGGGGCCACACCCCGGCTGTTTTCCCGGGCCGATTTTAAAAGGATCTTTTCCCGGGGCTCTCTCTTAAAGGGCCCCAAGCCGGGGGTTTTTTTGGAAAATTCCCCCCTAAGGGCCTTGATAGGAGGGCGGGTTGAAAAAAGTCGGGGGCCCCGGAACTTATGGTTTTTTTCCCCTTAGTTTTTCCCCCAAATTGGGGGCCCCCTACTTTTTTTTATTGGGGGCATTTTGCATAAATTTGCCCAGTTTTTTTATTTTTCCTAGGGAGGGGATTTGTGTGTGCAGTTTTTGGGGGGAACCCCTGTGCTTGTCTTTTTAAGGGGGGGGGAAAAGAAAGCCTGGAAATTCGTTTTTTTTTTTAACTACGCTGTAACAAATTTCCCCAAATTTTTTCCGGGGGTTTTATTCTTGGTTAAAAGGGGGTTTTTTTTCCGGGATATTTCACTGAAAAAACTAAAAATTTGGGGGTTTTTCCCCTTTAAAACTGTTTCCTTTAAAAAAAAATTTTCCCCTTTTTTAAATTTTTATTTTTTTTCGTGTAAAGAGTATGGTTTCCCTTTTTTTCCCGGGGTTTTTAACAAAAATTTTTTTGGTTTTTCAAAAAACCTTTTTGCTGGGGGGGGGGGGGAACTAAGTTTTTTGGAAAAATAGTGCATTGGGGGTTTTTTACCTGGGGGGGAATTTAGCGGCAGTCCCCAATTTTTCCCCCATAAACCCAAAAGTTTTACACTTGACATTTGAGGGGGCAAATCACCCCAAAATAATATAAAAATAGAAAACTGTCCCGGGGAAAACTCCCTTTGGGGGAAAACCCCCCCAAAAACCCAAGAAAGGGAATTCTGATTTTTTTGTATTGTTTGTTTTGGGGACCGGTTTGGGTTTCCCCCAGTTGCTCGGGGTGGGGGGTTTAAAAAAACCGGGTTTTTACAAAATCTGTGTTAAATTAGCTTTTTTGGGTTTTCCCAAGTCAAAGGGGTAAAACCATAGGGAAACCTATGAGATTCCCTAGGGGGGAAATTTGGGGTTCTCAGGTATTTTTATCAGTTTTAATTTTAAGGGAGGTGTGGGCCCATTTTAAGATCTAAAACCCTTTGATTGGTAACAAATGTGGGAATTTAATTTTTTTCAAAAGGGGATACTCAAAAAACGGGGGGGGGGGAAAATTTCCCACCCCTTTAAATTTCTAGAAAATTGGGAAACATCGCACCGGGTTTTTACAAAAACACCCCTTTGAAATTGCGGGAGGGTCAAAATATCCCTTTTTTTTTTCCTTGAAGACAGGGGGTAACTCTGGGGGGGGCCTGTTTTTAGTTTTTCCCAGGGGTTGGTTTCCCAAAATGAAAAAACATATGGGGGGGGTTTTAACCCCCTCCCCCTTGGCTTGGTCCAAGGGAAGGGGGCCTTTTTTAAAAGGGGGGGGGGCAGGGAAAAATTTTTAAATTTTTTTTTAAGACCCCAAATTTTTAAATTTTTTTTTTTAAATTAAAGGGTATCAAACTTTTTAATACCTAAAAGTTCCAGGGGAATTTTTTGGCCCTTAAAAATTTAAAATAAAGAAAATTCCGGGGTTTTGAAAATGGAAAAAAACTAGTAACTTTTTTTACAATATCAGAAAAAACTTAAAAATTTAAATTAAAACGGGGGACTGTTTTCCCTAAACAAAATGTTAAATTTTTTTTAATTTTTTTTTGGGGAAAATTTTTTTGAAAAAAAAAAAAAAAAGAAAGGGGAAAAGGGCTCCCGCAAAATTTCCCCCGGTTAATTTTTTTTAAAACCATGTTTTCCCCCAAAAACATGTGTTTTAAAACCCAAAAGGGGAAATATAAAAAAATTGAGGAAAAGGAGAAATAATAAAAAAATTTAACTTGAAAAAAAAAAACAAAATTTGTGAGGGCCCAACAAAACCTCCAAATTTTCTTTCCCCCCAAAAACGATGGGGGGAAAATTGTGTTCTCCCAAAAGTGCAATTTTTTTTAAAACCAGGATTTTTCCTTAAAAGATAAAATTTTTTTTTCCAGCAGAAAACCAAAATAAAAAAGGCCGAAAAAAAAACTGGGAGAAAAAACTGGGGGGCGGGCGCACTAAACAACCTTCCACGAAAATTTCAGGGGGTTTAAGGGGAAAACGTTTTGCAAAAAAAAAACCTTTTCCAAAAAAGGGGGGGAATTTAAAAACCCACCATGCGGGGCGGGGGGGGGGAATTTGTCTGTAAAAAACTTGCATTTTGGGGGTCCGGGTTTTTGCCTATGCGGGGACCTTTTGGTGTAGAAAAAAAAACCCCTATTTGGGGGGTTGAATTTTTTTGGGAAGCTGGGGTTTTCCAGTGGTTAAGGGGCGCCCAGTCTGGAATTTGAGACTCGGGGCCCCAACCGGGTTTTTAAAAAAAACCCCCAAACCCGGGTTAAGGGTTTTTAGTTGAAAAGGCCCCCTTTGGGAAGTTTACCTCTTTTTTTAGGGTGGGTATGACAAAAACCCTTTTTCAGAGTCTGTTTTAAAGGAAATTTGATGCAAACCCCCCATTTTTTCTTACTATGTTGATGAAAACGGGTTGTTTTATGGGGAATTTAAAAAACAATTTGCCCCCCTTTAGTTGTTTCGTGGAAATTAAACCTCTTTAAACGTTTAAAACATCCCAACATTTTTTTAAAAATTTTGTTTTGCTTTTAAATGAATTAGGAAATTTTCTTTAGTTTTTTTCCATGTCCTGAAAAAAAAATACCCACCTTAAAAAAAGGGTTTTTATTATCTGTGGGGTTTTAAATAACAAAAAAATTTTAATTTTTTGGGATTTTTTTAAATTGGGAACGTAAAAATTTTGAAAAAAAGTATTTTTTAAAAAACTGAAAACCCTTTACCTCCCTTCCTGGGGTTTTTTGCTTAAAACTCTTATAGTGGGTAAAGGGAATCATTTTCTTCCCCCATTGTCCACCCCAATGGGTCTGCAAGCATTTTTTTTTGTGCCCCATTTGCCCGGTTACCTTTTTTCCCCATGGTTTTTGAAAAAATTTGGAAAAACCCCCTTTAAACCCCTTTTTTCCCCAAACCTTGCCCCCCCCAGTTCGTTTGAAGAAAGTCAAAATTTGGGGGCCGGTGTCCAAAAAGGGGAAATTTTAAGTGGACCATTTTTTCCCATAAAAATATTTTTTGAAAAGGCCTTGATGGGGTTTTTTCCCCCCCAATTTTTCTTTTTTTGGGGCCCCGCCTTTCCATTATGTTTCCCAAAAAACCCGCTTTCCCCACAAAAACTTAAAATTTGGTTTTTTCCCAAAGGGGAAATTTTTTCCCCTTTCCCCTTTAAAAAGGGGCCCCTTAATCAAAGTTCCCCCATCTTTAAAAAGGGCCTTCTCTTTTTACGGGGGAAGGTCAACCTTTGCAGAAAAAAACCAATTTTTTGGGTTTTGGTCTTTTTTGGCCCTCCCTCCCTGCCCTTTGGGGGCACGGGGAAAAAGGCCGATGAACCCCTGGGTGTTTTCAAAAAACCTTTCCATAGATACTTGGTTGGGTGTGCTTTTTGGTACCAACACCCCTTTCCTAAAAAACCGGGTTTTTTCAAAAAATTGGTTTTTTTGGCTTTTTCCCTTTTTTCCTATTTTTTTTTCAACCACTGGGGGGGAAAGGGTTTTTATTTAAAAATTTTTGCGGGGCCTTGTGTGGGGGGTGCCGGGGGTTTTTAACCCCGGGGTTCCCCCAAGTCTTGACCCAAAAAAATATGGGGTTGATTCCCTTTTTTTAAAAAACCAAATTACCCAAGTTTTAGGGGACATTTCGGGGAAATTAAAAGGTCATCACAGTTTGGAGCAGAATTTAAATCTCCCTTTAAATTCCCACCCCCAAGTACGGGGGCATACGGGGAAAGAAGAAAAAAATTAAAGGAAAAAAAATTTTATTAAAAAAATTTTTTAATTTAAAATTTCAGAGGCAGGGCCCCACCCTTGGGGCAGAATTTTTTTTAAAATTATCTTTTCGGTGGGAAAAATTTAAAATTTTAATATTTTATAATCCAAAACATAAAAATTTTCAATAGCTTAAATCATAAAATATTTTACCTAATTTTAAACTAAAAAAATATAAAAATTGCCCCCCGGGCAAAAAACCCCCCTTTCCCCATAAACGGGCGGGAAAAAACCAAAAATTTGGTCTTTTGGGGGGTTTTGAGTGGGGTTTGGGGAAACACACCCCCACCCCCCCAAAAGTTGGGAAAAAATTCCCTTTTTTTGGTAACCCCGGTAGATTTTATAACAAAAAAGGAAATAGCAACAAAAAAATTTTTAACCCAAAATAAATGGGCCCTTTTTCCAACTGGCCCCTGCATTTTTTTTTTTAAAAATTGGGGCCCCCTCGAGGGTTTTAATTTTTTTTGGGGTTTTGTTTCCTTTATATTTTAAAATATAAATTTTTTATATATATATAAAATTTTTATAATATTATTATATATATTTTTTAATTTATTTTTAAAAAAAATTTATTTCCCATTGTGTATTTTTTTACTCTTTTCTATCACTTTAAAAAGTTTTCAATTTTATACGGAAAGGGTTAAAATTTTTCTCTTTTCGTAAAAACTTTAAATAAAAAAAAAGGGTGGTTTTATTTAAAATTAAAAAATTTTGGCTTCCCTTATATTGCCCCTTTTAAAAATTTTAAAAATCTAAAAAATATTTTTTTTTTAATTTCGGATCTTTAATTTTAAATCTAAGGGGCCCCTGCTTTAAATTTTTCCCCCGGGTTTATATTTTTGCTAGGGGTTCTGGGGGGCCCCAAATTCCCCCTTCAATTCCCGGAGAAAAACTTTTACCCCTTTTTTTGAAGCCTGCTTTTTTTGCTTTTTTTTTGGCTCCCCAAATTTGGGGAAACCAGGAAAAAAACTTTTTTGACCAAAACAAAGCGGGGGAAAGGTTGAAATCATTTTAAGCCCCCAAAAAAGGGTTTTTTCGGGGTTGGGAAAAACTTAAGTTTTTTTAACCAATGGTTGGGGGGGAAAAGCAGTTTAAAACCACCTTTATGGGGTTTATTTTTGGGAATGACAAAAAAAAAAACCCGGGGAAAAAAAACTTTGGGTTTTAAAAATTTAAAACCCCTTAAACCCCGGCCAACACGCAAACCTCCCAAAAAGGAAAAAAAAAAATTTTGTATAAAGGGTTTCTTTTCCGCTTAGATAAAGGAGTAAAAAAATTTGAGGGAAAAAAAAAAAAAAAGGGAAAAGAGGGGGGCCAGGGGTTTAAAAACTCAAAAAACTGCCCTTTAAAAAAACAATTTTCATTTTTAACCTGTTTATTTCTGATTTAAAAAAAAGGGTATCCCAAAAAACCCGCCCAAGATAAAAATTTTTACCCCCCCAAAAGGCAAACATCTGGGAAATTTTTAATTGGGGGGGGAACTCCCTCGCCTTCCCCAAGGGGGCTTTTTTCCAATTTTACAGTTTTTTTGTGAAATAGTTTTTACTGTCTTCAAATTTTTGGTTCAAAAAATCTGTTTTTGTTTTAAACCCCTTGGAGGGCCGAGACGTTTAAAATTAAAGATAACCAGGTTTTGCTTTACGGGGTCAAAAATTTTCACCTGAAGCCCAAGGTTCCCCCTACTGGGATTTGGGTTAGCTATGTGGATCGCACTCGTGGAAAAAACCCTGAAAAACCCTAGTGGTAGCAACCCAAAGGGCTCGAAAAGGGCCCGAAAGGGCTGTCAGGGGCCCTATAAACCCTAACACAAAGAAAAAACCCCAAAAATTGCTTAATTTCTCGGGGGATTTTCTTGTTTCGCTCATAGTCCCGGTATGAGATTTAGTTCACATCTAAAGGACCCGGTTCTAAACCTGGGGGCCCGCGAGGTTGGGGTCGCAAGAGGGCAAGCCTTTCCTGGGCTTCTTCCTGGAGTTCAACTAGGAAAATCTTTGGAGTCAGTCGGTGCTGTTTAAATTCCCCAAATTTTCCAGGGGGATCTTTTTTCTGAAAAGAACCACAACCCGCCGGCTTTTCCCGGGTTAAATTTTACATTTAGAATTTTAAAATTTTTAAAGTATTCTTTCTCGACACAACCCCTGAGATTGCTCCCCCAAATCTGATTAACCCGGGGAAATTTTGTTAGTTTAAATTTTTCTTTGGGCCCCTTCCCCTAGGTTTCTCTTTAAATTACTAAAAACGAGGGCATGTTTCGGTCACGCGTGATTTCCCAGGAAGATATCCCGTATCCCCCCCTAAATCCAGTCACCTCTTCCCCAAGCAGGGCCCAAAAAAATTGTACCCGAGTGCGACAAAAAGTTTCTAAAAGCAGGTAAATATCAACCCCTGAAAATTTTTTGAAAAGAATCAGAAAAAATACAAAATTTTCGCACCGAAAAATTTTTTTTTGGTTTTTTTTTAACACATCCAACCCCCTTCCCCCCGGGAGGGTGGGGCCCCGGGAAAAAAAAAACTTTCCCTTAAAGATTCACTCCAACACTGTCTTTCCAGAGACGTGGGTTACATATTGTTATAAAACTGCAACACAAAAATTTGGGGAGGGCGAACTGTTTTCCCCCAAAAACTATTTCCCAAATCCCCCTGGTTATCCTTCACCAGTGGTAAAAAATTTAAAAATTATCGCATGGGGAGTTCTTATAAACCTGGAAGAAAAATTTTTTTGGGCTTGTAAAAACATTCCCTTTTAAAAACATAATAAACGGTTCATTTTAAAACCCATTATTTGTTTTTTGGGGAATTTAAACTTTTAAAAATTTTTTAAAAAACCCCCAAAAAAAAATCTAAATTTTAAAAAAAAAAAACCAGATTTTTCAAAAATAAGTTTCCTTAAATTTAAAAAGAAAAGGGGGCGGGGGAAAAAATTTTATACAAGTCCAAGTATGAAACCCAAAAACATTAAAAAAATGCTCTTGTTAAAAAAATCAGTATTTTGGGTTTTTCCTTTTTTGTTTAATCTGGAGCGTAAAAATTGTTGAGTGATATGGGGTGGGGTTTTACAGTAATATGCAAGGTGAAAAATTTTTTGGATACCAGGAAAAATAAAAAAGGGGGGGGGGGGGTTTTGGGGGATGTTAAAAAAAGTTAAAAAAAACCGCAGTGACACTTTTTTTGGTTAGGGGAAAATTTGTCAGGGGGAAAAAGGGCGTTTCCTGAAATCAGGGCTTTCAACATACGATGTCCCCCCCACTGAAAACTTTTGGGTCATCCTGACCAAGACCTTCCTTTTGGGTTTTCACGCCCCCTCCTTTAAAAAAAATTTAAGGGTTTAATTTTAAACCCCTATTAATTTTTTTAGAGAAGGGGGTAGAGATGGGGGAATGGAAATGGGGTAGAGATGGAGTGAAGATGGAGTGGGAGAAGGAGTAGAGTTGGGGTGAGGTGGGTGAGAGATGGAAGGAGAGATGGAGGAGAGTTTGGGGTGAGGAAAGGGTAGAAAATGGAGTGTTTGATGGGTGAGAATTGGGGTGGGGAGATGGAGTGGGGAAGGATGAAAAGATGGAGTGGAGTGGGGGAGAGATTGGTTAAAAGATGGGGAGGATGGAGTGAAAAGATGGAGGAGAGATTTGGGTGAGAGAGAGGTGGGCGAGAGGGTAGCTTTTTTTGACCCGTATTAGAAAACAAAGGAGTTTTTAAACAGTTTGTACCCCCATTAAAAAAAAAACACTGATGGGCTACACAAAATGACAGAATCTGTGCAAAACCCAAGTAAATCACAACGACGAGGAACTTTAAAAAATAATGACTGGGCGTCATCGTGTTTTTTAAAAAACAAAACCCACTAATACACAACTCTGGAGAAAGTTGGCCAAGTAGGGGGATTCCCAAATTTATACTGTATGCAAAAAAAAACTGGTAAAATATATAATACCATTTTTTTACATACGTGCAAGTATGTTAATAAAATAAAGTGTGGATTTTCGCCATTTTTTTAAAAAAGTTTCTTCACCAGGGACTTTTTTTCAATTTTTAGTATGGTGAACCCAGGGCGTTTTTTTCTATAAAATTTGGGATAAAAACCCCATGTTTTTATTTTCTTTCATATTGTATCTCCCTGGTAAGGGGGGGATATATTCATGGCACCGGGAACCCCTTTTTTTGGGGTGTCCCTTTAAAGCTGCTTAAGGGCTACGTCGAAAAAAACTGAAGCTAACATCCCTTCTTCGCCTAACTCTGATTAGGAGGGACCTTCCATTACCCAGGGATTATTCCCTCATGACGGGTTTTGGGTGCTTTCCCCCGGGAAAAATAATTGAAATTCATATACTTGAAAAAAAGAGGTGGCTTATTTCCCAACCCCAAAAAAAAAAATGGTTACCTAGGCCCCCCCCATCCTTCCTCGAACCAAAATCAAGTCGCTACTTAATAAATGACCCGTACAGAAGGAACGTTTTTTTAGTTTGGGGAATTTTTGAATGTTGAAAGCCACTGTGGGAAATTTTTTGGATTACCAAAAAAATTCCACAAAACGTTTTTAAAGTTTAAGCTTTAAAAAGGGCCCTTTAAAATACCCACTTTTCATCACACTCGTAAAATATTAAATAAAAAATTTTAACCCTTTTAGGAAGGGGGTTACGTAGGGGCAAAAAAATTTAAAAAATAACGTAAGAATTTTTTAAAAACAGTTTAGGGGCCCAAAATAGGTTTGAAATTTGGTCAAAATGAACGAAAATCAGTTAGGAGGGGTAGCTTTGTTTAATTACATGTAGAGGGTCGTAAGACGAGGCCTGACAGGCGTGTTACCCAAAAAACTGGCCCCTAAATCGCTTGGATTTGGTTTAAAAGACCAACGGGCTTTCCCCAAAACCCTGGGAAACTTACTTGTTTTCCCCAAAGAACTAGTTTCTCCCTTTCCCCCTCCCCATTTTTGGCCAATTTTTTTTGCGGAAGCATTTTTTTAAAATTTTGAGGGTTTTGTCCACCCCGGGAAAGCGGGTTAAAACCGAAGCGCGCCAAATGAGGGACTGGGAGAAAGGAAACTTTGCATCCCCTCTAGACAAGTGGTTAACCCTTTTTTTTAGTACAGTTAGGGTTTTTTCCCTCCAAATTTTCAGTAAGTTTGGGTTTCATGAGCCCTTTTTAAGCCGGGAGAACCACCGTGGCGTCTGTGTGAGCAGGGCCTTTTTCTAATTTTTCAGCTTAAAAGGGGCCCGTACGTAAGAAAATTTTTAAAGCCACATTTCTGTGACTTTTTTTTTCTTCATTAAAATACAAGTTTCCCTTTTTCACACCGGGGTTTTTAAAAACTTAGTTTTAAAGCCCTTTAAAAGTAAAATGAAATAGATCCTTGCCAAGAGCCACTATTTTTTTACCAACTGACTACAGCAAAACTTTTATGTCCTATTTGTTGAATAAAAAAAGGGGAATCTGGTTTAAAATTTCTCCCTTTGGGGCCCTCAGTCTCCCCAAAGCAGTGCAAGCTTTATTACAAGTCCCTTAAAAACCTTCTTGGGCCCTTTTTTCCCCTTAGCAGTAAATAGGTACCAAATAGGCATGGCTGTGTTTTGGGTTAACATTGCCCAAGAAAAAAAAATGAAGGACTCCAAAGGGAAAAAAAGGGAAACTTTAGGGTTTTTTTTGGGGGAAACCCTGGGGGTTTTTAATAGCCTTCCTGGGTTTAAACAGTGTAAGCATTTTTTTTTTCTCTCGAGATCACCTGGGCCCCCCACAGGGGGAGTCGAGACATCCAGGAAAAACCCCCACCTCCGCTCGCTTCTCTTCAACTTTTTTTGCCAGACCGGGGCCCCGCGTCCCGACCGGCTCCGCTTTCAGGAATCGGTTGGCCCCCTTCAGAAAAACCGATATTCCCTGCAGTTTCCTTTAGAAATTGGCATGAAAGGGGCGCCCCATCATTACCCATTTTGGTGCCCGAAGAATTATTTACCCCCCTCTCCAGCAGCGCCCTACTGGGGAAAAACAAAAGGTGTTTTTTATCAGCAGTGGGACAATAATTTTAATGTGAAGCTTTTGAAAATATATATAAAAATTTATATATAAATATAATATATATTTATTATATATTTATATAAATTTTTTTATTCCTCCTTTTGCCAAAAATTGTTTTTTTTTCTTCGTAAAGGTGAACAAATTTTTTGTTATGCGCTGTTTACATTAGGTAAAGGGGGGATTAAAAACCAAAAATTTTTGAAATTTTTCAATATTAAAAATGTTTTTATTTCAGGGCACAAAAAATAAAAAACACTGTTAAGACCGAAGAAACGTGACAGTTAAAAAAGCAGGGGCCGCCCCCCCCCTTACTGCTTTCCTTATGTGGGCAAAGGGAAAAAAGTATGTGTATAGAAGTAGAAGCCCCGTGTCTGTAGTGTTTGGGATCAACTTTAAAGGGGAAATCACATGAGAGCCCAACATCTATGGTTTTTTCATTTGTAAAAAGTGGGGAAATTTTTTCTCTGTCTTTAAAATTTTACTCTTACCGGTTTATTTACAGGGCATTGACTATGCATGTGAAAAGAGGTGCTTTTTAAATTTTTTTTTTGTCCCAAATGACGGGGTTTCAAAAACCCCCTAGAAATTTGTTTAAGCATAACTTTAAAACATCGGGTTTTTACCCGTTTTATTAAAAAAAAGAGTTAAAAACAGTTTTTACAAATGCATTCAAAATACTGAGTTTCAAATTTTAACATTAAGTTTTTCGGCCGTGGCTGAAAAACTTTAACAAAACATCTGCAATTCCTAAGTCAATCAAAAGTTTTTTGGGGCCTTATCGAGTAGTTTTAACATTTCAATTGGGAAAAGTAAGGGTAGAGAAGTTATACCCGGTCAGTAAAAAGAATCTATTTGACCCCCTAAGTTTTTGATGTGATGGGGGAAAATTTCCCACCCAAAAATAAAGTGCAAATCGACAATCCTCCCACTTGTTTCTCTCGACCCTTAAATACTCAGTCGGACGATCAACCCGAATTTTCGTTTTTTCCTACGTTTCAAAGACCAAATATCGAGAAATCCTGGTTTTCAATTGTAAATACCCAAATTTTGATCTGCCTCAACCCGGCAAAGAAATTTTGCCCTGAAAAAGAGTTTGAAACCTCCCCCCGAAGGGTAATTTTGCCCTATGTAAATCTCAACCCCAGCAGGGGTTGGGGTTAAATGTAAATAACGTGTAGAGATGAATAATAAAAATTTTAAAAAATAAATTTTAGCTGTCTGTTATAAACCCAAATTATTAATATTCAAGAATTTGTTTTTGTGTTTTCGTTCTTCCGAAAATGAGATTTAGCAAAACTAGATTTGAGTGCACGAAAATTTTGCCTTTTTTGTTAAAAAACTTCCTCCTTTGTACAAATCCTTCCTCAAATCCTTTGATTTACAGGGAAAACAAAATTGACGAACCCAATTTTTTTTTTCTTTTATTGTAAATCCAACCAAATTTTTTCTAAAAAATTCTATTGAATTGGATAATCCACCAGTTAAAGCAATTTCAATAATTCCCTTAAAATTTAGCTTTCCAAACCCGATAATATCCTTATGTTTTTTCAACTGTTATGTACTTTGACATTTTAAAAAATCACCCAGAGCCCCAAAGCCCCGTCACCCCCAAATTTTATTTTTTTTTAGGGTTTAAAGGCCCGGGGGAAACCCAAAAGTTTGTTTTCGCCCCAAATATCAGTAGTAAACAGTTACCAGTAGTGCCCCAAATTGTGACTCAAAAACCCAAATGTTATTGTTCACCACCTCCCTATGTTATCACTGACCCTTACCCAGTTTATTCCTCCCGACCATAACATGTTTTGGGAAACCGCTTGCTCATCGGGGACGGTACAAAACATTTTTTAGTCCAAACATAAAGAGAAGAAGGAAAAGGGCAGGCTTGGCGCTCCTCCTTAAATACCCCTAATTATAATTACCAGCCCCTCCAAGTGTGGGGTTTTTAAACCCCAATTCCAGCTTTTTAAACCCCACACGCAATATTCTTTTGTGGGTTTTTTTGGTGGCTATATTGACTGTGAAACACCCAAAGGGTTTTCTTAGGAGGGCTTATAACGTATTTTAAAACATTATATCTTTATAAATACTTGAAAACGGTCCTTAGTGTTTTTACATTTAATTATGAGGAAGCAGTTCCTGGAACCCTTTTTCTTTGCTCGAGGTGTTTAATATAAAAAAATATTCACAGAAGGGGAAAATTTTTGGGGCGTGAGGTTTTTTAATGGTCAAGTTTCAAAAACTCTTGCTGGGCAAAAAATTTAACTACACTTTGGGCCTTAGCAAATTTTAAAAAAAGGAAAGGGGGTTCTGGACATGGGAAGCGGGGCCTTCTATGTATGAATTTTGCGTGTGTGAATTTTAGAAAATTTAAAGTGAATTTCCCAACAGTGGGGTTATCTTTTTAAATGCTTGAAGAGTTTGGGTTTTTTTCGTCTTTTTACCTTTTTTTTTTTTACCCTACACAAAACAGCACTACTCACTCCCTTTCCCCTTTCCCCCTTTCCTTCTTTCTTAAAAACCCTTCCCGCCTTTAAAACTATATGGGTAAAATTTTTTTGAGAAAATGTTTGGCCCCATGTTTTACCCGAGTCGTCATAGAATCAAACTGGTTAGAGGAGTTGATTAGTTTTAGAGTAGCATTAAATGTACACCCCTTAAAAATGCTATCCCGGGCAGGACCCCAGCACAGCAGGCCGGGGGAACCTCGGGATGAAAAAGGTTAAGGCCCCGGGAAAATAACTTCTATCCCCCATCTCTTCTAAATAAAGTTAAACCCAAACCCGAAACTGGCCTTGATAAAACTTTCCAGTCTCCCCCCCACTCCCCCTTTCCATTTATCCTGGGCGGGGGGTTGGAAGGATAGAGAAACAGTAAAGTAACAAGAAATAACACCCAGCACGGCCCCCCAGCGAGTCGTCCCCCTGCTTTCCCCCATAATTTGGATTCCCACCCTTTTTTTTCCCCCTGAAAGGGCCCGGCTCAACACGCTAACAAAAGCAAAGTTTTTTTTCCAGGGTTTTTTTTTCCCGAGTTTAGCGCCCTTTTTAGTGTTGGGTTTTCGCACAGTTGGGAAAAAGGCTGACGCGAACCGCCCCCCCATACGTAGTGCTGAGCGAAAAAGTTTCCCCTACCCTTTTTTAGCGTAACCTTTTTTTGAAGGGGTTAAATAAGCCCTCCTTTTAAAATTTTTGAAGCCCGCCCTCGATTTTCCTCCCCGAACCTGAGTGTCATCCCTTTTCCAGCTTGCAGGTTTGGACCAATCCACACAGTCTCGTCGAGCCAAAGTGGAGGAAACCCTGTTTGGGGGGCCCCTTACAATCGGGGCATTTGGGGCGGAAAAATAGGTTTCCTAGTTCCGTAGGGCTTCACAGCGGGTACAGTTGCAGTAAAGTGTAAAATTCCCCGGTTTTTAAAATGCCATATCGTTCCCAGGCAGGCATTAGCGCCCCTGTGTAGCAAGATACAAAGAGGCCTTCCCCCGATCTTGAGGGGGGACGGATCCTTGCTTGCATCGGGCCCCTCAAAAACCACAAGACTGTTTCCCCTTTGGGGACACAAGAGTTTTTTTGAACACCGCACTAAATTTGGGTAAATGCTCTTACCTCTCACGTTCTTCTTGCTTCTTATTTCCCTGCCAATTTGTAGCTATGGGGGCCTCTTTATTTTGAAAGAAGAGTTTTTAATATCGGGAGTCCCGCTTCAGCACTTTCTTTCATGTAGTGGACGTAACTATCCCGATTTTTCCTCTTTTGGTTGAGGGGGTCCCCTTTCTCAAATGATTTCCATCGACATAAGGTCTGCCACCCGTGGGGTTCTTAGACTTCAAGAGGAGGCAGCGAAAAAGGAAAGAATGACTCGTAACGAAGCGTCTCCATCTGAGAGTTGGGGGCCCTTGTTCTTGCCAAACCCGTGGCCAGGAAGGGGCACTCTTTCCCCGGTGAAGGGCGGGGGCGCTTCTAGGGGGGCACAGTGGCCAAACCAAACCCCCTCTGGACAGCGAGGGAAGTCGTTTCCTAAGATAGGACCATGACAGCCCGGGGGACAAAACAAAAACTGAGAAAGGGGGGGGGACCCACAGCCAGTGGTTTTTTCCCTTCCCCCAACACCTGGCCCGCTGGCAGGGGACGGGGACGCCACCGGGAACCCGCAAAAAATGCACAACCAGTATAGATCACGAAAAATGCCCTTCTATTCATTTAAGATCTGGTAAGGAAAAAACTTTATATTCAATGTTATTGCCACAGTGACAGAAACAAAAAAGCAAGTCACTTAGCCTAACAATCATTAGCTCAAATATCGAACCCTTTTTAATTTGGGAGTAGTAGTAGTTTTGGGAGATTAATTTTAATTTTTTATTATTTTTATTATTTTTATTTTAAAATTAAAAAACCTGCAAGCAGCTTTTGGGGGGAAAAAAAGCTGCTTTTTTCCCAAACATCACAAATGTAAAATAAATTTTTTATTAAAATAGTGGGTGGTTTACCTTGTTTGACTACGTAACTATTATCAGATTTTAAAGATTTATAAAGGGAGTGGGACAATTAATGTACGTTATTGTAAAATTTAAACCCAAAGAAAAAAATACAACTTTAAACTTTTAAGAGAATTTTTTGAAAAGACTTAATTTTTAAAAGGTTCTTGCTAATTGACCAGTTTTACCTATTCGACACGACACACACACACAACACACACACCACACACACACACCACACACACACACACACCCCCAAAACACACACACACAAACCCCCACACCCCACACACCCACAAGGACAGGATTTCCAGGGGGGGGACACAAAAAAAAAAGGGGGGGGGGGGCCACAATTTGGGAAATTGGGAAAACCCCAAATGAGGGCAGAGAGATATAGGGAAATATTTCCTTTAGTCTAGAGTTTTTAAGGCAGTGGGAAAAAGGGCCCAGAAAAAAGACGTTTGGGAGGCAGGAACCTACACAGTTTTAAAACGAGGTTTGATAAAACTCATGGGGCGGGGAAAGAGAGGCCTAAATAGCAACCGGTGAAGAGGGGGGGCCAGGAAACTAGGACTCGACCCCTGCAAAACCCCAAATTTGGTGGTACAAATAGGCAGTACACACACACATATATATTTTAAAAATTTTTATATATTATAATATATATATATATAAAATATATTAAAAAATATTTTATAAATTTTATATATATAAAAAATAAATATAAATATAAATCCCAAAAAAAAAAATATATATAAAATATATAATAAAAAATTTTTTATATATGTTTATTATATAAAAAATTTTATATATATTAAAAAAATATATATAATATAAAATATTAAAAATTTTTTTTTTATCACTGGTGTTTCCCCCCAAGGCAGGGGGGCCCCAAAAAAAAAAACTTTCACATCATTCACCCCATCACTGTTTGCCAAAAGGGTGCTTTACACTCAGTTTTTTTGCAACTAAAAACCCCTCCTTCAGAGTGCAGGCCCTGTACTTCCCATCCCCGGCTCGTCCGGCCTGCCGGTTTCCCTGAACCCCTTCATAAATGTTCTTTGCTCACACTCCAACAACGTCAAGATTAAACCCTTTTTGTCCCCTTCACTCCTATCAAAACAGCTCAGCATCCCTGTGGAAGTCCAACCCCCTCGCACAAAAAACCCCCTTTTCCCCCCTTCCCAAACCCTTTCCCCTGGGCGACCCCTACCCGCTTCCTTCCAAAAAGCTGTACACTTTTGAAGTCATTCTTTTTTTTGCTCCATTTCTCTAATGTCCGAACCACCCAACAACCCTTTCCCTCAGCCTCTGACAAACATTTTTGGGTTTAATTCCGCCCCCCCTCCAAATTTCCAAACTCAAATTCTCTGCTTAATTAAACCCCACACATTCCCCCTCAGACATGACTCTCCACTGCCCCCAGCCTTCTCCTCACTGCAACTTTTAATCCCCCTGCTTAAACCCCCTTAAAGGCTTTGGGTTTAAAACTATTCTCTTACATTCCCTCTTTGCCCCCCAAGGCAAAGTTTTTTTGCTCCACAGACTCCCTAAGTGCCCCACTATTTTTTCCCCTCATAAATTTTCTTGATTCCCCTCTCTTTTAGCCCCCTCCGCTGACACGTCCCCCCCAAATATCTGAATACATTCCCCCCCTCCATACTTCTCCCCCCAATCTGATTTTCAATCTTTATCACCTAATCTTTTTTTTTACTTATAAATTATTCTTTCCTGTATTACCTTTAATTTCTTCTTTTGCACACCCTACCAAATTCATCCACCAATCTCTGCAAATTCTCTTCGAATCTCCCAAGAGCACGGGTCATCAGCAAAGAGCAGCTGTGACAACTCCCACTTTGGTGTGATTTTTATCTTTTAACTCCCCGCCCCTTGCCAAAACCCTCGCATTTTTTCTCTTACAACCCCTCTTTAAAAAAATATTAAAAAACCACGGTGACATCACAAATCCCTTTTCTAAGGCCTACTTTTACTGGGAAAAAATTTCCCCCTTTTCCCCTCTCAACTTGGCCTCACTTCCTCGTAAAAATCTTCACTGCTTAAACCTACCTCCTCCCCATACACTTGCAACATCTGCCACATTTCCCCCTATCCCCCTGTAATACCTTTTCCCAAATCCATAAATCCCACAAAGCCTCTTTCCCTTTATTAAATATGTTATTATGTTTCACTGTAAACACCGGTCCCCCACCCCCCTTTCCTTTCCTAAAATCTCCTTGTTCTTTTGCTATCCTATTCTCCGTCTTACTCTTAATTCTTTCATAAAAAACTTACCATACATTTTACAGGTATACTCAGCAGATTTACCCCCCAAAATTTTTTTCACTCTTTTTTTATCCCTTTGCCTTTATAAAAAGGGAAACTATGCGCTCTCTGCCACTCCTAGGTACCTTCCCTCTTCCTACATTTTTAAAAATAATTGCAAAAACCACCCCAAAACTTTTCCCCCACCTACTTTTAAATTTTATCTTTACCCCATCAACCCCGGCTCCCTTACCCCCTTTTTCATTTTACCTCGGGCCTCCGAACTTCCCCCACACTCCAACTGGCTTTCCTACCCCTAAAATTTTTTCCTCCTTGCCCTATCAGAAATCACGTTCCCTTCTTCATCAAATTTAACAATTCCCTCAAAATATTCCCCCCATTTCCCCCAATCCTCTAACCCCCCCCCATTTAATAACTCCCCTCCCCTTTTTTAACTGACAATCCATTTGTTTCTAGGCTTTCTTAACTTGTTAATCTCACTCCAAAATTTTTTTCTATTTTCAAAAAAAATTTGTTGATAACATTCACCACTCTTCATTTTCTTTTTTTACATTGCTTCACCCTTCTTAAACCTCCCCTCTTTTTTCCCATATACTCTTCCCCCCCTTTATCACTTTATTTGTAAAAATTTCATATGCTAAATTTTTCTCCCTTCTATTCTTTCTCACATTTCCCCAATCGTCCTCTTCCCCCGCACCCACTTCCTGTAACACAAACTTTGCTGAACACTAACACTACATTTTTAAACTACCCCCCTACCTCTTCGACCCATTTCCTTGCTCTCATTTTGCCCATTTTCCCCCAAAAGCTGTTTATTTTACCTAACTGCCTCCCCTTTTTTGTTTTTAACCTTCACCCCTTTTCTTCCTGATATTCTGTTTCCCCTTTTATCCCCCTACCTTTTACTCTCAGTGTAGCTACAAATAGAAAGTGTCTGATAATCTGTGGCCCCTCTATAAACAGTAATCCTGAAAATTACTCAACAGTCTTTTTTCTACCCAAAACATAATCCAACAAAATACTGTCATTTCGCCTAAAACATATTTGTATACTTATTTACCTTTTTTTAAAAATAGTATTACCCATAAAATAAACCCCTTTCTATCAAGTTTTAAAAAAGGGCTCCCTTTTTCATTTTCACCGGCACCCCAAATTACCTACCCACCCCTCAAAAAATTGAATGATGTTTAGGCCTTCATTTGCAATCAACAATCAGGAGCTTGCAATGTTGACAAACAGTATAAAATCCAGGGGAGATTCGTTCAGGAAACGACTCTCCAAGTGTTTCCCCTGAGTACTAAGCTGCACAGTACTCTTATGATCTGTGCTAATTTATGAGAGCGAGGAAATATCCTCTTATGTAAGACTGTTTGGATAGAGATGAGAACTTCGTGTGGTATACAATGAGTGATGCACACTTATCTGTGTTCATACATTAGTTGTTGTTATACTAGTTGTGAAGGTCTTGCCTGAAGGCCTTCTGGAGATGAATTCATCTTCTTGTAAGGTGCGGCACTGAGGTGCGGTGTTGCAGCCAGATGTTGCCTCTGGTGTCCTTGCTCCGCAGTAGTGCATAGTGCCGCAGCCGCCGACGTCATGGATGCCACAGCTATCGCAACGCTGCAGCTGCCTGCAACCCAGTTGCTGTTGGTCCTGCAAGGAGGTAAAACGAAACTTAAGGACTTTTTTACAGATGGAAATTAGTGGGTAAGCTCTTTTAGACTAAATAAGCCTTATGTAAGAAGTTCTGCCAACCTCTCTCCAGATGGTCACTCTGAAGTTGAATATAGCACCCTGTTGACTAGGTTACTGCTAGGTGAAACAGGGAGGTAAGGATGTAAGAAGGCTCATCCAACCCCGTAATTGAACAAGGGTCCTTTCGCTTGTGAGCCTGAACCCTGCATCATAGACAACTTTTGCACAGTCCTACCATGTTTACATGGGTATTGTTTGTTTGTTAAATGTAAACATCAGTCTGACAAGTTGGTTGTTTGTTTTGGAGCATGAGGCATTTCGTGCCACCTTCTCTCTCTCTCTCTCTCTCTCTCCTCTCTCTCTCTCTCTCTTCTCTCTCTCTCTCTCTCTCTCTCTCTCTCTCTCTCTCTCTCTCTCCTACACACACCTACCACAAATTACACACCCACACACTACACACACACCCACACACAAACCTACACTCCTACTGTTTAATGGAGATTATTTGGTGAGCTTGGTAGCGGGGAGGGGTCAGTGATAAACGCCTTTGATGCGCTTCTTTGTTTTATTTGGTAATGTCCGTGGTGGGTTCACAGCTTGGGTGTTGTGCCATGTCCTTGGCTAAGGGCCAAGCCAACGAGGGAGAGTGCCTAGTATGGATTTTCTTGATGCTAGGCCGCTGGAGAGTGATAGGGCGTGTGGGGACCAGCGTCCCCACTGACTTTGGGCTGGCCTAGAGGGCAGCAGACTTAGTTGCCACGAATATGAACTAAGCTGCAGACAGATAGGCTTGGTTTACATACGCTCGGCCACCTACTTAGCGTCGTCCTGACGCGGACATACTGGTGGTAAAAAAACTCGGTCTCTCTCTCGTAGGAACAGGGCACAGAACACAAAGTAAAAAAAACATATATATAACATGAGACATGGAAAAAAAAAAACTTCCGAAGGGAGGGAAGATAAATGTGTGGTTGTGCTAAACATCGTGGTCATAGGCAGTGAGCGTCGAAGGGCATCCACTGCAAGCCTTCGTGCGTCTGGACAGATACTGCAACCAGGAGAATCACTGTGGTTTGAGCTGTGAGTAACACTTACGGTCTCCTCTAGATCGGTGAATCAGGTCATCGTAGGAGTCACTGCAGATTTTCACTCAACCTGGGGCCAACATGCTGGTGCCCTCGGCTGTGAGGCATCCGACAAAAATCGGGCAACTGGGCAGGACTTCTGGCAGCGAACTTCGGGAAACTTTTTGGGACTGGTACTGTCGCTGGGCTGTCACTGCCGGCGAGCATTGGAGTGAGTGTGGAGGAGTCGTGGAAGAGACGATGGGCGAAACTTCTGGGATTTTCGTAACATCATACACCAGACTGCAGATGAGGAGCTAGCAGTAAAGTGACATCTTTGAGGCATGGCTGCATCCACTGGAAGCTTTGTGAGACGGGCTGGACACTGCGCCTGCCGACAGGGCTAACTTGCGCTTGATGGGTGTCATTCTCTCTCAGCAGTTGGAGAATAGCAGAGGTTAGTCTAAGCATCCCCAGGACTTGTTTTCTTCATATAACTGCACTCTGAGGTCTGGGGTGAAGTGAAAAACAAATCTCGATGGGAAATTGCGTAGCAGGTATGATTCTGGCAAACATCTCGAGCGTGGCGAACACCATAAGAGCTTTCTGTACAAGTGGGGCTTCATTCACTCAGCTAGGCTATATCAGCTGAACAAAACCATGATGGTCACACCGGGTGACTAAACAAAGTGGTGTGCTAGACTTGGGGTCTGGCCGCAACAGACACCACACTGGACTCTCGGAAAAACTCTTTACACATCGCGGTACATGCAGGTACAACATGGCCTTACTAAAATGATGTTTTCAGTGCCAAAAAAATTGGACACTAAGCCATCACTAAACATGAGCAGAAACTGAGGAATTATTAACACACGACATATATCTTCTCTCAATCTTCATCGATACAATACTGACATATTTACTGAACACTCGATGGTGACATCATGTGATGTCAGGCGTGACGTCCGTAGCACTGACGATCAGCAGACAATCTCGGAGGTGACGTCAGGCAGAACATTTGTGATGTCATGAAGTTCGCGGCAGCTCAGGACACAGCATGTGGCCTGGGACATCTGACAAACTCACGTTGGCTCGTAGTAGGTCCGCATGGCATTGTCCACACCCCACGTGGGCATTGTGTTCCATGTGGCGTCCAGATCTACCATGGCAGGCTGATCAAATGGCATTGCTGATCCATTGGCTTCATGATCCAGTGGCTTGCTGATCCACGTGCTTGCTGATCCACATAGCTTCGAGTGCCTCGGGCACTCGGATACACGCATTGGGCAATGATTCACACAGGAAAAACAGCAGAAAAAACCAGCAGAGGGATTCGTGATCACATAGTGGTGTATGGTTAGGCTGTGAGGTGAGATGTACAACATGGGCGAGCGTGGACAGGCGAGGAATGACCACTCCCTCTCCACAAACACGGGAGACACGCACATGGACGCCAGAAATCACACAAAATCACCTATGGCTTGCTGAAACAGCTTGCTGAGCTGAACAACAACAGCAGAACATACAAGTGACGCTGAACTTGTGACTTGAGAAACAGCGTTGGATACACTTATGTTAGCGGTTCGGGGTCACTTACAATTTCTTCTAAGAAAATTCAGCAATTTCGGCTAGATCCTGCTTGTACCTTGTCTGTTAGGATGCTGGAAACGTGCGGACACGACATCAGGATAACTCGTGAGAGACGGAAGTTTGTTGTGTAGGGTGATAAGTGAAGATGACTTCATCCCTCTTCTCCGGGCAGGCAACACAACTGCTGCGACCACCGCTTTCCACAATGTCTTATGAGATTTGGTCGAGCTGGTAGCGGGGAGGGGTTCAGTGATAAACGTCTTCGGACGCTTCTTCGTTTTATTTGTAAAGTAGGTGGTGGGTTACACAGGATTGTGTGTTGTGCCATGGCCCGGATAGGGGCCATGCCCACGAGGGAGAAGCTCTAGTAGGACTTGTTTTGCTGCTAGGCCGCGATGAGAGGAGAGCGTGTGCGGACCAGCGTCCACTGTACTTTGGGCTGGACTAGAGGGGCAGCTCCTTAGTGCTCGCAAAAATATGAACTAAAGTGTGCAGGACAAGATAGGCTGTCTGTGCAGACAGTACAGGTGTTCTACATACACACATCGCCACACACCTACACACACCCACTCAACCCACGCACACCCACTCACACCCACACACACCCATCACACCCACACACACCCACTCACACCCACACCCACCACTCACACCACACACACCCACACACACCACACACACCTACACAACACACCCACACACACCTACACACACCCACACACCTACACACACCCAAACACACCCACTCACCTAAACACCACACACACCTCACACACCCACAACACCTACACACCTACACCACACCCACACACACACACACACCCACCCACACCCAACGCACCTTCACACTCCCACAACAACCCACGCATACCTACACACACCCACACAACCTACACACACCTACACACCTACCACAAACCTACACACAACCCACACTACCCACCACACACCCACACACACCCAACACAACCCACACCACGCCCACAGCGCCCACAACGCCCACATACACCACACACCCACAACACCCTCACACACCCAACACACCCCCACACACCCCCACACACACCCCCACCACCCACACACCACACACCAACACACACCCACACACACACACCAACACTCACACCCACACACACACACACACACAAACCCACCAACACACCCAACACACACCCACACACTCCCACACAACACCCAAACACTCACACACCCACACACACACACACCACACACACACACACACACCCACCCACACACACCACACACACCCACTCACACTCCCACCACACACACACACACACACACACACACACAACACACACACACCAACTCACACACACACACACACACACACAGGCCATACTGGAGTATGCGCACCTGGTTTGGAACCCGCACATTGATAAAGCACGTCATGAAACTAGGAGAAAGTACAAAGGGTTTGCAACAAGGTTAGTTCCAGAGCTAAGGGGAATGTCCTATGAAGAAAGTTACGGGAAAGAATCGGCCTGACCCTGACGTCACTGGAGGACAGGAGGGTCAGGGGAGACATGATAACGAAATATAAAATTACTGCGTGGAATAGACAAGGTGGACAAGGACAGGATGTTCCAGGGAGGGGACACAGAAAGAAAACAAGAGGCCACAATTGGAAAGTGAATGACACAAATGTGTCAGAGAGTAGTAGGAAGTAATTTCTTCAGTCATAAGAGTTGCTAGCAGTGTGGAAATAGCCTGAGGAAAAAGACGTAGTGGTTGCAGGAACCATACACAGTTTTTAGGACGAGGGTTTGATTAAAGTCATGGAGCGGGGAGAGAGAGGGGTCTAGTAGCAACCGGTGAAGAGGCGGGGCCAGGAGCTAGGACCTCGACCCTGCAACCACAAATAGGTGAGTACAAATAGGTGAGTACACACAACCTAACACACACTCCCCACACACTTCACCCCCCCCCCACACACACAACACATCTACACAAACCTACACACACCTACACTCACACACCTATACACAACACACACACACACACACATTTACACACACCTACACCACACTACACACACACACCTATACCACACACACCTGTCTCCGGAAGCACACATCAATCAGATAACTGCTAACAGCATATGGCGCCCCTGGCAAACCTGACGAACAAGCATTCGATACATTGTAAGGAATCGTTCAAGGACCACTGTAACACTGTGTATGCAGGCCCATAATGGAGTATGCAGCACATGTTTGGAACCCGCAACTTGATAAAGCCACCGCAAGAAACTAGAGAAAGTACAAAGGTTTGCCACAAGGTAGTTTCAGAAGCTAAGGGGATTGTCCTATGAAGAAAGTTTAAGGGCAATTCGGCCTGACGAAACTGGAGGACAGGAGGGTCAGGGGGGAGACATGAATAACGACATAAAATCTGCGTGGAATAGACAAGGTGGGACAAAAAGACAGGGATGTTCCAGGGAGGGGACACAGAAAACAAGAGGCCACAATTGGAAGTTGAGACACAATGATGTCAGATATTTAGGAAGTATTTCTTCAGTCATAGAGTTGTAAGGCAGTGAATAGCCTAGAAAATGACGTAGTGGGAGGCTAGGAACCAAACAGTTTTAAGACGAGGTATGATAAAGCTCAAGGGAGCGGGGAGAGAGAGGGCCAGTAGTAGCAACCGGTGAAAGAGTAAGTAAGTAAGTAAAATTTATTCAGGTATTCACAATACAGCTTAAAATAAGAAATTATATACATAGCAGAATATTGTGTAGAGAACCTGGGATAACCCAAAAAAGTCACAGACACAGTTGACTTATTTCCATTGAGGTCCTTTTAATTATTATTATAATATAAAGGTATAATATTTGCTTCTTATTCTATAATGAAAGATTACATCTTTATTATCATACTAAAAAGACTATCTACTACACGAGGGTCATCTAGACTATCTACAATACAAGGGTCATTAACGCTCTATCTACTCAATACGAGGGTCATTACTAGGGAATAAGGTAAAATTTACACGTATATTAGCTAAAAATATTGAAAAATCATTTCCCCTACCTTTCTGTAGCTTTTCATTCATCAGAATACTTTTTGGCAGTCTTCTTGAACTGGTTCAGCTATCATGACTGGCCTGGGCATTTGTGGGTAGTCCCTGTTTCCATTCCTTTCATTGCTGTACCATAAAAGGTGTTTGAATAGCTCTCGGCCACTGATGGAGGTACTACAAAGTTGTGCTCTCTCCCCTAGTACTATGATTGCTTTGGTTCCCAACCTTGACAAATTGACAGCAAGATATTAGGGACACTGTTCGTGGAGCTCAATTTTATAAACATGGATTTAGCTTCAGTTGTTTTCTCTGTCTTCAACATTCAGATATCCAACTGCTGTAATTCATCCTGGCCTACATGTTCTCTTGCGTCCCAAGCCCCAGGATGAATCTTACGATTTGTTCTGGGCGTGCTTTTCAGTCATCTTTCAGTTTTCTTTGTCAAGGCAGAAGTACCAAGAAGAGCAAGCGTAATCCATTTGGCTTTGTATAAGGGCTTAAATATAGACATAGTGTTCCTCGAGCCTCAGTAGGTTAGACACTGTGCTTGTCTATACAGGAACTTCATGCCTTGCATTCGCTTTCTTTTCTACCACTGTTCCCTATCAAGTATCATGACATGCATGGGTCCAAAGGGGATTCCCAAGATATTTAACTGATGAACCAAAGTGATGGATGTCCCCATTACACTGGAAACATTAAAGAAATTTTTTACCCTTCTCAGTTTATGTTTCGTCATTCCAAAGGAATGCCTTCTGGTTTTCCCTGGTGTGTAATGTAATGATAGTTTGTTGTCTACTAACCATTATGGCTGCAGGACTCAGTTCCAGTGTTAAAAAATTGCAATATCTTGTGGGTCTTTACCTGTCACTAACAGAGCACTGTCATTCTGCTTTACAGTAGGAGTTTGCACTTGACACTGTTATGCATATCATTGACATAACATTAAGAATAGTAAGGGACCCAGAATACTACCTTGGGAACTCCACATGTTATCTGGAGGGGTTCTGATTCTGGTTTGTTGATTTTTGATATTTGTCTCCTGTTGATAAGGTTAGGACTTATAACCAGTTCTACAGAACCTATACCGATAGCTTGAATTCTTACAATAATATTTTGTGGTTGATAACAGTATCCGAAGGCCTATTGCAGGTCTATGGTTTCACCATACCTATGAGGTTCCCTTTTTGACTTTTCAGTTTACAGGTAATCATCAGATAATAAGGGAGTATCGGTTGTGTAGGATCTTCTAAAAGCCGATTGATAGCTATGAAGAATGCTGTTGTCATTAAGGGTACTTAAACTACTTGAGAATTCACCCGAACTCTCTAGAATTTTAGATATTATTAACTGTGTATACTAACCAGGTCTATAGTTGCTTACATCAGACTATTATTTTTCTTGAAGATAGGAGTAACTTGGCCTCCTTGAACCCCTCCGGTTACGGTATTAGTGTGGATTGATAGATTTATTATGTGAAGCAATAGGATTGACATTCAGATGCTCCATTCCTTTTAGGACTTAGGACGGGATGTTATCAGGCCTGTGCTCTTAGTTGGGTTTTTAACTGCTTAGTTCTTTTTGATGAAGTATGAGTAATCACTTACTAGTTGACAACTGTTTGGGTTACCCCTTTTATTGGTATAGTATGTTTGAAAAACTTATCAGAGTCTGTGTTAAAGGTATTTGATGCCAGTGGGGTAGCTTTACTTACTAGTGTTGATGCAAAGATGTGTAGTAGGAATTAATAGCAAATTTGACACCTTTCATGATTGTTACGTGGCATACCTCATTATCGTGTGTGTACTATGTTAGGACCTATCTACTGGCTTATGGCTTTTACCCCAAACTGTGTTAGTTGTTGCCATTATGCTATCATGGGGTTATGCTTATATTCTTCAAATTTGGCAATAATGCTTTGCCTTTGCTCCTTTTATAAGCCTCTGTTCTCTGTTCCTCACCCTTTGGAATTCATTTGTGCTGCAATATCCTGTCTGTTTGCTTTAAATCATTTTTAGAGCTGGTCTCTGAATTTTCATATTAATCTAATATCTCAGTAGTCATCCAGGGTTCAGTTCTTCGTTTATCCTAACATCTTTTACTGGTGCAAATATTAAGGGAATGTAGTGAACATTGTTTTGAATTTTTCCCAGGCATCGTTTACGTCCGTGCAAACTTTTTAACTTGTCCAGTCCATTTGTGTAGCCTTTTACCGTGTTTTCTTTACTTGTAGTTTCTAGTTTTTACTCATTTTTATTGTCCTGTGTAGGCCTATCATATCCCTAGTGATTTTCCTGGTGCTGTAATGATGAAAATGTCACTAAGACGTGTGGTAATGACGCCTGACTGACTAAATGTTCTCAGAACGCGGTTAGTGCAAAGTATGTGGTCAATTAGGGCTGGCTGAGAAACTGTGTTGTGATCCGGGTTGGTTTATTAATTAGTTGGGTGTAGCTATATAATCCTAGAATTTTTGGCTTATACCTTTTGCATTAGCCCGTTATTTTAGTTGCCTGAAAACAGATATTGAAGTCGACCCAGTATTATTGTTTCGCAATTGTGAATTTCAACTCCGGGACAAGACTTCTGAAAGTCTTCTTAAGAAAATGTTATGGGTAGGAGGGCGGTAACTAGTTCCTAATAAATGGGTTTTGGGTCTTGGGAAGCAGCACTTCAAACTATAGAATCTCCAGTTTATTGTTATTTAAATCAGGTCTTGGGTTGTAAGACTAATTCATTTCTAATGTAGGCACAATTACTCCACCGCCTTTCTGTTACCTATCTAAGGTTTTATATTGTAAACCTTCTATTTTGACCTCGTCGTCAGTCACCGTATCATCCAACCAAGATTCAGAGAAGGTTATAACTGCCGGCTAATTTTGTTATAGCTTGATCCTAATCTCTGCCAATTTAAGGAAGAAGTGATCTTGCATGGACATGAATAAAGTGATAGGGCCTGTTTTCATAAAACAATCATAATAATCAATATATGGGCAATGGCGTCATTTGTATTAAAATTAGGTAAATCAATGTCAATCACTGCTAAAGGGCAACTGTGCCAAAGTGAAATTTGTTACACCACACAATGTATCTCTGGCACCGTTTGCTTAATTGTAAAATAACATCCTTCATGCACCCAACCACTTACACATTTTACATAAGGTGCCTTTCTGTTTTTCATGCGTACGTTTGTACAGTGTATTGCATCTGTTTGGTTAGTGTTTGAGATAATAATTGGCTGTATTGTCTAAACATTGACCTATGTATGACATTAATAGGGAGTTAGGTTATCATCACTAGCTACTAGACCGTCATTATTGCCGTCATTTATGTATGTTTTGCCTCTGCACAATAGTTTGAGGTCCTGGATTAATTTGGAATATCACCACATATGAGCACTACAATAAGAGCTGTGTGCCATTGGTTTTGTTTGGTGTATGCGGTGTTGCCATACCTTGCGGCGATAGTGAGGTTTACTTTTCTGGCTAGGATGGCAACTGTTGGGGTTTACTGTCCAGGGCGCTGTTACTCATTCACCTTTTCCACACCCCTTGACTGATTTCTTTCTTCATGGAATTGAAAGAAGAATTATAAAATTAATTATGGCACCCTGTACCCTCTAAGCCTGCCATTTTCACTCTTCGCTCTTTTACTCATATACAATAATATATATTTCTTTCTTCCAGTCCTACGTACACTTAGTATTCTGCTTTAATTACACTGTAATTACTAGTAAAATTTCCTCTTCAAAACCCTCTCACTGCTCAACCTTCTTCCCTTACTTCACAGAAACCCTTACAGGTTAACCTCTTCAAAACCTCTTCACTGCTCACTTTTCCCTTAACTTCACAATACCCTTAATTTAACCCTTATTCACCCTCCCCTAACCACCTCACTTCGCAGTGGCTTCACCAATTAACTTTCTAACTCCTTTCCCATTTCTGGTAGTCCTGAAAGGTTTAATCACATGGTTTTATCCTTCCCAAATCCCCTCTATTCCAATTTAATCGGGGGGTTGAGTGTGGGTTGTTGTCTCCTGACCATGCTTTTTTCCTGGATCAGCCATTTTTAAAAACACTTGAGGGGAGTAACACCACCATGACTTTCCTTGAGTTTATAGGATATATTTGGCTTTTTCTGCTATGTTTCTCTCACTTACAATGGTCTGCTGGTATTGGTCTGCTACTAAAACATTAACCTTAGACTATTTACCTTATTCATTTCTTTCCCACGGACTGGCACTGAGGGATAACCGTCCTATACCTTGGAGGTTTTGTACTGTTGATTTGACCGATGTCTCCTGTGTTTCCCTCTCGTTGCATGGTACAGGTGATATGATGGTGGTACAGATATGATGTACTGTCAAACAGTTGAACGTCAGTAAAGATGAGAATTTCACTTCGCTTGTTTGTACGTTAGGGCAGTAGTGCTGTTTGAATGCCGGTGTCAGCAATGTTTAAAGGCTCAAATCTTTCCCTCGTTTGGCACTGACGAAAAAAGTTCCTACAGACCTGGCATTTCCTTGGTGATTTGTGAATCAGGATTTCTGCCATGTTGTCTTCCGTTTTAAACATGGTCGCAGTTGATATGGAGGTCAGTTATTTCCTTTTAGTGGAAACGTCTTTGTGTCTGGTTCAGTCTGGCAGCAGGTTTGGTACTTGAATGCCGGTCCCCTTTCTGTCATATTTAGTCCATTTCGTTGTCGTTCACCGTCAGTTTTTATGTAATATAGTTACACTTGCACTGTTGTTGCCGAAGAGAGTACTTGCAAATTTGGCATCACTTGGGGAGTTCGGATAGGCCCAGGGGGCGGGATGATATAGGAGCAGCCTTGTTGCTGCTTGCCTGCGGCTGCCAGCTCGGCGGGGCCAGGAGCTTTTAAGACTCGACCCCTGCAACCACAAATAGGTGAGTACAAATAGGTGAGTACACACACACACACCTACACACACACACCTACACACACACACACCTCACTCAAGGAGAAAGATCTTGGGGTGACCATAACACCGAGCACGTCTCCGGAGGCACACATCAACCAGATAACTGCTGCAGCATATGGGCGCCTGGCGAACCTGAGAATAGCGTACCGATACCTAAGTAAGGAATCGTTCAAGACACTTTACACTGTGTAAGTCAGGCCCATACTGGAGTATGCAGCACCAGTTTGGAACCCACACCTGGTAAAGCACGTCAGGAAATTAGAGAAAATACTAAGGTTTGCAACAAGGCTAGTTCCGGAGCTCAGGGGAATGTCCTACGAAGAAAGGTTGTGGGAAATCGGACTGACGACACTGGAGGACAGGAGGGTCAGGAGAGGCATGATAACAACATACAAAATACTGCGTGGAATAGACAAGGTGCACAGACAGGAAGTTCCAGAGAGGGGACACAGAAACAAGGGGTCACAATTGGAAGCTGAAGACTCAGACGAGTCGCAGGGATGTTAGGAAGTACTTCTTCAGTCACAGAGTCGTAAGAAGTGGAACAGCCTAGCAAGTGATGTAGTAGAGGCAGGAACCATACTTAGCTTTAAGAGGAGGTATGGATAAAGCTCGGATAAGAGAGAGAGAGAGAGAGAGAGAGCGAGGAGAGAGAGTGAGAGAGAGAGAGAGAGGGAGACCAGACGTGGCGAGAGGAGAGAGAAGAGAGAGAGAGAGGGAGGAGGGGCAGGGAGGGAGGGAGGGGAGGGAGGGGACGGGTGGAGGACCCAGTAGCGATCAGTGTGAATAGGCAGGGACCAGGAGCTGAATCTCGACTCCTGCAACCACTAATTAGGGAGTCCTACCATCCACACACACACTACCTAACCACACACACTACACCACACACCTACACACACACAACATACACACACCACCTACACCTACACACACAACCTACACCGACACACCACCACCTACACTACACCACACACACACACCACACACACACACACACACACACACACCACACACAACCTACACACCTACAACACCTACAACCACAACCTACACACACACACCTACCACACACTCACACACCTACACACACCTACCCACACACCTAACAACACACACACCTACACACACACACCTACACACACACACCTACACACAACACCTTACACACACCACACCTACACACACACACCTACACACACACAACTTACACACACACACCTACACACTCCACACCTTACAACACACAACCTACAACACACACACCTACACACACACCTACACACCACACCACCTACACACACACACACATACACACACAAACACACACAACCTACACCACACTACACACGCATCTACACACACCTACACACTCGCCTACACACACACACACACAACACACAACACACACACAACACACTAACACACACACACTTCACAACACACCACTACACACACACACTACACAACACACTACACACTCAACACTACACACACAAACTACACACCTACACACCCACTCACACACACACACACACACACACTCACCACACCACACACACACCCTACACACACCTGCCACCCACGCATTTACACATCACTACCACACTCCTAACACATACCTGCACACGCATTTTCACACCCTACACACTCGCCTACACACACGCACTACCTCACACACGCACACCTACACACACGCCACACCTACACAACACCGACACCACCTACACACCGCACACCTACTCACACGCACACCTACACACACACACCTACACACACCACCTACACACTCAACACATACACCACACACACCTCACACACGCACACCTACCACAACACACCTACACAACACCTACACACACACCTAACACACACCACACACTACACACCACACACACTACACACACACACACCTACCACACACCTACACACACGCATACACACACTATACACACCTCCACCACACACTCGCCTACACCACTCACTCGCCTACACACACTCGCCTACACCACACTCGGCTTCACCCCCCCCCCCAACACACTCGCCTACACACACTCGCCTACATCACACCACTCGCCTATACCACACACTCGCTACACCACCACTCGCCTACACCACACAACTCACTACACCACACACTCACCTACACCACACACTCACCTACACCACACACTTCACATACACCCACACACTTATACACCACACTCTCACCACACACACTTACCTACACCACACAACTTACCTACACCACACCACCTACCTACACCCAAACACCTACACCACACACTCGCCTACACCAACACATCACCTTACACCTACACACTCACCTACACACACTCACCTACATACACACTCACCTACACTACCACACTCACCTACACACACTCACTTACATACACAACTCCACCTCTACACTACACACTCACCTACATTATACACACTCACCTACACCACACACCTACACCACTCGCCTACACACACTCGCCTACACCACACACTCACCCAAACACACCCAGACACTCCTACACAACACCTACACACACACACCACCTACACACACACACCACCTCACACACCACCTAACGCACATAAACCTACACACACACACCTACACAACACCACAACACACACAACACACACACACACTCACACACACACACACACACCACCTACACACACACATACCACCTACACACACACTACACACCCACCTACACACACCGCACATAAAAACCTACACACACACACACACCTTCACACCACACACCTACACACACCCCACACCACACACCTCACACACACATCCTTACACACACACACACACACACACATTACAACATACACATCATACACACATAACACACACACAGCCAAGATGATGGCCTGTGGTCTGGAAAAACGTGCATCAACTTTTAGGGAAGATTCCAGGGAGAGAGAGGTGAGAGGATGATGACCAGCAAGACTGGACCTGTTATTTACCTAGAGTGCTCGGACATCGAGGTGTCCCTCACATATGAAAGGCCCTCGGATGCTTGTGATCACATGGTTCTGAGCTTTGAATTTATTAAAAGTAGAGAGAGTAACAGAGCAGGATGGGAAAAGCCAAACTACAAATGGGGGGACCTAACACGGGCATTAGGAACGTCCAGCAAGAGGGTTCAGTGGGAAAGAAATTTGACAGGAAAATCAGGTAAAGAAATTGACTGCATGACACAATGCAAGCAGAGGTTTGTTCCCAAGGGCGCAGGAAATAATTGGAGACCAAGAACTAGGCCCTTGGTTAACCCGATGTCTTTACGGAGGCAAGGAACTAAGAGTGCTAGGGATGGAAAAGTTACAGAAGGCAAAGGGACCTAGGAAAATAGAGATTAGTCGAAGAGCCAGAAACCGTATGACACAGATAAGGAGGGAGGCCTAGCGGCAGTACGAAAACGACTAGCCATCGAAAGTGAGTCTGACCTGAAACTGCTGTATAGCCAATCAGGAGCAGACAACAGTCAAGGACCAGGTAATCAGTTGAGGAAAGAAGGTGGAGAGCTCACAAGAAACGGGACCAAGAAGTATGTGAGGAGCTCAATATGATATTTAAAAGAATTATTTACAGTGGATACGAAGACTCCAGAAAGTCAGAAAAAGAGGTACACCAACAAGGGGTATATCACAAGTGTTGGACGAAATACGTACAACGTGGAGGAGGTGAAGACGTCCTAAGTGACCTTAATACCTCCAAAAGGGGTGGGACCTGACAACATCTCTCCGTGGGTCCCTTAGAGGAAGGAAACGTACAATAGTTTTAAGGGACAAGGGTTGATTAAGTCATGGAGAGGCGTGAGGAGGCGGGGAGAGAGACGAGGACCTAGTAGCGTTCAGTGAAGGAGGCGGGAACAAGAGCTATAAATCGACCCTGCAACCACAAAATAGGTGAGTACAGAGAGAGAGGAGGAGGAGGGGGAAGGGGCTGGCGTGGGCCAACCGCCAACCATCATTAACGTTACCTAATACGACAGAAGTCCCCCTACACTGATGCTTCAGTCTTCCCCTACACTGCTGCTTCAGTCCCCCCTACACTGCTGCTTCAGTTCTCCCCTACACTGCTACTTCTGTCTCCGACATGCTCCTTCAGTATCCCCGACATATACATCATTTAATTTTCTCAACATCTGTGACTCGTACCTTGGCTGGAGATCGTTCGGATTCACAACGCGATAGAACCAGGGTTGCTCAGGGCGAGACGAAATGATAGGCAGTTTTCTCACCTTTCAAGTTCTTGATTCACCAACAGTATTATAACCTGAGGGCCAGAGAAACGTTCCGAAGACTAGAAGATGGAGGACTAGCCTCCAAACTCCAGAACGATAAGAATGTTGATAAATGGTTCAGAGAATCGGATCCATACCATTGTATCTTATCAATATGATGGACTGGATTATGTCGACTTCCAGCATGAGGGATGATTACTTCTAACTCATTCTGATCTTCAACCATTCTTTTTTGATAACCATTCACCACTCTTCATTTGCTCTTTTTTACAATTGCTTCACACTATCTTAACACCTCTCTCTTTTTCTCCATTATACTCTTCCCCCCTTGAATCACTTCTACTTATGTAAAAATTCTCATATGCTAACTTTTTCTCCCTTACTACTCTCTTTACATCATCATCCCCAATCGCTACCTCTTCCTCCCGCACCTCACTTTCCTGTATACCACAAACTTCTGCTGAACACTAACACTACATTTTTAAACATTACCCATACCTCTTCGACCCCAGTGCCTATGCTCTCATAGCCCATCTATCCTCAATAGCTGTTTTTATCTTTACCTAACTGCCTCCTCTTTTAGTTTATAATCCTTCACCTCTCTCTTCCCTGATAATTCTGTTCTCCCTTGTATATACATCTACCTTTTTACTCTCAGTGTAGCATACAAAACTAGAAAGTGATCTGATAGATCTGTGGCCACTCTATAAACATTGTACATCCTGAAGTCTACTCAACAGTCCTTTTATCTACCAATACATAATCCAACAAACTACTGTTCATTTCGCCATACATCATATTTGTATACTTATTTATCTCTTTTTTTAAATTAGGTATTAACCTATAACTTAACCACCTATCTATACAAAGTTTCATAATGGGCTCCCTTTATCATTTACACCTGGCACCCCAAAACTTACCTACCACACCCTCTCTAAAAAGTTGAATGATAGTTCTAGGGCCTTTCATCTTGCAATCAACAATCAGGGAGCTTTGCAATGTTGAACAAACCAGTATAAAATCCAGGGCAGATTCGTTCAAGGAAGCGACTCTCCACAGTGTTTCCGCTGAGTACTAAGCTGCACAGTACTCTTATGATCTGTGCTAATTTATGAGAGCGAGGAAATATCCTCTTATGTAAGACTGTTTGGATAGAGATGAGAACTTCGTGTGGTATACAATGAGTGATGCACACTTATCTGTGTTCATACATTAGTTGTTGTTATACTAGTTGTGAAGGTCTTGCCTGAAGGCCTTCTGGAGATGAATTCATCTTCTTGTAAGGTGCGGCACTGAGGTGCGGTGTTGCAGCCAGATGTTGCCTCTGGTGTCCTTGCTCCGCAGTAGTGCATAGTGCCGCAGCCGCCGACGTCATGGATGCCACAGCTATCGCAACGCTGCAGCTGCCTGCAACCCAGTTGCTGTTGGTCCTGCAAGGAGGTAAAACGAAACTTAAGGACTTTTTTACAGATGGAAATTAGTGGGTAAGCTCTTTTAGACTAAATAAGCCTTATGTAAGAAGTTCTGCCAACCTCTCTCCAGATGGTCACTCTGAAGTTGAATATAGCACCCTGTTGACTAGGTTACTGCTAGGTGAAACAGGGAGGTAAGGATGTAAGAAGGCTCATCCAACCCCGTAATTGAACAAGGGTCCTTTCGCTTGTGAGCCTGAACCCTGCATCATAGACAACTTTTGCACAGTCCTACCATGTTTACATGGGTATTGTTTGTTTGTTAAATGTAAACATCAGTCTGACAAGTTGGTTGTTTGTTTTGGAGCATGAGGCATTTCGTGCCACCTTCTCTCTCTCTCTCTCTCTCTCTCCTCTCTCTCTCTCTCTCTTCTCTCTCTCTCTCTCTCTCTCTCTCTCTCTCTCTCTCTCTCTCTCCTACACACACCTACCACAAATTACACACCCACACACTACACACACACCCACACACAAACCTACACTCCTACTGTTTAATGGAGATTATTTGGTGAGCTTGGTAGCGGGGAGGGGTCAGTGATAAACGCCTTTGATGCGCTTCTTTGTTTTATTTGGTAATGTCCGTGGTGGGTTCACAGCTTGGGTGTTGTGCCATGTCCTTGGCTAAGGGCCAAGCCAACGAGGGAGAGTGCCTAGTATGGATTTTCTTGATGCTAGGCCGCTGGAGAGTGATAGGGCGTGTGGGGACCAGCGTCCCCACTGACTTTGGGCTGGCCTAGAGGGCAGCAGACTTAGTTGCCACGAATATGAACTAAGCTGCAGACAGATAGGCTTGGTTTACATACGCTCGGCCACCTACTTAGCGTCGTCCTGACGCGGACATACTGGTGGTAAAAAAACTCGGTCTCTCTCTCGTAGGAACAGGGCACAGAACACAAAGTAAAAAAAACATATATATAACATGAGACATGGAAAAAAAAAAACTTCCGAAGGGAGGGAAGATAAATGTGTGGTTGTGCTAAACATCGTGGTCATAGGCAGTGAGCGTCGAAGGGCATCCACTGCAAGCCTTCGTGCGTCTGGACAGATACTGCAACCAGGAGAATCACTGTGGTTTGAGCTGTGAGTAACACTTACGGTCTCCTCTAGATCGGTGAATCAGGTCATCGTAGGAGTCACTGCAGATTTTCACTCAACCTGGGGCCAACATGCTGGTGCCCTCGGCTGTGAGGCATCCGACAAAAATCGGGCAACTGGGCAGGACTTCTGGCAGCGAACTTCGGGAAACTTTTTGGGACTGGTACTGTCGCTGGGCTGTCACTGCCGGCGAGCATTGGAGTGAGTGTGGAGGAGTCGTGGAAGAGACGATGGGCGAAACTTCTGGGATTTTCGTAACATCATACACCAGACTGCAGATGAGGAGCTAGCAGTAAAGTGACATCTTTGAGGCATGGCTGCATCCACTGGAAGCTTTGTGAGACGGGCTGGACACTGCGCCTGCCGACAGGGCTAACTTGCGCTTGATGGGTGTCATTCTCTCTCAGCAGTTGGAGAATAGCAGAGGTTAGTCTAAGCATCCCCAGGACTTGTTTTCTTCATATAACTGCACTCTGAGGTCTGGGGTGAAGTGAAAAACAAATCTCGATGGGAAATTGCGTAGCAGGTATGATTCTGGCAAACATCTCGAGCGTGGCGAACACCATAAGAGCTTTCTGTACAAGTGGGGCTTCATTCACTCAGCTAGGCTATATCAGCTGAACAAAACCATGATGGTCACACCGGGTGACTAAACAAAGTGGTGTGCTAGACTTGGGGTCTGGCCGCAACAGACACCACACTGGACTCTCGGAAAAACTCTTTACACATCGCGGTACATGCAGGTACAACATGGCCTTACTAAAATGATGTTTTCAGTGCCAAAAAAATTGGACACTAAGCCATCACTAAACATGAGCAGAAACTGAGGAATTATTAACACACGACATATATCTTCTCTCAATCTTCATCGATACAATACTGACATATTTACTGAACACTCGATGGTGACATCATGTGATGTCAGGCGTGACGTCCGTAGCACTGACGATCAGCAGACAATCTCGGAGGTGACGTCAGGCAGAACATTTGTGATGTCATGAAGTTCGCGGCAGCTCAGGACACAGCATGTGGCCTGGGACATCTGACAAACTCACGTTGGCTCGTAGTAGGTCCGCATGGCATTGTCCACACCCCACGTGGGCATTGTGTTCCATGTGGCGTCCAGATCTACCATGGCAGGCTGATCAAATGGCATTGCTGATCCATTGGCTTCATGATCCAGTGGCTTGCTGATCCACGTGCTTGCTGATCCACATAGCTTCGAGTGCCTCGGGCACTCGGATACACGCATTGGGCAATGATTCACACAGGAAAAACAGCAGAAAAAACCAGCAGAGGGATTCGTGATCACATAGTGGTGTATGGTTAGGCTGTGAGGTGAGATGTACAACATGGGCGAGCGTGGACAGGCGAGGAATGACCACTCCCTCTCCACAAACACGGGAGACACGCACATGGACGCCAGAAATCACACAAAATCACCTATGGCTTGCTGAAACAGCTTGCTGAGCTGAACAACAACAGCAGAACATACAAGTGACGCTGAACTTGTGACTTGAGAAACAGCGTTGGATACACTTATGTTAGCGGTTCGGGGTCACTTACAATTTCTTCTAAGAAAATTCAGCAATTTCGGCTAGATCCTGCTTGTACCTTGTCTGTTAGGATGCTGGAAACGTGCGGACACGACATCAGGATAACTCGTGAGAGACGGAAGTTTGTTGTGTAGGGTGATAAGTGAAGATGACTTCATCCCTCTTCTCCGGGCAGGCAACACAACTGCTGCGACCACCGCTTTCCACAATGTCTTATGAGATTTGGTCGAGCTGGTAGCGGGGAGGGGTTCAGTGATAAACGTCTTCGGACGCTTCTTCGTTTTATTTGTAAAGTAGGTGGTGGGTTACACAGGATTGTGTGTTGTGCCATGGCCCGGATAGGGGCCATGCCCACGAGGGAGAAGCTCTAGTAGGACTTGTTTTGCTGCTAGGCCGCGATGAGAGGAGAGCGTGTGCGGACCAGCGTCCACTGTACTTTGGGCTGGACTAGAGGGGCAGCTCCTTAGTGCTCGCAAAAATATGAACTAAAGTGTGCAGGACAAGATAGGCTGTCTGTGCAGACAGTACAGGTGTTCTACATACACACATCGCCACACACCTACACACACCCACTCAACCCACGCACACCCACTCACACCCACACACACCCATCACACCCACACACACCCACTCACACCCACACCCACCACTCACACCACACACACCCACACACACCACACACACCTACACAACACACCCACACACACCTACACACACCCACACACCTACACACACCCAAACACACCCACTCACCTAAACACCACACACACCTCCACACACCCCCACACCTACACACCTACCACCCCACACACACCCCCACACCACACACACCCCCGCACCTACCACACCCCACAACACACCCACGCACCTACACCACCCACACACTACACACACCTACACACCTACACACCCCTAAACCCCCCCACACACACCCCCCACACACCCACACACCCCACAACACCCAACACGCCCACACCGCCCACACGCCCACATACACCCCACACCCAAAACACCCAACCACCCCCACACCCCCCCACACCCCCCAACACCCCCCAACACCCCACACACCCCACACACCCACAAACCCCACACCCACCACACCCACAAAACACCACCCCCACCCACACACACCACACAACCCCAAAAACCCCCCACACCACCCCCACACACACCACCCCCACACACACACCACACACACAAAAACACACACACCCCACCCCACACACCCCCACACACCCCACAAAACCCCACCCCCACACACACACACACACACAAACACCACCACCACACCACACCAAAAACACACAAACCCCACACAAAACAGGCCATACTGGAGTTGCGCACTGTTTGGAAACCCCCCCTTGATAAAAACAGTCAAAAAATAGAAAAAGTACAAAATTGCAAAAAAGGTTAGTTCCAGAGTAAGGGGAATGTCCCGAAGAAAGATTTTAAAGGGAAATCGGCCTGACGACATGGAGGAAAGGGGGGTCGGGGAGACATGTAACGACAAAAAAATCTCGGGGAAAAGACAGGTGGAAAGGAAGGAGTTCCAGGGAGGGGGGGCACAGAAACAAAAGGCCCAATTGGAAGTTTAAGACACAAAAGAGTTAGAGATGTAGGAAGTATTTCTTCATCATGGTTTTAAGGCAGTGGGAATAGCCTAGAAAATGAGTAGTGGAGGCAAAACCATTACCATTTTAAACATTTGATAAAGTTTGGAGCGGGGGAGGGGGAGAGAGAGGGTCTAGTAGCAAGGTGAAAGGCGGGGGCCCGGAGTGGGACTCGACCCCTAACCCCAAAAAAGGTGAGTACAAATAGGTGGTACCACAAAATAACCCACTCCACCAACACCCCCCCCCCCCCACACACACAACCACATCTACAACACCTACACAACCTACACACAACCCATACACACACACACAACACAACAATCTACACCCCCCCTACACACACCCACCACAACCCCCTTCACACACCCTGTCTGGAAACACACTAATGATAACTGCTCAGCATTGGGCGCCTGGGAAACCGAGAAAAGCATTCCCATACCTTAGTAAGGGGAATCGTTCAAGCATGTACCTGTTATGTCGGCCCCTACTGGGAGTATGCGCACTGTTTGGAAAACCCCCACTTGATAAAGCACGTAAGAAAAAGAGGAAAGTACAAAAGGTTTTCCCCAAAGGTTTGTTTCAGAGCTAAGGGGAATGTCCCATGAAAAAAGTTTAAAGGGGCAATCGGCCTGACGACATGGGGGGACAGGAGGGCAGGGGGGGGGACATGTTTCCCGACAAAAAAATACTGCGGGGAAATAGACAAGGTGGCCCAAAGCCCGGATTTTCCCAGGGAGGGGCCCACAAAAACAGAGGCCACAATGGAAGTTAAAAGACACAAATGATTTAGAAAATTAGGAATTTTCTTCGGGTAAATTGGGGGGTTGTAAGGCAGGGGGAAATAGCCAAAAGAAAATGCCCCGTAGTGGGGCGGGAAAACCCATACACATTTTTTAAGACGAGGTTTGTTTAAAAGTTTCCATGGAGCGGGGAGAGAGGGGCCCAGTAGAAAACCGGGTTTTGGAAGAGTAAGTAAGTAAGTAATTTTTTCGGGTTTTCCCCAATCCCAGTTACTTTTAGAATTATCATACATAGCAGCATATGTTTTAGAAAAACCTGGGAAAAACCCCAAAAAAAGTCGACCCCCAGTGCCCTTTTTTCCCCATTGGGGTCCTTTTCCCTTATTATTATAAAAAGGTTTAAAATTTATTTTCTTATTATTTTTTTAATGAAGAAACATCTTATTATCATACAAAAAAGGGGACTTATTTACCCCGGGGTCTTCCCAAACTATCTCCCAATAAAAAAGGGTTTAATTAAGGACATTAAAATTACGGGGTCATTATGGGTTTTAAGGAAAAAATTTTTAAAAACGTTTTAAAGTTTAAAAAATTTAGAAAACTTTCCCCCTCCCTTTCTGTAGCTTCTTTATCGCACTTTTTGGAAAGTCTTTTTAAAAATGGTTCAAGCTAGGGACGGGCCCTTTGCCATTTGGGGGTTTGGTCTTTTTCCCTTTCCCTTTATTGCTTTTAAAATTAAAAGGTTTTTGAAGCCTGGCCACTGATGTGGGTAAAAACAAAGTTGTGCTCTCCCCCCTTTGAAACAAATGATTGTTTTGGGTTTCCCAAACCCTTTGCAAAATTGACAGCAAGATATTTTTGGACACTGTTCGTAGCTTTTTTTAAAAAACCTGATTTAGTTCGGGTTTTTTTTATTTTCTGTCTTAAAAATTCGATACCCAACTGCTGAAATTTCACCCGGGCCCTACATGTTTTTTGGGGTCCCAGCCCAGGATGAATCTTACATTTTGTTCTGGGTGTTTTGCAGTTATCTTTCGTTTTTTTGCCCAAGGCAGGGGTCCCAAAAAAGAGCAAGCGAAAACCCTTTGGCTTGGGTATAAGGGTAGACTTTGGGTCCTGCGACCCTAAATTTTAGGTAGCCCTTGGTTTGTCTATAAGGAACTTCAGCCTGGCATTCGCTTTCTTTACTACCTGTTCCTATCAATTTCCTGACATGCATGGGTAAAGGGGGGATTCCAGATTTTTTTAAATGATAAAACCCAAAAGTGATGGACCCCCCATTACATGAACATTAAAATTATTTCCCTTCTCAGTTTATGTTTCTTTCCCAAAGAGAATGGTTTCCCAATTTTTCCCCTTTGGTGAAATTGATAGTTTGTTGTTACTAACCATTTGCTGCAGGGCCCTCCAGTTCCAGTGTTAAAAAATTACCCAATATTTTGGGGGGTCTTTACCTGTCAAAAAACAGAGCACTGTCATCTGCATACATTTAAGGAGTTTGCACTTGCCATGTTGGATATCTTTGACATAACTTAAGAATAGAAAGGGACCCAAAAATACTCCCTTTGGGGGAAAAACCTCCACATGTTTTCGGCAGGGGTTCTGTTTCTTTTTTGTTGTTTTTGACTATTTGTTCTGTTGCAAAGGGGAAAGGATTTAAAACCCAGTTTTACAAAAAACCTATACCGATAGCTTAAAGTTTTTTAAATTTATTGTGGTTGACTTTTATGGGAAGGGCCCCTTTTGCAGGTTGGGGTTCCCATACCTATGGGGTTTCCCTTTAAACTTTTCAGTTCTCAGGTAATCCATCTTTTTAAAAAGGGGGGGATGGGTTTGGGAGTAGGATCTTTAAACCCCCGTTGATACTTTAAGAATGCGTTGTCTTTTAAGGGGTTTTTAAAATACTTGGGGGAATACACCGCCCTCTCTAAAATTTTTTAAAAATTTTTAAACTGAGTATTCTAACGGTTTCTATTTTGCTTAAATCAGCCCTTTTATTTTTCTTGAAGTTTGGGAAAGTAACTTTTGGCCCTCCTTGAACCCCCCCGGTTTCGGTTTTAGTGGTGATTAAAGATTTATTATGTGAGCAATGGGATTGACAGTTCAGAAGCCCCACCCTTTTTGGAACTTAGACGGGATGTTTTCGGGGCCCCGGGCCCTTTTTTTTTGGGGTTTTTAACCTCCCTTAGTTCTTTTTGAATGAAGTCATAAAGTTAAACTTATATTTGAAAACCCGGGGTTTGGGGTTACCCCTTTTTGGTTTTGTATGTTTAAAAACCTTATCAAAAATTTCTGTGTTAAAGGTATTTGATGCCCCTGGTGGGTTTACTTACTAGTTTTTAAATGCAACAGATGTGTAGTGGGAAATTTAAAAAGCAATTTGCCCCTTAGATTTTTTCGTGGCAAAACCTCATTATCGATAGTGAGTACTATGTTAGCCCTATCTACTGGCTTAGGGCCCTTTTTCCCCCAACTGTTTTAGTTTTTTTTGCCATAGCTTTTGGGGTTTGGCTTTTTATTCTTAAATTTTTTGAGCAATACTGCTTTGCCTTTTGCCCCTTTTTATAACCCTTTTTAACTTTTTTCCCTTTCCCTTTGGAATTCATTTGGGGCCCTGCAATATCCTGTCTGTTTCCCTTTAAATCTTTTTAGCGCGGGTTCTGAATTTCTTTTTTATTAATATCTCAGAAAGTAAATCCGGGGTTTTCGTTCTTTTTTAAACCCTAACCTCTTTAACGGGTTGAAATTTATTAAGAATGGTAGTAAAACATTGTTTTGAATTTTTCCCAGGCATGGGTTTTCGTCCGTGCAACTTTTTAATCTCTGTCCAGCACAATTGTGGCCATTTACCAGTGTTTTTTTTTTACGGGTTGTTTTTTTAGTTTCCCTTTCTTTTTTTTGCCCTGTGTAGGCCTTACCCTATCCCTAGGATTTTCCTGGTCCCCGGAAAATTGATAAAATTTGATCACAAAAGGACCTTTTGGTAAGGGTCCCCTTTGACTGACTAATGTTCTCAGCGCGGTTGCAAAGTATGGGGTAAATTTTAGGGTGGCTGAGAACTGTGTGATCCGTTGGTTTATTAATTATTTTGGGGTTTTGCTTTTAAAATTTTGGAATTTGTTTTATCCCTTTTGGAATAGCCCTTTATTTTGTTGCTGAAAACAGATTTTGAAGTCCCCCAGTATTTTGTTTGGGAAATTTGGGCTTTCAACTCCGGACAAGATTTGGGAAAAGTTTCTAAGAACTGTTCATGGGTAGGAGGGGGGTAAATGGGCCCTACTAAGATGGGTTTGGTTTGGGGGAAGCAGATTCAAACTATGGGAAAAAAAAATCTCCAGTTTATTGTTTTTTTTAATTTCGGGGTTTTTGGGGGTTGTAAGCTAATTTTTTTTTCAAAGGGTTGGCACATACCCCACCCCCCTTTCTTTTTCTACAAAGCGTTTTATATTGAAACCTTTTTTTTGGGACCTCTTTGTCGTCCCCGTATCACCCCAACCAAGATTCAGAGGGGTTATAACTGCCGCCCAAAATTTTTTAGCTAGAATCCAAAATCTTGCCCAATTTTTAGGAAGAAGTGATTTTTGCTTTGACATGAAAAAAGGGGAAGGCCTGTTTTCTTAAAACAATCAAAATCATAAATTTTTGGCAATGGGTCTTTTGTTTTAAAATTAGGTAAAATCAAGTTTTCACTGCAAAAGGGAAATGTCCCCAAAGTGCTTTTTGTTAACACACAATGAATTCTGGCCCGTTGTATAATTTTTCTTTTCACCCCATCATGAACCCCCCCCCTTTTCACATTTTCCCAAAAGGTCCCTTTTCTGTTTTTCTTGCGTATTTTTAGAAACAGTGTATGATCTTTTTGGGTTTAAGTGTTTGGATAATAATGGCTGTTTTGTTCACATTGACCTATGTTTTGCTTTAAACATATGGGTTAAGGTTATCACCCCTACTACTAGCCCGTAATTATTGCCGTCATTTATGTCTTTTTTGGGCCTCTGCCCCAATTTTTTGGGGTCCGGGAAATTTTTAAAAAAAAAATTTTTTTGGATACCCACCACTTAAGAGCATACAATAAGACCCGTGTGCCATTTTTTTTGTTTGGGTATGCGGGGGTTCCCAATCCCCTTGCGGCGTTGTGAGGTTTTACTTTTCTGGTAGGATGGAAACTGTTGGGTTTTTTACTGCCCAGGGCGCTGTTACTCCATTCACCTTTTCCAACCCCCTTGACTGTTTTTTTCCCTTCAGGGAAATTTGAAAAAGGGAATATAAATTTTAATTATGGAAACCCGGGTCCCCTCTAATGCCTGCCATTTTCACTCTTCGCTTTTTTTACTAATATAAAATTTAATATTTTTTCTCTTTTCCCAGCCCCTAGTACACTTATTTATTGCTTTTTTTTCACTAAATTTTAATATTTAAAATTTTCCTCTTCAAAAACCCCTCTTCATGCTCACTTTTCCCTTAACTTCCAAAAAAACCCCTTACGGGTTAAACCTCTTAAAAACCCCTCTTCATGCTCATTTTTCCTTAACTTCACAATTCCCTTACTTTAAAAACCCCTTATTCACCCCCCCCTAACCCCCCTCACTTTTGCGTCTTTGGGTTCACCCAAATTAAATTTAACTCCCCTTTCCCTTTTTGGTAGGACCAAAAAAAGGTTTAATCAATGGTTTTTTTTTCCCTTCCCAAAAAAAAAACCCCCTTTATTTTCCCTTTATTTGGGGGGTTTTGTCGGGTTTTTGTTTCCCCCCCCCCTTTCCCCCCCACCCCCCCCCCCCCACCCCCCCCCCTTTTTTTTGAGGGGGTTTTAACACCCCATTTTTTAAAAAATTTAAAATTTTAAAGGGGTATATTTGGCTTTTTCGGGTTTGATTCTCTCACTGTACATGGTCGCCCGAATATAGGTCAGCTACTAAAACATTAACCTTTATATTTACCTATTCCCCTTTTTTATTTCCCCCGGGCTGGCACTGAGGGTTAAACCCTCCCATAACCCTTTGGGGTTTTGATGTTGATTAGACGTTTTTCTCTGTGTTTCCCTTTTCGTTAGCCCCTGGTCAGGGGATATGATGGTGGTACCCGATATGATGCTACCCGAAAAAGAAAGAACGTCAGGTTTAAAAATGAGAATTTTTACTTCCCCTAGTTGTACGTTGGCAAATAGCTCTGTTTGAATGCGGGTCAAACCCTGTTTAAAGGGCTTTAAATCTTTCCCTCGTTTGGCAAATGACGAAAAAAGTCCCACAGACCCGGGATTTCCCTTTGGGATTTAGTTGATCAGGAAATTTTTGCCATGTTGTTTCCCCTTTTTTAAAAACTGGGGAAATTGATTGGAGGGGCAGTTATTTTTTTAGTGGAAAAAATCTTGTGCTGGTTCCGTTTTTTGGCAGCGGTTGGTACTTAAATTTCCGGTCCCTTTCTGTATATTTAAATCATTTCGTTGGGGTCACCTCAGTTTTTAAGTAAAATAAGTTAACTTGATGTTGTTGCGCAAAAATACTTGCAAATTTGGCCATCACTGGGGGTTGGATAGGCCCAGGGGGGGGGCAAGGGTTTTAGGGCAGCCCTTTTTGCTGCTTGCTGCGGCTGCAGTGGCGGGGCCAGGAGCTAAGACTCGAACCCCCGCAACCCCAAAAAAGGTGAGTAAAATAGGTGGTACAACACAAAACACCTACACAACAAAAACCCACACCCACCACCCCTCACCCCAAGGAGAAAGAAACTTGGGGTTGGGCCATAACACCGGCACGTTTCCCGGAAGGACACATCAACCAGATAACTGCCTTTTCAGAAAATGGGGGGCCCGGCGAACCTTTGGAAATAAAAACCCTTCCCGATACCTAAATAAAAACCTTTAAACCCCCCCCCCCCCCCCCCCCCCCCCCCCCCCAACCCCCCCCCCCCCCAACCCCCCTTTTAAAAACTTGGCAATTTTAAAAAATTAAAATTTTCCAAATAATTCCGGGGCCAAAAGGGGAAAAAACCCAAAGGGAAAAAGGGAGGGGGAAATGGTAGACCCATAGGGGGAAAAGGGGGCCCGGAAAAAGGAAAAATAAAGAAAAAAAATAACCCGCCCTGGAATTTTGAAAAAAAGGTCCACAAAAAGGGTTATGGGAAGGGGACACAGAAAACAAGGGGTCACAATTAAAAAGCTGGAAAGAATCAGACGGGGGTTTTGCAGGGAAAGGGGTTTAAAAATTAAATTTCCTTCCAAAATCCACGGTCCGGGGGAAAAAGAAGTGGGGAAAAAAGCCAAAACAAAGGATGTAATGAGGGAAAGGGAAAGGAACCCTAAATTTGCTTTAAAAGGGGGTAAGATTTAAAAAATCGGGAAACAGAGAGAGGAGAGAAGGAGAGAGAGAGAGGAGAAGAGGAAGGAAAAGGGAGAGAGAAGGGGGAGAGAAGAAAAAGAGAGAGAGAGGAAAAGAGGGGGGAGGGAGGGGGGGGGGGAGGGAGGGGGGAGGGGGGGGGAGGGGGGACCCCTAGCGATCAGTTGGGAATTAATAGGAGGGCCCCCGGAGCGGGGGTCTGACTCCTGCAAACCCCATTTAGGCCCAAAGGAGTACCTTACACACCAAACACACCTACACACAACCCTTAAAAAAACACCTTCCCCACAAAACCCACACACCACACCCCACCTAACACCCCTCCTACAAACCCAAAACCCCACTACACCCCCCCTACACAAAACACACACACACACACACACCCCACCCACACACACACACCACAAACAAACCCACACAACCCCCACACCCCCTACACACACCAAAACCTTTCCACACCACCTTACAATCACCCAACAAAACCTTCACACCTACCACACACCACCCAACACACCTACCCCACCCCAAAAACCTACAACCCCCACACCTACACCACACACCTACACCCCACAACCTACCACCCCCACCTTAAAAACCCCAAACCCACCACACTAACCTACACACACACACCTTTCACACAAAACCCACACCCCACACACCTACACACACACCTAAAACACCCAAAAACCTTCACAACACCCCAAACCCAAAAACACACCCACACACCTAAACACCCCCTAAACACGCATTACACACACCTTTTTCCCCTCGCCTTTACACCCCACCACAACACAAACACACACCCCCACCCCACACCTAAACCACACACACTACACACACAAAATAAAACCAAAACACTACACACAACACTACACACACACCCTACACACAAAACTTCACACCCACCCCACACACTCACACACCCCACCAACACACACACACACACACCACACAAAAACACCCCTACACACACCCGCACACATTTACACACCCCCTAACCCTCCCACCCCTTTACCCGAAAAAGCATCTACCAACCCCCTACACTCTCGCCTACACCCCACGAAAAACCCCACACCACGCCACCTACCACAAGCACACCTACACACACGACCCCCTAAACACACGACCCCCTACTCACACGCCAAAATACACAAACAAACCCAAAAAACACCCCAAAATAAAAAAACACAAAAATAAAAAAAAAATTTCACACACCCCACACCCCCACACCTACACACACACCACCTACAAACAACCACCTTAAACCACCAACCCCACACACACACACCACACCACACCACCCACATACCAACCACACCACCACAACTCCCCCACCCCAACCCCCCCACCTACCCCACCCCTAACCCCACACGCCTCACCAAAACATTCCAACCCACACCAAAACCTCGCCTACACCAAAACATTTTTCCCAACCAAACCCCCTCCCCCTTTCCCCCACCACTCGCCCACCCCACACTCCCCTACACCCCCACCCCCCTCACCACACCCTCCCTAACCACACCCCTCCCTACCCCCACACCACTCCCTAACCCCCCACACACTTACCTACACCACACAATTACCTACACCACACCCCCAAACCCACACCACACAACCTACACCCACACTTTCCTACACCCACACTCACCCACCACACTTACCCCTCCACCCCCTTACCTACACCCCACCCCCTACACAACACCCACCTACACCCCTCACCTACACCACAAAATCCCTACAAATACACACCCACCTACAAAACACTCACCTACACCACACAACCCCACCCTTCCCCACACCCTTTCCCCACCCACACCCACCCAAAAACAAAACCCCCAAAAATTAACCCCCTACACACCACCCACCTTTCACACACACCCCCACCACACCACACCACTCGCCCCTAAAACCACCCCCCTACAAAACACACTCACCCAAACCACCCACACACACCAACACCCCCAAAACCACACACCCCCTAAACACACACACCCAACCCCCACACCCACCTACCACAAACCCCACACACCACATAAAAACCAACACACACACACACACCCCCACACCACACACCCACACACACACCACCACAAACACCCAACCCCCTTACACACACCCTAAACTCACACACACACCACATAACCTACACACACACACAAACCCACACACCAAACCTTTTACAAAACCACAACAAAATTCCCCAAAAATAAAAACACAAAACTAACCATAAAACCATACCACAAACAACCCAAAATGAAAAACCCCTTGGATTGGGAAAAAAGTTTTGGGTTTAAATTTTAAAAAGGGAGATTCCCGGGGGAGGAGGGAAAAAGGGCCCAAAAAAAAATGGGGGGCCCCACACCTTTGGAACCGGGCCAAACTAGAAAGGTTCAGTTTTGGGGAAAGGTTTGACGGGAAAAATATTTAAAAAATGGAGAGAACAAGGAGAGGTTTTTTGGGGAAAACCAAAAAAAATGGGTGACCAAAAAACCGGGCCCAATTTAGGGGAAGGCCGCAAGGTTAGGGGGAAAGGGAAAATTGAAGGAAAAACCAGGAAAAAAATTTGAAAGGCCCGAAAACCCAAAGCAAAGCAAGGGGGGGGCCCAGGGGCAGCGGAAAATTTTAAAGGAAAGGGCCGAACCAAACCCTTGGGTTTTCCAAATTTAGGAAAGGGAAAAAGCTTACCCGGGGTTGGTTAGGGAAAAAGGTCAAGTAAAAAAAAGGCCCAAAAAGGATTTGGGGGAAAATAGAAAAATTTTTTGTGGGAAAAGAAACCCCGAAAACCCGAAAGGAGGGAACCCCCCGGGCCAAAGGTACGGGAAAACGAAAAAGTCCAAAGTGGGTTAAAATTCGTAAACCAAGGAGGGACAAAAAGCTACTAAAGGCTTTAAAATTAAAAGGGGTGGGACTACCACCCGGCGGGTTTTAGGGGGAAGCTCCCAATTTTTGGGAAATTTGGGAAAACTATACAGGGAAAGAAGGGGCCCAGAAATTTAGGAAAAAAGGGGGAACCAAGGGGGTTTTAAAATCGGGAACCCCGCCCAAACCAAAAAGTGAGGGGAAAGAGATAAGGGACCCTTTTGGGGTGGGCAGCCCAACCCTCCTCCCTTCTTGAAGGGAAAAACGTCTTTTTTTTTAAACCCCGGGGGCTTAAACCCATACAGGGAAAATTTAACTGTTTTTTCCGTTTTGAAATTTCCGGGACCCCGACTATAAATCAACCCCTTCAAACCACCCAAAAAAGGTTGGTACAAGGAAGAAAGGGTTGGGGGGGGGTGGCCCTTTTTTTCACCGGCCCCCAACAAAAAACGACCAAAACCGGGGCAGAAGTTGGGGGCCCCCCACAAATCCCGCTTAAGTTTTTAAATGGTTTAAAAATCCCCCTACAATTTTACTTTCATTTCCCTAACTGTTTTTTGTTCCCCGGGGGGGAAATGTCCCTTTTAATATTCCCCCCAACCCTTTAAAATTTTTTTCTTTTTAACAAGGACTCCACCCTTGGTGGGGGAAACGTTTTCCCCAAAAACGGTAAAACCAAGGGGTTTAGGCTTTTTCCCCCCGGGCGAGGGGAAAGAAGGAGTTTTCCAAACCCCCTTTCAGGTTCGGGCCCCCAAGTAAATAAAGACCCAAAAAAAAATTTGGTTCCCAAAACTTAAAATTTAAAAAAGCCCCCACCTACCCCAAAAGAAAGTGTGTTTGATAAATTTGGGGGGGAGGGGAATTTGGGCAAAAATTTGGTTTTCTTTAAAAGGTTTTTGGTTTTGGTCATCCAGGGAAGGGGTTGTTATTTAATAGTTCCCAAAATTTTTTTGGTGGACAGGGTAATTTGTGGTGGTTTAAAATAAGGTTTCCAAGGGTTGTATGGTTAAATTTTTTAAGGGGTTTTGGAAAAAAATTAAAATTGTCCCAATGGGTTTTGGGGTTGGGTGAGAAATTACCAGGGAAAGGAAAAAAATTTAAGTAAAAAATTGTGGTTAAATTTTACCAAAGGAGGTTAAATGGAGGGAAGACCCGGAAGGTTTTTTAGATTTGACCCGGGGGAAAGGGGTAGGGGAAAGATGACCCGGGAAAAAGTTTGAGTGGGTGAGAAAAAAGGGGGTTTGAGTGGTAGAGATAATTTCCAGGAAGGTTTGAGTGGTTTGAGATTTTTTTCCGGAAGGTTTGAATGGTTTGAGATATTCCCGGAAGGTTGGGAGTGGTAGGATAGTACCGGGGAAAAAGGGGTTTAGTGGTAGAGATAGAAAAAGGAAAGGGTTTAAAGTGTACCCAGGAAGGTGTGAGGGTTTTTAAAAAAGGGGAAGGGGAAGGTTGGGAAGTTTGGGTTTGAATTGGGAACCAAAGGGGAAAGGGGTTTTGGGCCCGTTGGGAAATAATTTACCCCGGAAAAAAGGGGTTAAAGGGGTTGGAGACGGGTGTCCAGGAAGGTTTGGGGGGTAGAGAAAACCCCAAAAGGGGTTGATAAATTGGAAAATAGTACAAAGGAAAGGGTTTTTGATTTTAAGATAATCCAGGGATTTTTAGTGGTTTTGAAAAAGACCAGGGAATTATTATGGGAGAAAGATTTTACCCGGAAAAAAAAATGGAATTTTTAAATAGTTCCCGGAAAGGGAAAGTTTTGAATAATAAAACCAAAAAAAAGGTTGAATGGTTTTTGTTTTGGGGGGCAAAAAAAAAGGTTAACCCCAAAAATTGCCCCAAAAGGAAAAACCCTTTTGGTTTAAAGAAAATTAAAATTCCCGGTGGGGAACGCTTTAATTTTGGGGGAAAAATAAATGTAAGGGGGAAGGTTTTTGGTTGGTGGGAAAAAGTACCAGGAAGGTTTGGTGGTAGAGATAAGTACCAGGAAGGTTGTGAGTGGTAGAGATAGTACCAGGAAGGTTGTGAGTGGTAGAGATAGTACCAGGAAGGTTGTGAGTGGTAGAGATAGTACCAGGGAGGTTGTGAGTGGTAGAGATAGTACCAGGAAGGTTATGAGTGGTAGAGATAGTACCAGGAAGGTTATGAATGGTAGAGATAGTACCAGGAAGGTTAGGAGTGGTAGAGATAGTACCAGAAAGGTTGAGTGGTAGAGATAGCACCAGGGCTTAACCCAGTAGCTAGCCCTGAGGACAGTGTGCTGAGACGCAGTTAAACATCGCAGGTGAGAGGGAACGCTTAATTTTGGTGGGACCTTGTTGGTCTACGACACTCCTCGGTCAAGCAGTGAGGCAGGTGAGTCACAGAATGTATATATATATATAGTCACCAGCATTAAATGGCCGAGATTCCCCCCCCCCCCCACACACGGACGTACAGAGACAGGATGTTCCAGAGATGAGACACGGGGGGCATTGACCCCCGAAACACCCTCCAGGTTAGACTCCAAGTTGGAAGATCATGAAGATACAGGAAAACGTTGTTGACTCTTTCCTCATTACTTCTGCAAATATCCTGAGACCTGAATGTATCATGCTCGTGTATGAAGCTAAGCACAGATATACACAAATTATGTAGAAATTGATTACAGCTAAAAAAATTATGGATTTCTTCTCACATAGACCTCCAGGAACATGACAAAGTTGATGAATTAACAAAACAAGTATTATATAAAGAGAATGTTGAATGTTGAGTTTGGTTTTTCAAACAGAAGTTTACGAAAGATTGTCAGAAAGGAACAAGCATAATGAGTTGAAGAAAGAACAGTACAGATAGGAACTATCAGATCCATTATGCATAATAATGAAATGTAAAGAATGTAACAAGGTTAGTAGATTGTAAGATATTACTGCTAGACTAAGGTCAGGCTGGAAGTATTTCTGGCAGTACTGTTTGTGTGAAGATGTCACTGACATCAAATATAAATTGTGTGGATAGTGTCATACACTGGTGTGGTTAGCCATATATATATGTGCTGAATAGGTAACTTGGTCAATTGGCAAGAACTCCTTTAAAATTAATTCCTTTCTAAAATCTTATTGTGTATGATTAAAGATATATTTCTTTCATTTATGTTAATGTAAAAATTTATAATTTGTATCAAAAGAACTTGCCTAATCTTATTATAACAAGCGCAATTTAATTTAGTCTAATCAAACTAAATAATTTTTTAGATATGTTTGCAATAATTTAATAAACAAACACAATGAAATATATTTTTTTCGTTACTTTCAGAATGATTTTTGCGAAATTATTCCATAAACAAATTTTCGCTTGCCTTATTCGGCCAGAAGAGCGTTGCTATTTAAGCCAAAATAGCAAGTTTTTACCTATTAGGCAATACCTATATATATTAGTGGTGGGTGCAGATTACAAATACTTGCTTGTTAGATGGTAGACAGCATCAGTGAGGGGCACAGATGCAGCATAATGCGATCCTTTATTGACAACTTTTTTGCCCCCACAATAGACTTTTTTGTGACCTGATGAAGCCCACACCGTGCGCATTATAAGTCACAAACAGACTCCCTGTAGATCTGGACCTGCACTAACGGGTTTAGATGTGTTTGTGACTTGATAAAGTTCACTGTGTGGGAGAAAAGTCAGTTGTCCTGCCTTTGTCTTTATCCATTGTGTGGTTTATTTCATACAGTTTAAATCATATGGTAAACAGTGATAAATAACTTAAGTCAGTTACATACTCAGTGTCTTCCTTTCTTCGTCTCTGTTCTCCTGTCTAGTTCTCCTGCTCTCTCCCACTCCTCTCTGGCTCCCTATACTTTCATCGTTCTCTCTTCCTGTCACCTTGTACTGTAACCGAGGATAAACTTTGTGATGGTAGATGGGACCAGGTACCTGGCTCTGGGTGATGATAGTGATGGTAGATGGGGACCCAGTACCTGGCTCTGGTGATGATAGTGATGGTAGATGGGGACCAGGTACCTGGCTCTGGTGATGATAGTGATGGTAGATGGGGACCCAGTACCTGGCTCTGGTGATGATAGTGATGGTAGATGGGGACCACGTACCTGGCTCTGGTGTATGATTTGTGGGGGGGGTGGTTGATGGTGGGGACCAAAGTACTGGCTCTGGTGATGGTAGATGGGTACCCAGTACCTGGCTCTGGTGATGGTAAATGGGGACCCAGTACCTGGCTCTGGTGATGATAGTGATGGTAGATGGGGACCACGTACCTGGCTCTGGTGATGGTAGATGGGGACCCAGTACCTGGCTCTGGTGATGGTAGATGGGGACCCAGTACCTGGCTCTGGTGATGGTAGATGGGGACCCAGTACCTGGCTCTGGTGATGGTAGATGGGGACCCAGTACCTGGCTCTGGTGATGGTAGATGGGGACCCAGTACCTGGCTCTGGTGATGATAGTGATGGTAGATAGGGACCAGGTACCTGGCTCTGGTGGTGATAGTGATGGTAGATGGGGACCAGGTCCGGCTCTGGTGATGATAGTGATGGTAGATGGGGACCAGGTACCTGGCTCTGGTGATGATAGTGATGGTAGATGGGGACCAGGTACCTGGCTCTGGTGGTGATAGTGATGGTAGATGGGGACCAGGTACCTGGCTCTTGTGATAGTGATGGTAGATGGGGACCAGGTACCTGGCTCTTGTGATGATAGTGATGGTAGATGGGGGACCAGGTACCTGGCTCTGGGGGTGATAGGGATGGTTTGATAGGGAAACCCGTACCTGGCTCTGGTGATGATAGTGATGGTAGATGGGGACCAGGTACCTGGCTCTGGTGATAGTGATGGTAGATGGGGACCAGGTACCTGGCTCTTGTGATGATAGTGATGGTAGATGGGGACCAGGTACCTGGCTCTGGTGGTGATAGTGATGGTAGATGGGGACCAGGTACCTGGCTCTGGTGGTGATAGTGATGGTAGATAGGGACCACGTACCTGGCTCTGGTGATGATAGTGATGGTAGATGGGGACCCGGTACCTGGTCTTGTGATTGATAGTGATGGTAGTGGGGACCAGGGACCTGGCTCTGGTGGTGATAGTAATGGGAGATGGGGACCAGGTACCCGGCTCTTGTGATGATAGTGATGGTAGATGGGACAGGTACCTGGCTCTGGTGATGGTTGATGGGGACCAGGTACCTGGCTCTGGTGGATGGTAGATGGGGACCCGGTACCTGGTCTGGGGTGATAAAGATGGTAGATGGGGACCAGGACCTGGCTCTTGTGATGATAGTGATGGTTAAAATGGGGACCAGGTACCTGGCCCGGCGTGAAGTGATGGTTTGATTTAGGACCAGGTACCTGGCTCTGGTGATAGTGATGGTAGATAGGAACCAGGTACCTGGCTCTGGTGGTGATAGTGATGGTAGATGGGGACCAGGTAACGGGGTTCTGGTGATAGTGATGGTAGGGTGGGGACCAGGTACCTGGCTTGGTGATAGTGATGGTAGAGGGGACCAGGTACCTGGCTCTGGTGATGATAGTGAAAGGTAGATGGGGACCAGGTTAAATGGCTCTGGTGATGATAGTGATGGTAGATGGGGACCAGGTACCTGGCTCTGGTGGTGATAGTGATGGTAGATGGGGACCAGGTACCTGGCTCTGGTGATGGTAGATGGGGACCAGGTACCTGGCTCTGGTGATGATAGTGATGGTAGATGGGGACCAGGTACCTGGCTCTGGTGATGATAGTGATGGTAGATGGGGACCAGGTACCTGGCTCTGGTGGTGATAGTGATGGTAGATGGGGACCAGGTACCTGGCTCTGGTGATGACCTTGATTAACGTTTTAAAACTTAATTATTTTGGTTTGAGTATGAGTCACTTGGACGTATGATTCGTGTTGGATTCGTCTGTAAAAAAAATTTATTTGTAGTCACAGGGGTGGCTCATGCTAACCTCCCTATGGTGTATAGAAATGTACCTTGTTGGGTGAATCTTATTAGAGCTAGCTGGCCCAGTGTTCAACACAGTGGCCTTTTGAGTTTTAGGACTCGCCATGGTTTCAAATCCCACCCGTACCCTGGTTAGTTACTTTATCACTGGACTGATGGGTGTTGGAGTGAATGTTGATTTGACTGTAGCAGACGACTCGCAGTGTACTAAATTACCATTCAAATGCTCTGTGTTTACTGTGGAGATTCACATAACTCGCTCCACTAGTATTAATTGTCGTGTATAGTGGACTTCCAGAGAACCTTATGGGTCCTGTTTTAACATACAGCTGTGTACTCAGTGGTTCAGTACAAACAAAAGTAGTTAACCGTTCATCACCCCCAGCACCAAGATGTGTTGTTCTGTGGGTCTTGGAGGTATGTTTGGGTGTCGAGATATGAGTGACTACTTCCTGAGACATAGGCTGTTGTATCAGATGTTCTCTTTAGTTGACTTTAGCCTCAATGAATTATGTCATACTCATCTTCTTATCCTAGAAAAGCAGCTTTGTGGGCCTTCTAGATGATCAATAAATCTGACGCTGTCTGGGTATTTGATCCCCCCTCCTCCACAACAGTTGTTCCAGTGAATCACTTCTTTGTTGACTGATGATTGGACATACCTCACCCACTCTTACTGCTTGCCATGGATACTGCCCATCTCTGTATCCAAGATTGTCCTGCTTGCCAGGGATACTACCCATCTCTATGATATGCCAAAGATTGACTTGCCTTTGCCAGGGATACTGCCCATCTCTGTATCCAAGATTGACCTGCTTGCCAGGGATACTACCCATCTCTGTATCCAAGATTGTCCTGCTTGCCAGGAATACTGCCCATCTCTGTATCCAAGATTGACCTGCTTGCCAGGGATACTACCCATCTCTGTATCCAAGATTGTCCTGCTTGCCAGGGAATACTACCATCTCTGTATCCAAGATTGTCTGCTTGCCAGGGATACTGCCCATCTCTGTATCCAAGATTGACCTGCTTGCCAGGGATACTACCCATCTCTGTATCTAAGATTGTCCTGCTTGCCAGGAATACTACTCATCTCTATACCCAAGATGCCCTCCAACTAGAGCAAGAATTTTGGGTCAACTGTCTTCGTTCACTTCTGCACGTTCTAACGTTTAAGATATTTAATTTTTGTTGTCGATTAGGTTAGGTTATATACATTAACCCATATAGGAAAAAAAATACCCCAGTGAAAATAAGAAATAAAACCTCACTGGTTATATTTCCTCTTTTCACTGTGGTATTTTTACACATCATCAATTATGTGTTTTATTGCGATTTCTTCCATAAACCCTTATATACGTGTAATTAAAAAGACTGACCTACAGTAGCGCATCTTAATGCTTTAAAACGTTCATTTCCTCGTGAACGATCAAGCAACGTTGTAGCCCAAGTGGCAAATGCCTACTGTAGTCTACACTGCACGCTTTATGCCCTCGGAGCATACTAAACTAAACAAGGTTTTGTAATTATTGGGTTACCTGCAGGGAACTCGGTGACATTTTAAGTGACTTTTTTAAAGGGGGTAGTTTAATATTTTATTTTAATGAATACAGGGCTTTATAACTTTCTTTTATTATACTAATGTTTCTGCTATTGATTTTAAAAACCATATATACTTTGTGAATGATTTAAAACTCGTACATACTGTGTGTGTGCTTGTGTATGAATTTTTATTTATTGTTCCAAGTGCTGAAGGAAAACTCAGTATTCTTTATACTATTTTCTTCCTTTTTCTGTTTCATTATTCTTCCTCTTATTTATCTGTTAAGATTAACGAATATTGTATTAAAGACGACGAGATATACAGTTTGGATCTGTCATCCTTAGTGGTTGACAAGAAGAAATTATCTCGCCTCTGCCTGTCTCGTCTTGCTCTCGCTTCCTGCCCACGTTAGTGTAGGGTTGTGGGCGGTGGTCGGAACCTGGTTTTCATTTAGCAAGATTGTGTTACTCACCAGTTTTGCTGCTGCCGTGTTCTCTCACTTTTGTTTACTGGGAACAAACGCTGGCTGCGTTTACCTGTGATACTTCTCTACCAGAGATGAGTTTTGTTCATCAGGGATGAAGTGTGTCAGCTTGAGCTGGAGAACTTTAGTAGAGCGATGTGGACACTGTCAAGCATTCCAGTATGGGTTCGGCAACTAGAACACCTTTAACAGTTTCGTTCTAGCAGAGCTGGAGTTACTATTACTTGGGAATAACACATCTCTCAGGATGTCCTCTACCGCACATAGAGGGAAATATAATTTAGGAAGTCTGGACCGTCCGAGGGGGCGTTGCCCCCCGAAACATCCTCCGGGTTTATAGCTAATTAAGAGATTCAAATAAATCTTGAGGAGAATTTATGTCTGGGGAGGCTGGTGTAAGTGCCTGGTAGGGCACCTTGGGTGACACAAGTGTCCCACGCACTGTCGTGCTATATTGTATCGAGCACACATTTAGTAAAGTAGATAGATACCAGTGAAGCCACCTAGCGTAGCTGTATATATATTTAAGGTTGCGGGTAGGTGAGTTAGCCACGCCCAGCTACCATTCTCGGGGAAAGACAGAAGTGAACAAAATGTGGCAAACTGATGCTGCTGTCTTTCCCACAAAAACATTCCATGGGGAAAAATAAAATTTAGGAAGTTATGGAGCGGGGTGAGGGGGCGTTGACCCCGAAACACCCCCTGGTATGGGCTGATTGAGAGATTTAAATAAATCTTGGAGGACCGAAACGTTTTCTAACATGTAGTGTTTGCCCTCGTGTCTCTCAAGGTGACCAAACATGCCAGCAAGTGCCGACATATTTGACCCTAGTGTGCCCCCCTGGCACTGACAGAGGGTGGAGGTTGGGATGATTGTTAAAAACCCCTGTCTCCCACACCCACCTGACTCCCCCCCCACACATTTGACCATCCCACATGCACCTACATCTATCCCACTACATTACCACATACTTCTCTCACTTGCACCATCCTCTCCATCCACACTCACGTTCTTCACACCGCACCATCATGTTTAAGCCTTTAGTCTCTTGAATTCTGGTGAAATGTCGGAAAGGGTGTGTGAGAGGCGTTAAAAAGAGCGTAACATGTCATGCCACGCTCCGTCACACCCTGTTACCCCTGTTACGAGGCCCATCACACTCCCAGCCACACACCACAACTCCGTCACACCCCGTTTAAGATGTCCGCCACACCCCCACCACGCTCCGTCACACAGTTACGATTTCCATCACACCCCCACCCCACCCCACGCTCCGTCACACAGTTAGGAAGTCAGTCATGTCCCACCAGCCACCTCACCCAGGCATCTGTCAAAGAACTGTCAGCAGTCTGTCAGTGATCTCTCCAAGGGCTGTCAGTAATATGTCAAGAAGTTGTCAGAGAGGTTGTCATTGACCTGTTAAGAATTGCTGCCGCCTTAAACTTGTTGAATACATATATTGATAAGATGATGATAACGAGGAACAGGAGGATGTGGAGAACAGGGGATGTGGAGAACAGAGGATGGAGAACAGGAGGATGTGGAGAACAGGAGGATGTGGAGAACAGGAGGATGTGGAGAACAGGAGGATGTGGAGAACAGGAGGAGGTGGAGAACAGGAGGAGGTGGAGAACAGGAGGAGGTGGAGAACAGGAGGAGGTGGAGAACAGGAGGAGGTGGAGAACAGGAGATGGTGGAGAACAGGAGGAGGTGGAGAACAGGAGGAGGAGAAGGAGAAGGTTACAAATAAAAAGAGCCATAGTTATATGAACAGGAAGCCTAGACCCAGTGAGTCGAGGGTCCTAGAGTGAAATGGAACGACATTAACCTGGGAAAGAGTCATGAAGTGTGAGAGAGAGTCATGAAGTGTGAGAGAGAGTGAGTCATGAAGTGTTAATGGAGGGGGAGAAAGTGTAAAGGGAATTAAGTTGTAAATCTGTGGAATAAACCAAACATAAACATTAACTCAATATGAAAGTTCCAAATATAACACACACATAACCCGCCGACTGCTGGACTTGAACCATTTACAAAGAGACGCTAACAGAAAAGTGTGAGGAAGCCAGTTCGCTGGCTTCTCTCTCCTGTGTGAGGTGAGGAAGCCAGTACACTGGCTTCTGTCTCCTGTGTGAGGTGAGGAAAGTCAGTACACTGGCTTCTCTCTCCTGTGTGAGGTGAGGAAGCCAGTACACTGGCTTCTCTCTCCTGTGTGAGGTGAGGAAGTCAGTACACTGGCTTCTCTCTCCTGTGTGAGGTGAGGAAGTCAGTACCTGCTTCTCTCTCCTGTGTGAGGTGAGGAAATCAGTACAAATGGCTTTTCTCTCCTGTGTGAGGTGAGGAAGTCAGTACATGGCTTCTCTCCGTGTGTGAGGTGAGGAAGTCAGTACACTGGCTTCTTTTCTCCTGTGTGAGGTGAGGAAACCAGTACACTGGCTTCTTCTCTCCTGTGTGAGGTTTAGGAAGTCAGTACACTGGCTTCTCTCTCCTGTGTGAGGTGAGGAAGTCAGTACACTGGCTTCTCTCTCCTGTGTGAGGTGAGGAAGTCAGTACACTGGCTTCTCTCTCCTGTGTGAGGTGAGGAAGCCAGTTCCCTGGCTTCTCTCTCCTGTGTGAGGTGAGGAAGCCAGTTCCCTGGCTTCTCTCTCCTGTGTGAGGTGAGGAAGCCAGTACACTGGCTTCTCTCTCCTGTGTGAGGTGAGGAAGCCAGTACACTGGCTTCTGTCTCCTGTGTGAGGTGAGGAAGCCAGTTCCCTGGCTTCTCTCTCCTGTGTGAGGTGAGGAAGCCAGTACACTGGCTTCTCTCTCCTGTGTGAGGTGAGGAAGCCAGTACACTGGCTTCTCTCTCCTGTGTGAGGTGAGGAAGTCAGTACACTGGCTTCTCTCTCCTGTGTGAGGTGAGGAAGTCAGTACACTGGCTTCTCTCTCCTGTGTGAGGTGAGGAAGCCAGTTCCCTGGCTTTCTCCTCCTGTGTGAGGTGAGGGGGTCAGTACAACTGGCTTCTCTCTCCTGTGTGAGGTGAGGAAGTTTTGTACCAAATGGGTTCCCCTTTCCCCGTGTGAGGTGAGGAAGCATTTCATGGCTTCTCTCTTTTGTGTTTTGGGGTGAGGAAGTCATTTCAAATGGTTTTGTCTCCCGTGGAGGTGGGGGAAGTCAGAACACTGGCTTCTGTCTCCTGGGTGAGGTGAGGAAATCAGTAAAACTTGGGGTTGTCTCCTGGTGAGGGGAGGAAGTCAGTACCCCGGGCCCCTGGCTCCTGTGAGGGAGGAAGTCAGAAAACGGGGTTTTGTCTCCTGTGTGAGGTGGGAAGGTTTAGTTAAAACGGGTTCCCGTCTCCTTGTGAGGGGAGGAAGTCAGTACATGGGCCCCTGTCCCCCTGTGGGGGTGAAAGTCAAAATCACTGGCTTCCCGTTTTTTTCCCCGTGTGAGGGTTTAGGGAATCAGTAAAACTGGCTTCTGTTCCTGTGTGAGGGGGGGGAAGTCAGTACAAATGGCCTCTGTTTTCCTGTGAGGTGGGGAAGTCAGTACCTGGCTTCTTCCCCCTGGTGAAAGGGGAGGGAAATTTAGTACACTGGCTTCTGTCTCCTGTGTGAGGTGGGGGAAGTCATACACTGGTTCCCTTCCTGTGTGAGGTGAGGGGAAACAGAAAACTGGCTTCTGTCTTTCCCGTGTGAGGGGAGGAAGTCAGACACTGGCTTCTTTTCCCGTTTTTGGGGTTTTTTTGTGTATTGTTCCAGTCACGGTATTTTTTTTTTTGGGTTTTTAAAAAATTTTAAATTTAATGAAAAAATTTTTGTCAGTTAAGTGGGAAAAAAAAAACTAATGGGGCCCCCCCGATGAGCTTTAAATTCGACAAAAACAGCCGGCCCGGGAGAGTGGACGTTGCTCACCCCCAGATTTTATCCCAGATTTTCGGCGTAGGATTCGCAGCAGTGTTTCCCCGGGCCGCGTCGTACGAGGGGGATTTCTTTCTTCGGCTAATATTTTTCTGCCCGGGAAATTTTATGCCTTCTTGCATCATTATCCTATTGCTTTTTTGCCTGTGTCATCATTTGTGGTTGTCTCAAGACTCCCTTAGTGCTTTACAGGCTGTACAGAAATTTGATACACCTCACCCCTTAGTCCTCCGTATCCAACTTTGGCTACGCCGCATCTTTACCAAGCATAAAGATATTGTTTTTTGTTGGGTCCCTGGTCATGTTGACGTACAGGACAATGAACAGGCAGACACTGCTGCGCGGTCAGCAGTACATGACCTACCAGTTTCATATAGAGGGGTTGCATTTACGGACAATTTTGCTGCAATAGCTACCCACCTAAACACCCGTTGGCAACAACGTTGGTCTACTCTGCTCAGTAACAAACTTCAATCTATTAAACCGAGTATTGGTTACTGGCCGTCTTCTTGTCACCAGTGTCGAGGTTGGGAGGCTACTCTCTCCCGTCTTCGCATTGGCCATACTCGTCTTACTCATGGATATCTCACGGAGAGGTGCTCTGCTCCTCTCTGTGAGAATTGTCAGGTTCCATTATCGGTCAGCCACATTCTGTTAGACTGCCCACTTTATCAACGAGCACGCAGAATATACCTCCAACGTCGTCTTCGCTCCGCTGCTCTCTCTTTACCTTCCCTTCTCGCTGATGGACCCACCTTTCATCCAGACTCTCTCATTGACTTTTTGACAACTGACTTACTTCACAAACTCTGATGATACCTTCAGCCCTTTCTACCTCAATCTCTTGCTACCCACTACCCCCGCACTATCCCCTGCCCCGCTGTTTTCTGTAACCTTCTGATCATCCCTCCCCCCTTCTGCCGCCCAATACCCTCGCTTCCTTCCCTACCCTGCAGCGCTGTATAGCCCTTGTGGCTTAGCGCTTCTTTTTTATTATAATAATAATATATCACCAGAGGAAAAGATGGGCCAGAAATTAATTTCTGGAAGCAGCCAGGAAGCATTGAAGGTGAAGCTGGTTCAAGATGAGGTATTAACAGAGTTTTTCTCTGTGTCTATCTGTATCTGTCACAGGTGACATTGTGAGAACAGGCACCTCAGTACCTGTGCCAGGTCTCACTAGTATCAGTACTAGTCTCGTTCACCACTACTCGTGTCTTCGTGGAAGTGGAATTTGTAGTGAGCAAGATTTGCTCTTATTTTTTTTTTGTTGATCTTGGTGCAGTTGATGGTTTGTTTATACTGCAGTGGAAGTTGAGGGGTGGTGTGTGTTACCAGCTGGCACTGATAGCGTCACACTGTTGCTGTCACCACCACTGCTACTGTTGCTGTCACCACCACTGCTACTGCTGCTGTCACCACCACTGTTACGGTTGCTGCCACCGCCACTGCTGCTTTTGCTGACACTGCTGTTGCTGTCACCACCATTGCTGTCACTACCACCACCACCACTAACATTGCTGCTGTCACTACTAGTACCACTTCAGCCACTACTATTACTTCTATCATGACTACCACCACTTCCCCACTGCCATTTCTACTACCATTACTATCACTTTCACTGTTGTACCAGAAATGTGGAAGATAGCTTAATTGTAGTTCTATATTTAAATAAGGGGATAAGTCCATTCCATCAAATTACCGTCCAATAAGCCTGAAGTCTATCGTAGGCAAATTATTAGAATCAATTATAGCTGATATTATTTGAAGTCGCATTGAGGAGTATAATTTGATTAATGAATCTCAGCATGGGTTCACGAGAGGTCGTTCCTGCCTGACAAATTTACTGACGCTCTCAGTGAACATTCGAGGCAGCAGACAGTCATAAAGAATATGATACTGTTTATTTATTTGGATTTCAGTGAAGCCTTAGGTGATAGAATACTTCAGAAGAGACTTTAGAAAAGTGGCAGCTCATGGTAATAAGAGGATAGAGGCATGAGATTCGCTCTGTAGACTTTGTCCTGAACGATCACAGACGCTCCTGCTCTTGCTAAACAGTCTCCCTACGATCCCCGTTGGGGAGGGGAACCTATACTATCTCCACGATGTCTCATCGTGTGAGGATTAAACCCAAGATTGCTGCCATAAACGACGCCACGAAGCTTGAACTTGCGTTTTCTCTCAACACCTGTCTGCGAGTCAAGTTCTCGAAAATTACTTCTCTGAAAGAAGCTTTCATCGTCACCTTTCTTGATGACGCTGACAAGGAAGGTACTCACACTTCCTGAAATAAAGATCTTAGACGTCCGTGGCTTTACATCTCCACCTCACCTTACATGATGGCTAAAAAGGTTTGTGTTCATGAAACACCTTGATAGGCTCATCATAAAACATGTCTACTGAGGGCATTAAGGTATCACTTGAAGACCTAAATACCTGGGCCAAGATCGACTCTATGTTAAGATCCCCAACGCTTCCTCGATGCTCAGGATCGTTTCTTGACGTCAACTTGGCAGCCAGAGCACTGTCTGATGCCTGGCCATCTCCTACTACTTCATCAACCCTCGACAAATTGAGCCAGAACGCTTCAGCCATATAACACCTTGTTGACGTGCTACTCCTACAATCATCAAACTACCGACTGTCATGTGAAGAACAAGATCTGTTCCACCTGTGGGTCTGAAGGTCACGACTTTCATTCCTGCACCTCTACTCCTGTTCCCACCTGTATTAACTGTAAGAGTGAAAAACCATACTCTGGCAGCTAAATGTCCTGTTCGTAAGGAGATCTTTTCAAAGAAGCTAAGGAAGACCTTAAGAAGACACAGGAAAATCTCCTACTTATGCTGCAATAGCCAAGCTTCAGTCTACGACCAAGATTCTACAAGCTACTCAGCAGCCTCCACCAATCACCGCCTCTCCTCTTCCAGACGATATCTCCACGAAAATTTATTACTGCATGATGTATGCACATATGCAAAATGTGGCAAACCCGGGTTCTTTCATCACATCTATAAATGAACGTTTTGCCCTCAACAATATACCATCATTCAGCTTCCCAGCTAGTCCTCTTCCAGCTAATATTTTGAAAATAATTCCGAAATCGTCAGCTTGGAGGCACCAGAATGACTTGCAAGTAAGTTATCTGAAGACGCCACTTGCTCTACTTTGGAATCCACCAATGAGAGACCACCTCCGCCTCAAGCCACCACCACTACAACGGACCAATCAGAGGCCTCGCTGCCCGTCGAGCTTCCACCAGCTCCCACCAATGAGAGACCACCTCCACCTTCCATCACCAACCAATCACCGACCTCGCCTGCCTCTGCGACCAAGCCAACCTTCCTCAACACGCCTGGTGTCTCGTTCTACACCACGAAACCACACAATAACGCAATGCTTGTCCAAGAACTCCTTCACCGGCTCCAGGAAGGGACTGTCAAGTTCACCTGTGACGAAGAATCGCCTGTTGAAAAAAAAAATCAGGAATCACCTGTTGAGCTAGATGAAATAATCTACAGACTCCACCATTCAGGGCCAAATCCAAAACTCCTATTCAAAGTGCGCCATCTCACAAGAACGAAGTTCAACAATCTCTCCAATGGCTCAGTTGTATAACTAGCTTGCAACTATTCATTGCCTAGCTGAAGATCCAATCGGCCCTACTACAGCTGCTTTCTCTGCCCTTCCTGCCGTCTCCTGCCTGCCTCCTGATGTATGACCTCACCTCCTCAGATGCTTACAGCTGATTTCGGCCTCCCTCTTACATCGCCATCGACACGTGTAGTACTTCGGTACCACTTGCACCAAAGTGGTTGGGCCACTTACCTTTATTACCCTCATCTCCCCCACCCTCCCATCCATTTCCAGTATTTCCATCCTTCCTCATCCTCCTTCCTCCCCATCTTACCGCAGCATCTGGTCATATTTGATTGAGAGGCATGGCTTACCAATAGAAAGCAGAGTTTCCATTAATGGGGACTGGTCACTAGTGGAGTTCCACAAGAATCATTTTAGGCCCATTGTTGTTCGTAATTTACATTAAGGACCTTGATGAAATTACAAGTGACATTAGTAAATTTGCTGATGATACAAAATTAAGCCGTTTGATTCATTCTGAGGAGGATACCAGTAAACTGCAGGAGGATTTGGACAAATTAATATATCTTGGTCTGAGAAATGGCAGATGAAGTTCAATGTGGACAAGTATAAAGCACTTGTCCTTTTGTACCTGTATGTTAGTAGATTGGTGTGGGTCGCACCCTGGGGACAAAATTAACCTAATTTACCCGAAATAGTCTGCATAACCAGGGGCTTTCTATATACTATGTCATAGATGTCAGCTATGATGTCTATACGTTATATCACGTACTTGTAGAAATAAAGATTACATGTGTAATTCTTCATGTGGGTATTAATAATATATTTATTTACTACAAGTACGTGTACAAGGTATACAGACCATAGCTGACATCAATGACATACTACTATGTAGAAAGTCCCTTGTTATGCTGAGCATTTCGGGCAAATTATGTCCTTGTACCATTATGCGACCCACACCAGTCGACTAACACCCAGGTACCCATTTTTCTGATGGGTGAACATAGACAACCGGTGTAAAGAAACACGCCCAATGTTTCTACCCGCGCTAGGAATCTAAAGTAGACCGTCGCCATGTGAAGGAAGGCCTTAGCGATCAAGCCACGGGGCCTGATCGGTGAAAGATTAGAATGATTACATCATTCTCTTCATCTTCTCTGTTTTGGACTGAGGAAGCCATTGGCTGACGACACTTTTCCTCATGTAAAGATTTCGAAATGTTTGCAAAATTCTCTTTCTTGAACTGCTAAGTAAAGGATACAGGTGCAACTAATGTGACATTTTATTGTGGCCTACTTACCACATTGTCGGTATTTCTACCAACGTTAATACATTCTTCGACTGCTGAGGGTACCTTCATCATTTTTCAGTTTGACTGTCTTAACACCGATTAAGAGGAGGGCTGAACCGCATCATGGGAGTAATTTTTCCAGTTATTGACTTTGACGGGTATGCGAACAAAATGTATGGGAAAAATAAAATATTTAAGATGTGTCGCCTTCAATGGTTGGCTCGCATTTTAAAGTAAAACTATTAATGAAACCCCTGGGGCCCAAAAAAAAAAATTTTTTACAAAGTTTAAAAACCCAAGTGCAGTCCCCGGGAAGACATCAGGACCTTGTGACGTTAGATTTTGTGCCAATTTGTTTAAGCTTAGACTCCCTTCCACCCGCCAGGAAAAAATATAAAAAACACTCAAGGTTTAAGAAACTTTTCTCCCTGGAGACGTTATCAAGTTATAATTAATATAAATGAAATTTTGAAAATTATGAAAACCCCTTACATTTTTGAACTTTTAAACCCTTTCCTTTGTCGGCTATCCTTTTTCCCACAGGGGGGAAAAAATAAAGGTTAGGAAGGTTTGTTAGGAAACAGGACGTGTTTCTTGAACAGGCCCAAAAACCCCGGCAAAGAGAGGGTAGAAAAAACTACAGATGTGAATTAAGACTTTTTTGCGGGTTTAAAAACATTTTATAATTAAAAAAGTCATTACAAAACTTTGTGATTTTTTAAAAATGGGTTAAATAAAATAAAAAAGGGGTGTGGGGGGGTGTGCGCTGGACCGTTCCCTTTTGTGTACTAGGTCAGTTGCCGTGTTCCTTCCTTGTGAATGTGACCGGGCCCTGACTGGGTTTGGGGCATTGGCTAACCGGTGGAGACTTGGCCCTTTAAGGGTGAGGGACTGATTACATCGTCTTCAAGTATTTTCTGCTTCTTCAACTTTCTGTATCGATGAAAAAGCCTACTGTGTAGGCAAACGTTTCAAAATAAAAAACCTAACGTTGAAGTGTTTTAAACCAAACAGATTTGGGACCTCCCTGCTGGGCCAGGGCCTGCTGCAGTGTTCTTTATGTTCTTACTGGCAAAAACGCCCCCTAAAAGAAATATCTGACTTCGAAAACACCCCCTAACGTGTTGCATCCCCGGTATTGTCCTGGGAAAAACCTATTGTGGATGATGATCCACTTGCACTGCCTGGGCTACAGTTGTGGATGATTGATCCACTAGCACTGCCGGGGACTACTAGGTGGATGATGTGATCCACTAGCACTCCCGGGACTCTAGTTGTGGATGATAGACCCACTAGCACTGCCGGGGATACTAGTTGTGGAGATGATGACCCACTTCACTGCTGGGACACTAGTTTGGTGATGACCACTTGCACTGCCGGGATATGTGTGGATGAAGGGATCCACTTGCACTGCCTGGACACTAGTTGTGGTATAAAGAACCAAAGCACTCCCGGGGATTAGTTGTGGATGTGTGATCCACTTGCACTGCCGGGACTACTAGTTTGGTGATGAGATCCACTAGCACGCCTGGGATACTGGGTTGTGGATGATTTTTTCCATTTGCACTGGAAAAACAGACCGAAAAGTTGAAGAATTAACACATTCAAATCTGGTATTTTTATTGTAGACTTCCGCCATCCATGCTTTATCAGTACAGATTAAAGGGTTTAAAATTTGGGAAGACGTTTATAACAAAACAGAAATAACAGTCCTCTTGGGTTGGTTAAGAGCACCGTATTGCAAGAGTCGGCTCTTCACCAGCTTCAATGCTGGGGACTGATCCCTCGTTTTTTGTATAACTTTACAGTCAACAATTAATAATTGAATTTTGTATTGATAAAACCACGGGATGGCGAAACGTCTAAAAAAACGATACACAGCTCCCGAATCGTTATAATTATCACAAAACACTAACACAGCAACTCTGCCCCCGCAAACTGAAAATTTATAAAAAAAGACAGTGATTTTGTTATATCAAGACGTCAATGAAATCTTCCCCAAGCTTTGGGTTACAAACCTAGCTTTACTTACATAAAATTTTTTTTAACTGAGTTTCCCGATAAAAAGTCAGTAACAATGGCTCCCAAAAGGGAGTTGAAAGGTTTTAACTCACTAAAAGGATCACTGGGAGGTGAGTGTATACGGAGAGGTGAGTGTATCACGGAGAGGTGATGTTTTTCCCGAGAGGGGAGTGTCGCTAGAGGGTGAATACAAATCAAACCGTCGCTCCATGAAGTTGTGTGGTTGTTGCCTCCGTATTGAGAGGTATAGAGGGGCCTACCTCCCTTTAACCCCCCCCCTTCCCCCCCCCTCCTCCCGGGGGGTTTTGTGGGAGGGGGTGGGAAGGGTTTCCCCAGGGGGGCCTAAGGGGGGCCCTCTGCCCCTTAATAAAGAACAAAGGAAGACGGAGTACTGCACTGACCCCTGGAAGGTCCATGTCCCCCCTTTCGACCAAAGACCTACCTGGTCAGGTCCTTCCACTTAAGGGGAAAGGGGCATGGATAAAATAATAGCACAAGCAGTCAGGTTTTTAAATCACACCCACTTTTGTATTTACTAACCTATTTTTTTAAAATCACAAGCCTTACCGGTATCGGAGTTTATTCCACCATCACAAAACCAAATTTTCCAAGCAAGTGCTTTCCTGTATCCTTCCTAATAGGTATTGGGCACCATACCTTTCTTACCTGTAATCACAAACCCCTTCCCTCGTTTTATTATTTTTGATCATTCATCTCCTCCCCCCCACTTGCCCTCTACCCCCTCCCCCCCCCTTCGCCTCGTCCTTTTTCCCCCCCATCCTCCTCCCCCTCCCTTCCCCCCCCGGCGGAAAAAAAATCGCAAGTTTAACTTTACTGGGTTATCTACATTAAATCAAAATTTTTGTAAATTTACCCATAATTATGTCACAAGACCCAAAAACATCGTTATTAACACACCCCCCACCACCTTGCGTGCCACCAGCTGGATGCCATATTAAGGGGGGGGCACTGTGTTACACACACAAAAACCACACACAAACCATCATAGGGATTTGAACTCATGGAGCGGGAGAGAAGCCTAGTAGCGATCAGTGAAAAGGCGGGGGCCCGGGCTGAGTCTCACCCCCCGCAACCACAAATAGGGGGTCAGACACACCTTAGCGGTCTCGGGGCCCTTCCTCTCGTGAAGCTATGTTTTGCTTTCTTTCTCTACTAAAGCAAAAAATTTTTTGCTTTGTTTTTTTAGTCTTGGCAGGTCACTGAGCCGCTGTCAAGTAAGGTTATTTAGGTACAGATGATCTAAGAGTAAAAGAAAGAAAAAACTTAAGAAAAAAGGAACACTGCGAGGCCTACGACCCATCGAAGCAGGTCCAGGGCCCCCCCCTGGCCTAGAATAATGAACCCATACACAAATACCCGCAATAAAAAAGGGGAAACTTACACGGCTAAACTTTTTCTTTTAGTGCGGGGTTTTTTGTATCGTTCCAGTCACGGTATTGTGCCTTTTTGTTATTTAATGACTACCTAGTCAGGTCACTTCCACTTAATGAAGGAGCACGGCACCAGACCTGGTAGCCCAAGCTAGTCAGGTCCAACTCACACCCACCCACACCCACTCGTGTATTTATTTATCCAACCTATTTTTAAAACTACACAAGGTCTTAGCTTCTCTGACGGTACTCCACTCATCCACAACTTTATTACCAAACCAGTGCTTTCCTATGTCCTTCGTGTATCTGAACTTTTCCAACTTGAAACCATTGCTGCGAATACTGTCTTGGCTGGATATTTTCAGCACACTATTTACATCCCCTTTATTTATTCCTGTTTTCCATTTATACACCTCAATCATATCCCCCCTAATTTTACGCCTTTCTAGAGAGTGCAGATTCAATTATCATACATAGTAATACACGTGTAAAATCTCGAGGAAAACCAAAAAAAAGTCAGTGACTTGTTTTCATTGATGTCTTTTTAATATACTTTCTAAAGCTTCGCTGTAAGATACAATATAAATCACTCATGATTATAACCTTAAAAATTAAAACAGCTGAGTAAATCCGCAGTGTGAAATTAGTCTGAAAAAAAAATGAGATACAATAGGAATAAAGTGAACCGAGTTATTTACATGAGCATTAAATATAAAGAATCAGTTTACAATAATAGATACACAAGTGTTAACTATACAAGAAATCACTCTCCTCCCTTTGTGTAGTTTCATATTAGGTACTTCTGGCTCTCTTCCTTATCTGGTTCAAGCTAGGACTGGCTTTGATATGTGCAGGCAATCCGTTCCACTCCTTTATTGCAGTATAATAAAAGCTGTTTGAAGCCTGACCAATTTTTATTTCTTTGCAAGAGTACATTGAGATTGTATTTACAATATTGAGTTGCAGTGCAAAGAGAGCCGCTATCATGCTTAGGCATTATGAGCAGACTTAATTTAATGGCTTACAGACTAGTTAATACTAAAGAAATTTATCATAGTTTAAGTTGTGCAATAGTTTCAATAGTAAATATTGAAATTATATTATGGGAATATAACATTGTCAGTTGCTGAAAGTAGATGCAATAAAACTGTATTCACTTCCCTAGTACCATACCGGTTTTGGTTCCTAACCTTGACAAACTTGGCAGCAAGATATTCTGGACACTGCTTCCTCTTCAAGGGGGGCTCCTTGGCGCGGTGAAGAGGTTCTTGATCTGAGGAATTAGACCTGTTGGTCTCCTTCCTCAGACCGAACCTAATTACCCCCCAACTAGGAGGATCTGTTCCTTTTCCTTGGGACAGAGCGTCTACTCTTGGCTCGGACTTCCTTGGATGAGTCGTAGAGGATATGATTTGTGTGGGCAATCTATAGGATGGACTCCTTCCCTGGTCCCTATCACGCTTAAAGCATTGTGATTTGAAATGTCCCAGCTTCGAACAGTACGAACATTTAATTTTTTCCCATGACCTATCTGGTCTATAGGATGGGCTCGATTGAATTTGGTGTTTTACTTCGGGTTTACTTGTTACACGGGAGTGAACGGGTTGGGTAGGTCGCTTACCGAAAGGCTTCGCAGGTTCGGGTCTCGTTGCTGGTTTGATAACCTGGCTGCTTTCAGATTGTACCAACCTCTGGGAAATCTCAAAGTTGTCTGCCAGCGCGGCAGTCTCTAACAACGTCCTTTGCGGATGGCCAACAAGATACTGGCGAACTCCCTCTGGAAAATTTGCATACAAATCTTCTAGTGTTGCAACCCCTGAATGGGTTGCAATGATTATTATGTATATATATAATTATTACCTTTTCATATAATTTTATATTGCTTATATTTGCGATAATAGCTAAATCGTAAATGTATTGCTTTATATTGTTATTTGACTTATGTTAGGATGTAACATATTAAGTGCTCAGTTCAAGTCTTGATTGTCAAACTACTGTAATTATCGCTTGTAGCTCATTAGACTGCCGGTTCTGAGCTGCAGTGTCCACGTTGCTATCACGTGATCGAGGGGGGGGGGTGTCCTCGCCTCGCCTAAAGTATTCAGTTTGCTCTAGACTCTCTTGGAGGTTGGACAGATTGTCTGTCTCATTATTCTTGTTAGTTTTTGTAGAACTCTGTTTTACAGAACCTTGTATAGACTTAGTGTTTTCGACGTTGTACTGAGGTTTTGTGTCTCATAGACACTCTGAGTAACTCGGTCCTGAACTATAGTTTTTGACCCCAATTTTTTATGGTTTCTGTGTATTATCACAGTCGGGATTTTCTTATGCTGAACTTAGATTCAGTAGTTTTGGGAGTTTGTGACTTGTGGAGGTTCTGCAGATTTGGGCCCTACTTAGTGTCGTTATATTATCTCCTTGTTCCTGATTCTGTTCGCAGTTGCTTGTTGTATGGGCTTTTTGGGGTTAGCATTCTTTTTTGTTCAAGCAGACTGTTTGGTTGCCAGTCGGTTAAGAAGTTAGTTTTTTCTGAGGACTTTGTCAGTCACTTGTTTTAAATCTAGTCGAGTCGTGAGACATAGTGAACTACTTAGAGGACTTACACACATACACACTTACTTGTAATATTTTTAATATCTTATTAAATGTTGATGTACCAGACGGTATTTAAAAATTATAAATGTGATATGTGCTTTCAGCACAATAATATTGTACTTGAGAAAGTGATAAATTTTTTTGATTACTGTGATTAATTTTAAATTTTTTTGAT
>NC_069481.1:3012267-3084486 GCF_026875155.1 Cherax quadricarinatus
TCCCCCCCCACACACACACCCCCACACACCACACACACACACACACACACACACACACAACCCCTACACCACCTGCACACGCATCTACACACACCTACACACTCCTACACACTCACTGCACACGCATCTACACACACCTACACACTCGCCTACACACACGCAAACCTACACACACCACACCTACACACACGCACACCTACACACACGCACACCTACACACACGCACACCTACACACACGCACACCTACCACACGCACACCTACACACACACACCTACAACACCACACCTACACACACACACCTACACACACACACCTACACACACACACCTACACACACACTACACACACCTACACACACACACACCTACACACACACACACCTACACACACACACAACCTACACACAACACACACACACGCCTACACACACACATACACACCTACACCACACACTCGCCTACACCACACACTCGCCTACACACACTCGCCTACACCACACACTCGCCTACACCACACACTCGCCTACACACACTCGCCTACACCACACACTCGCCTATACCACACACTCGCCTACACCACACACTCGCCTACACCACACACTCGCCTACACCACCACCACCACCTACACCACACACTCACCTACACCACACACTCACCTACACCACACACTCACCTACACCACACACTTACCTACACCACACACTCACACCACACACTTACCTACACCACACACTTACCTACACCACACACCTACCTACACCACACACCTACACCACACACTCACCTACACCACACACTCACCTACACTACACACTCACCTACACACACTCACCTACACTACACACTCACCTACAACTACACACTCACCTACACACCACTCACCTACATACACACTCACCTACACTACACACTCACCTACATTACACACTCACCTACACCACACACCTACACCACTCGCCTACACCACACTCGCCTACACCACACACTCACCCAAACACCACCCACACACACCCACACACCACCTACACACACACACCACCTACACACACACACCACCTACACACACCACCTACGCACATAACCTACACACACACACCTACACACACACACACACACACACACACACACACACACACACACACACACCACCACCTACACACACACACACCACCTACACACACCACCTACACACACACCTACACACACGCACATAACCTACACACACACACACACACCTTCACACACACACCTACACACACACCACACACACACACACCTTCACACACACACCTACACACACACACACACACACACATACACACATACACACATACACACATACACACACACAGCCAAGATGATGGCTGTGGTACTGGAAAACGTGCATCAACATTTTAGGGAGATTACCAGGGAGAGAGAGGTGAGAGGATGAACCAGCAAGACTGGACCTCGTATTCACCTAGAGTAGCTCGGACATCGAGGACCTCACATATGAAAGGCCCCTCGGAGCTTGTGATCACATGGTTCTGAGCTTTGAATATATTAAAAGTAGAGAGAGTAACAGGAGCAGGATGGGAAAAGCCAAACTACAAAATGGGGGACTACACGGGCATTAGGAACGTCCAGCAAGAGGTTCAGTGGGAAAGAAAATTGACAGGAAAATCAGTAAACGAAATTGACTGCATGACACAATGCAAGCAGAGGTTTGTTCCCAAGGGCAGCGGAAATAATGGAAGACCAGAACAAGCCCTTGGTTAACCCGAAGTTGTAGGAAGGCAAGAACTAAGTGTGCTAGGGAATGGAAAAGTACAGAAGGCAAAGGACCTAGGAAAATAGAGATTAGTCGAAGAGCCAGAAACCAGTATGCACAGATAAGGAGGGAGGCCTAGCGGCAGTACGAAAACGACATAGCATCGAAAGTCGAGTCTGACCTGAAACTGCTGTATAGCCACATCAGGAGGCAGACAACAGTCAAGGACCAGGTAATCAGGTTGAGGAAAGAAGGTGGAGAGCTCACAAGAAACGACCAAGAAGTATGTGAGGAGCTCAATATGATATTTAAAGAATTATTTACAGTGGATACAGAAGACTCCAGAAAGTCAGAAAAGAGAGGTACACCAACAAGGGATATATCAACAAGTGCTGGACGAAATACGTACAACCGAGGAGGAGGTGAAGACGCTACTAAGTGACCTTAATACCTCAAAAGGGGTGGGACCTGACAACATCTCTCCGTGGGTCCTTAGAGGAAGGAAACGTACATAGTTTTAAGACAAGGGTTGATTAAGCTCATGGAGCAGGGAGAGAGAGAGGACCTAGTAGCGATCAGTGAAGAGGCGGGACCAAGAGCTATAAATCGACCCCTGCAACCACAAATAGGTGAGTACAGAGAGAGAGGGAGGGGGGGGGCTGGCGTGGGCACCGCCAACCATCATAACGTTACTAAAACGACAGAAGTCCCCCCTACACTGCTGCTTCAGTCTTCCCCTACACTGCTGCTTCAGTCCCCCCTACACTGCTGCTTCAGTCTCCCCTACACTGCTACTTCTGTCTCCCCGACACTGCTCCTTCAGTATCCCCGACATATACATCATTTAATTTTCTCAACATCTGTGACTCGTACCTTGGCTGGAGATCGTTCGGCTCACAACGGATAGAACCAGGGTTCAGCTCCAGGGCGAGACGAAATGCTAGGCACGTTTTCTCACCCTTTCAGTTCTTGTTCACCAACAGTAAATAACCTGAGGGCCAGAGAACGTTCCGAGACTAGAAGATGGAGGACTAAGCCTCCACAACTACCAGAACGATAAGAATGTTGATAAATGGTTCAGAGAATCGACATACATTGTATTCTTATCAATACTGATGGACTGATTATGTCGACTCCAGGATGAGGGACTGATTACTTCTAACTCATTCTGATCTTCAACCATTCTTTTCTGTGTTGGACCGAGGACTCCACTGTGTGGTGAAACGTTTCCACAATAACGGTACCTAAGTGTTGCTCATGTGTCTAATTTATCAAGAACGAGAAGAATTAGATTGTCAACTGTTGCGAGTTGCAGGCTGACGAGTCCACCTAGTGGAAATGGAAAGATCACATCATAAGTAAAAATTGATGGATTACCACAGCTTATAGCAAGCCGCGGCTCACCTGAGGGCAAGACAAGAGTGTTTAGATAAGACCCTTGTGGGGTGACAGGGGAAATGATGACAGAAGAATAGATTGGTGATTGGTGAGAGGAAGGTTATGAGTGGTAGAGATAGTACCAGGAAGGTTGAGTGGTAGAGATAGTACCAGGAAGGTTGTGAGTGGTAGAGATAGTACCAGGAAGGTTGTGAGTGGTAGAGATAGTACCAGGAAGGTTGTGAGTGGTAGAGATAGTACCAGGGAGGTTGTGAGTGGTAGAGATAGTACCAGGAAGGTTATGAGTGGTAGAGATAGTACCAGGAAGGTTATGAATGGTAGAGATAGTACCAGGAAGGTTAGGAGTGGTAGAGATAGTACCAGAAAGGTTGAGTGGTAGAGATAGCACCAGGGCTTAACCCAGTAGCTAGCCCTGAGGACAGTGTGCTGAGACGCAGTTAAACATCGCAGGTGAGAGGGAACGCTTAATTTTGGTGGGACCTTGTTGGTCTACGACACTCCTCGGTCAAGCAGTGAGGCAGGTGAGTCACAGAATGTATATATATATAGTCACCAGCATTAAATGGTCGAGATTCCCCCCCCCCCACACACGGACGTACAGAGACAGGATGTTCCAGAGATGAGACACGGGGGGCATTGACCCCCGAAACACCCTCCAGGTTAGACTCCAAGTTGGAAGATCATGAAGATACAGGAAAACGTGTTGACTCTTTCCTCATTACTTCTGCAAATATCCTGAGACCTGAATGTATCATGCTCGTGTATGAAGCTAAGCACAGATATACACAAATTATGTAGAAATTGATTACAGCTAAAAAATTATGGATTTCTTCTCACATAGACCTCCAGGAACATGACAAAGTTGATGAATTAACAAAACAAGTATTATATAAAGAGAATGTTGAATGTTGAGTTTGGTTTTTCAAACAGAAGTTTACGAAAGATTGTCAGAAAGGAACAAGCAAATGAGTTGAAGAAAGAACAGTACAGATAGGAACTATCAGATCCATTATGCATAATAATGAAATGTAAAGAATGTAACAAGGTTAGTAGATTGTAAGATATTACTGCTAGACTAAGGTCAGGCTGGAAGTATTTCTGGCAGTACTGTTTGTGTGAAGATGTCACTGACATCAAATATAAATTGTGTGGATAGTGTCATACACTGGTGTGTTAGCCATATATATATGTGCTGAATAGGTAAACTTGGTCAATTGGCAAGAACTCCTTTAAAATTAATTCCTTTCTAAAATCTTATTGTGTATGATTAAAGATATATTTCTTTCATTTATGTTAATGTAAAAATTTATAATTTTGTATCAAAAGAACTTGCCTAATCTTATTATAACAAGCGCAATTTAATTTAGTCTAATCAAACTAAATAATTTTTTAGATATGTTTGCAATAATTTAATAAACAAACACAATGAAATATATTTTTTTCGTTACTTTCAGAATGATTTTTGCGAAATTATTCCATAAACAAATTTTCGCTTGCCTTATTCGGCCAGAAGAGCGTTGCTATTTAAGCCAAAATAGCAAGTTTTTACCTATTAGGCAATACCTATATATATTAGTGTGGGTGCAGATTACAAATACTTGCTTGTTAAGATGGTAGACAGCATCAGTGAGGGCACAGATGCAGCATAATGCGATCCTTTATTGACAACGTTTTGCCCCCACAATAGACTTTATTGTGACCTGATGAAGCCCACACCGTGCGCATTATCAAGTCACAAACAGATCTACCTGTAGATCTGTGACCTGCACTCAACAGGTAGATGTGTTTGTGACTTGATAAAGTTCACTGTGTGGGAGAAACGTCAGTTGTCCTGCCTTTGTCTTTATCCATTGTGTGGATATTTCATACAGTTTATCATTATGGTAAACAGTGATAAATAACTTAAGTCAGTTACATACTCAGTGTCTTCCTTTCTTCGTCTCTGTTCTCCTGTCTAGTTCTCCGTGCTCTCTCCCACTCCTCTCTGGCTCCCTATACTTTCATCGTTCTCTCTTCCTGTCACCTTGTACTGTAACCGAGGATAATCTTTGTGATGGTAGATGGGGACCAGGTACCTGGCTCTGGTGATGATAGTGATGGTAGATGGGGACCCAGTACCTGGCTCTGGTGATGATAGTGATGGTAGATGGGGACCAGGTACCTGGCTCTGGTGATGATAGTGATGGTAGATGGGGACCCAGTACCTGGCTCTGGTGATGATAGTGATGGTAGATGGGGACCACGTACCTGGCTCTGGTGATGATAGTGATGGTATGAATTGGGGGAAAAAACCAAACGTACCTGGCTCTGGTGATGGTAGATGGGTACCCCGTCCCTGGCTTGGTGATGGTAAATGGGACCCATTTAACCTGGCTCTGGTGATGATAGTGATGGTAGATGGGGACCACGTACCTGGCTCTGGTGATGGTAGATGGGGACCCAGTACCTGGCTCTGGTGATGGTAAATGGGGACCCAGTACCTGGCTCTGGTGATGATAGATGGGGACCCAGTACCTGGCTTGGTGATGGTTTGGGATGGGGACCCAACCTTACTGGCTCTGGTGATGGTAAGAGGGGGGACCCAGTCCCTGGCTCTGGTGATGATAGTGATGGTAGATAGGGACCAGGTACCTGGCTCTGGTGGTGATAGTGATGGTAGATGGGGACCAGGTACCTGGCTCTGGTGATGATAGTGATGGTAGATGGGACCAGGTACCTGGCTCTGGTGATGATAGTGAGGGTTTAGATGGGACCAGGTACCTGGCTCTGGTGGTGATAGTGATGGTAGATGGGGACCAGGTACCTGGCTCTTGTGATAGTGATGGTAGATGGGGACCAGGTACCTGGCTCTTGTGATGATAGTGATGGTAGATGGGGACCAGGTACCTGGCTCTGGTGGTGATAGTGATGGTAGATAGGGACCACGTACCTGGCTCTGGTGATGATAGTGATGGTAGATGGGGACCAGGTACCTGGCTCTGGTGATAGTGATGGTAGATGGGGACCAGGTACCTGGCTCTTGTGATGATAGTGATGGTAGATGGGGACCAGGTACCTGGCTCTGGTGGTGATAGTGATGGTAGATGGGGACCAGGTACCTGGCTCTGGTGGTGATAGTGATGGTAGATAGGGACCACGTACCTCGCTCTGGTGATGATAGTGATGGTAGATGGGGACCAGGTACCTGGCTCTTGTGATGATAGTGATGGTAGATGGGGACCAGGTACCTGGCTCTGGTGGTGATAGTAATGGTAGATGGGGACCAGGTACCCGGCTCTTGTGATGATAGTGATGGTAGATGGGGACCAGGTACCTGGCTCTGGTGATGGTAGATGGGGACCAGGTACCTGGCTCTGGTGATGGTAGATGGGGACCAGGTACCTGGCTCTGGTGGTGATAATGATGGTAGATGGGGACCAGGTACCTGGCTCTTGTGATGATAGTGATGGTAGATGGGGACCAGGTACCTGGCTCTGGCGATGATAGTGATGGTAGATGAGGACCAGGTACCTGGCTCTGGTGATAGTGATGGTAGATAGGAACCAGGTACCTGGCTCTGGTGGTGATAGTGATGGTAGATGGGGACCAGGTAACTGGCTCTGGTGATAGTGATGGTAGATGGGGACCAGGTACCTGGCTCTGGTGATAGTGATGGTAGATGGGGACCAGGTACCTGGCTCTGGTGATGATAGTGATGGTAGATGGGGACCAGGTAACTGGCTCTGGTGATGATAGTGATGGTAGATGGGGACCAGGTACCTGGCTCTGGTGGTGATAGTGATGGTAGATGGGGACCAGGTACCTGGCTCTGGTGATGGTAGATGGGGACCAGGTACCTGGCTCTGGTGATGATAGTGATGGTAGATGGGGACCAGGTACCTGGCTCTGGTGATGATAGTGATGGTAGATGGGGACCAGGTCCCTGGCTTGGGTGGTGAAGTGATGGTAGATGGGGACCAGGTACCTGGCTCTGGTGATGACCTTGATTAACGTTTAAAACTTAATTATTTTGGTTTGAGTATGAGTCACTTGGACGTATGTTTCGTGTTGGATTCGTCTGTAAAAAAAATTTATTTGTAGTCACAGGGGTGGCTCATGCTAACCTCCCTATGGTTTGTATAGAAATGTACCTTGTTGGGTGAATCTTATTAGAGCTAGCTGGCCCAGTGTTCAACACAGGGGCCCTTTTTGAGTTTTAGGACTCGCCATGGTTTCAAATCCCACCCGTACCCTGGTTAGTTACTTTATCACTGGATGATGGGTGTTTGGGGTGAAAAGTTGATTTGACTGTAGCAGACGACTCGCAGTGTACTAAATTACCATTCAAATGCTCTGTGTTTACTGTGGAGATTCAACATAACTCGCCCACTAGTATTAATTGTCGTGTATAGTGGACTTCCAGAGAAACCCTTTTGGGTCCTGTTTTAACATACAGCTGTGTACTCAGTGGTTCAGTAACAAACAAAAGTAGTTAACCGTTCATCACCCCCAGCCCCCAAGATGTGTTGTTTGTGGGTCTTGGAGGTATGTTTGGGTGTCGAGATATGAGTGACTACTTCCTGAGCATAGGCTGTTGTATCAGATGTTCTCTTTAGTTGACTTTAGCCTCAATGAATTATGTCATTCATCTTTCTTATCCTAGAAAAGCAGCTTTGTGGGCCTTCTAGATGATCAATAAAACTGGGCGCTGTCTGGGTATTTGATCCCCCCTCCTCCACCCAAAGTTGTTCCAGTGAATCACTTTTTGTTGACTGATGATTGGACATACCTCACCCACTCTTACTGCTTGCCATGGATACTGCCCATCTCTGTATCCAAGATTGTCCTGCTTGCCAGGGATACTACCCATCTCTGTATCCAAGATTGACTTGCTTGCCAGGAATACTGCCCATCTCTGTATCCAAGATTGACCTGCTTGCCAGGGTACTACCCCTCTCTGTATCCAAGATTGTCCTGCTTGCCAGGGATACTACCCATCTCTGTATCCAAGATTGTCCTGCTTGCCAGGAATACTGCCCATCTCTGTATACAAGATTGACCTGCTTGCCAGGGATACTACCCATCTCTGTATCCAAGATTGTCCTGCTTGCCAGGAATACTGCCCATCTCTGTATCCAAGATTGACCTGCTTGCCAGGGATACTACCCATCTCTGTATCTAAGATTGTCCTGCTTGCCAGGAATACTACTCATCTCTATACCCAAGATGACCTCCAACTAGAGCAAGAATTTTGGGTCAACTGTCTTCGTTCACTTCTGCACGTTCTAACGTTTAAAGATATTTAATTTTTGTTGTCGATTAGGTTAGGTTATATACATTAACCCATATAGGAAAAAAATACCACAGTGAAAATAAGAAATAAAACCTCACTGGTTATATTTCCTCTTTTCACTGTGATATTTTTACACATCATCAATTATGTGTTTTATTGCGATTTCTTCCATAACCCTTATATACGTGTAATTAAACGACTGACCTACAGTAGCGCATCTTAATGCTTTAAAACGTTCATTTCCTCGTGAACGATCAAGCAACGTTGTAGCCCAAGTGGCAAACTGCCTACTGTAGTCTACACTGCACGCTTTATGCCCTCGGAGCATACTAAACTAAACAAGGTTTTGTAATTATTGGGTTACCTGCAGGGAACTCGGTGACATTTTAAGTGACTTTTTTAAGGGGGCGAGTTAATATTTTATTTTAATGAATACAGGGCTTTATAACTTTCTTTTATTATACTAAATGTTTCTGCTATTGATTTTAAAAACCATATATACTTTGTGAATGATTTAAAACTCGTACATACTGTGTGTGTGCTTGTGTATGAATTTTTATTTATTGTTCCAAGTGCTGAAGGAAAACTCAGTATTCTTTATACTATTTTCTTCCTTTTTCTGTTTCATTATTCTTCCTCTTATTTATCTGTTAAGATTAACGAATATTGTATTAAAGACGACGAGATATACAGTTTGGATCTGTCATCCTTAGTGGTTGACAAGAAGAAATTATCTCGCCTCTGCCTGTCTCGTCTTGCTCTCGCTTCCTGCCCACGTTAGTGTAGGGTTGTGGGCGGTGGTCGGAACCTGGTTTTCATTCAGCAAGATTGTGTACATCACCAGTGTGCTGCTGCCGTGTTCTCTCACTTTTGTTTACTGGGAACAAACGCTGGCTGCGTTTACCTGTGATACTTCTCTACCAGAGATGAGTTTTGTTCATCAGGGATGAAGTGTGTCAGCTTGAGCTGGAGAACTTTAGTAGAGCGATGTGGACACTGTCAAGCATTCCAGTATGGGTTCGGCAACTAGAACACCTTTAACAGTTTCGTTCTAGCAGAGCTGGAGTTACTATTACTTGGGAATAACCATCTCTCAGGATGTCCTCTACCGCACATAGAGGGAAATATAATTTAGGAAGTCATGGACCGTCCGAGGGGGCGTTGACCCCCGAAACATCCTCCTGGTATGGCTAATTGAGAGATTTAAATAAATCTTGAGGAGAGTTTATGTCTGGGGAGGCTGGTGTAAGTGCCTGGTAGGGCACCTTGGGTGACACAAGTGTCCCACGCACTGTCGTGCTATATTGTATCGAGCACACATTTAGTAAGTAGATAGATACCAGTGAAGCCACCTAGCGTAGCTGTATATATATTTAAGGTTGCGGGTAGGTGAGTTAGCCACGCCCAGCTACCATTCTCGGGGAAAGACAGAAGTGAACAAATGTGGCAAACTGATGCTGCTGTCTTTCCACAAAAACATTCCATGGGGAAAAATAAAATTTAGGAAGTTATGGAGCGGGGTGAGGGGGCGTTGACCCCCGAAACACCCTCCTGGTATGGCTGATTGAGAGATTTAAATAAATCTTGGAGGACCGAAACGTTTTCTAACATGTAGTGTTTGCCCTCGTGTCTCTCAAGGTGACCAAACATGCCAGCAAGTGCCGACATATTTGACCCTAGTGTGACCCCTGGCACTGACAGAGGGTGGAGGTTGGGATGATTGTTAAAAACACCTGTCTCCCACACCCACCTGACTCCCCCCCACACATTTGCCCATCCCACATGCACCTACATCTATCCCACTACATTACCACATACTTCTCTCACTTGCACCATCCTCTCCATCCACACTCACGTTCTTCACACCGCACCATCATGTTTAAGCCTTTAGTCTCTTGAATTCTGGTGAAATGTCGGAAAGGGTGTGTGAGAGGCGTTAAAAAGAGCGTAACATGTCATGCCACGCTCCGTCACACCCTGTTACCCCTGTTACGAGGCCCATCACACTCCCAGCCACACACCACACTCCGTCACACCCCGTTAAGATGTCCGCCACACCCCCACCACGCTCCGTCACACAGTTACGATGCCCATCACACCCCCACCACACCCCACGCTCCGTCACACAGTTAGGAAGTCAGTCATGTCCCACCAGCCACCTCACCCAGGCATCTGTCAAAGAACTGTCAGCAGTCTGTCAAAGTGTCAGTGATCTCTCCAAGGGCTGTCAGTAATATGTCAAGAAGTTGTCAGAGAGGTTGTCATTGACCTGTTAAGAATTGCTGCCGCCTTAAACTTGTTGAATACATATATTGATAAGATGATGATAACGAGGAACAGGAGGATGTGGAGAACAGGAGGAGGTGGAGAACAGGAGGAGGTGGAGAACAGGAGGAGGTGGAGAACAGGAGGAGGTGGAGAACAGGAGGAGGTGGAGAAACAGGAGGAGTGGAGAACAGGAGGAGGTGGAGAACAGGAGGAGGTGGAGAACAGGAGGAGTGTGGAGAACAGGAGGAGGTGGGAGAACAGGAGGAGGAGAAGGAGAAGGAGAAGGTTACAAATAAAAAGAGCCATAGTTATATGAACAGGAAGCCTAGACCCAGTGAGTCGAGGGTCCTAGAGTGAAATGGAACGACATTAACCTGGAAAGAGACAGGAAGTGTGAAAGAGATTGAGTCACTTTGAGTCACGAAGTGTTAATGGAGGGGGAGAAAGTGTAAAAGGAATTAAGTTGTAAATCTGTGGAATAAACCAAACATAAACATTAACTCAATATGAAAGTTCCAAATATAAAACACATAACCCGCCGACTGGTGGACTTGAACCATTTACAAAGAGACGCTAACAGAAAAGAGTGAGGAAGCCAGTTCCCTGGCTTCTCTCTCTTGTTTGAGGGGAGGAAGTCAGTACACTGGCTTCTCTTTTCCTGTGTGAGGTGAGGAAGTCAGTACACTGGCTTCTGTCTCCTGTGTGAGGTGAGGAAGTCAGTACACTGGCTTCTGTCTCCTGTGTGAGGTGAGGAAGTCAGTACACTGGCTTCTGTCTCCTGTGTGAGGTGAGGAAGTCAGTACACTGGCTTCTGTCTCCTGTGTGAGGTGAGGAAGTCAGTACACTGGCTTCTGTCTCCTGTGTGCGGGTTATTTGTGTATTGTTCCAGTCACGGTATTGTCTTTTTGTTCTCTAAATATAAATGACGGAACAAATTTTTGTCAGTTAAGTGCAAAAGAAAACTAATGGCCCGAGAGATGAGCTTAACTTCGACAAACTCAGCCGGCCGGCAGAGTGGACGTTGCTCACTACCAGATTATATCACCAGAGTGACGGCGTAGGATTCGCAGCAGTGTTTCCGGACAGCGTCGTACGAGGGCATTTACTATCTTCGGCTAATATTTTTACTGCTGAATTGTATGCCATTCTTGCAGCACTTATCCGTATTGCATCTATGCCTGTGTCATCATTTGTGGTTGTCTCAGACTCCCTTAGTGCTTTACAGGCTGTACAGAAATTTGATACACCTCACCCCTTAGTCCTCCGTATCCAACTTTGGCTACGCCGCATCTTTACCAAGCATAAAGATATTGTTTTTTGTTGGGTCCCTGGTCATGTTGACGTACAGGGCAATGAACAGGCAGACACTGCTGCGCGGTCAGCAGTACATGACCTACCAGTTTCATATAGAGGGGTTCCATTTACGGACAATTTTGCTGCAATAGCTACCCACCTAAACACCCGTTGGCAACAACGTTGGTCTACTCTGCTCAGTAACAAACTTCAATCTATTAAACCGAGTATTGGTTACTGGCCGTCTTCTTGTCACCAGTGTCGAGGTTGGGAGGCTACTCTCTCCCGTCTTCGCATTGGCCATACTCGTCTTGCTCATGGATATCTCACGGAGAGGCGCCCTGCTCCTCTCTGAGAATTGTCAGGTTCCATTATCGGTCAGCCACATTCTGTTAGACTGCCCACTTTATCAACGAGCACGCAGAATATACCTCCAACGTCGTCTTCGCTCCGCTGCTCTCTCTTTACCTTCCCTTCTCGCTGATGGACCCACCTTTCATCCGGACTCTCTCATTGACTTTTTGACAACAACTGACTTACTTCACAAACTCTGATACCTTCAGCCCTTTCTACCTCAATCTCTTGCTACCCACTACCCCCGCACTATCCCCTGCCCCGCTGTTTTCTGTAACCTTCTGATCATCCCTCCCCCCTTCTGCCGCCCAATACCCTCGCTTCCTTCCCTACCCTGCAGCGCTGTATAGCCCTTGTGGCTTAGCGCTTCATTTTTATTATAATAATAATATATCACCAGAGGAAAAGATGGGCCAGAAATTAATTTCTGGAAGCAGCCAGGAAGCATTGGAGGTGAAGCTGGTTCAAGATGAGGTATTAACAGAGTTTTTCTCTGTGTCTATCTGTATCTGTCACAGGTGACATTGTGAGAACAGGCACCTCAGTACCTGTGCCAGGTCTCACTAATATATCAGTACTAGTCTCGTTCACCACTACTCGTGTCTTCGTGGAAGTGGAATTTGTAGTGAGCAAGATTTGCTCTTATTTTTTTTTGTTGATCTTGGTGCAGTTGATGGTTTGTTTATACTGCAGTGGAAGATGAGGGAAGGTGGGTGTGTGTACCAGCTGGCACTGATAGCGTCACCACTGTTGCTGTCACCACCACTGCTACTGTTGCTGTCACCACCACTGCTACTGCTGCTGTCACCACCACTGTTACGGTTGCTGCCACCGCCACTGCTGCTTTTGCTGACACTGCTGTTGCTGTCACCACCATTGCTGTCACTACCACCACCACCACTAACATTGCTGCTGTCACTAGTAGTACCACTTCAGCCACTACTATTACTTCTATCATGACTACCACCACTTCCCCACTGCCATTTCTACTACCATTACTATCACTTTCACTGTTGTACCAGAAATGTGGAAGATAGCTAATGTAGTTCCTATATTTAAATAAGGGGATAAGTCCATTCCATCAAATTACCGTCCAATAAGCCTGAAGTCTATAGTAGGCAAATTATTAGAATCAATTATAGCTGATATTATTTGAAGTCGCATTGAGGAGTATAATTTGATTAATGAATCTCAGCATGGGTTCACGAGAGGTCGTTCCTGCCTGACAAATTTACTGACGCTCTTCAGTGAAACATTCGAGGCAGCAGACAGTCATAAAGAATATGATACTGTTTATTTATTTGGATTTCAGTGAAGCCTTAGGTGATAGAATACTTCAGAAGAGACTTTAGAAAAGTGGCAGCTCATGGTATAAGAGGATAGAGGCATGAGATTCGCTCTGTAGACTTTGTCCTGAACGATCACAGACGCTCCTGCTCTTGCTAAACAGTCTCCCTACGATCCCCGTTGGGGAGGGGAACCTATACTATCTCCACGATGTCTCATCGTGTGAGGATTAAACCCAAGATTGCTGCCATAAACGACGCCACGAAGCTTGAACTTGCGTCCTCTCTCAACACCTGTCTGCGAGTCAAGTTCTCGAAAATTACTTCTCTGAAAGAAGCTTTCATCGTCACCTTTCTTGATGACGCTGACAAGGAAGGTACTCACACTTCCTGAAATAAAGATCTTAGACGTCCGTGGCTTTACCATCTCCACCTCACCTTACATGATGGCTAAACGGTTTGTGTTCATGAAACACCTTGATAGGTTCATCATAAACATGTCTACTGAGGACATTAAGGTATCACTTGAAGACCTAAATACCTGGGCCAAGATCGACTCTATTGTTAAGATCCCCAACGCTTCCTCGATGCTCAAGATCGTTTCTTGACGTCAACTTGGCAGCCAGAGCACTGTCTGATGGCCTGGCCATCTCCTACTACTTCATCAACCCTCGACAAATTGAGCCAGAACGCTTCAGCCATATAACACCTTGTTGGACGTGCTACTCCTACAATCATTCAACTACCGACTGTCATGTGAAGAACAAGATCTGTTCCACCTGTGGGTCTGAAGGTCACGACTTTCATTCCTGCACCTCTACTCCTGTTCCCACCTGTATTAACTGTAAGAGTGAAAAACCATACTCTGGCAGCTAAATGTCCTGTTCGTAAGGAGATCTTTTCAAAGAAGCTAAAGGAAGACCTTAAGAAGACAACAGGAAAATCTCCTACTTATGCTGCAATAGCCAAGCTTCAGTCTACGACCAAGATTCTACAAGCTACTCAGCAGCCTCCACCAATCACCGCCTCTCCTCTTCCAGACGATATCTCCACGAAAATTTATTACTGCATGATGTATGCACATATGCAAAATGTGGCAAACCCGGGTTCTTTCATCACATCTATAAATGAACTTCTTGCCCTCAACAATATACCATCATTCAGCTTCCCAGCTAGTCCTCCTTCAGCTAATATTTTGAAAATAATTCCGAAAATCGTCAGCTTGGAGGTACCAGATGACTTGCAAGATAAGTTATCTGAAGACGCCACTTGCTCTACTTTGGAATCCACCAATGAGAGACCACCTCCGCCTCAAGCCACCACCACTACAACGGACCAATCAGAGGCCTCGCTGCCCGTCGAGCTTCCACCAGCTCCCACCAATGAGAGACCACCTCCACCTTCCATCACCAACCAATCACCGACCTCGCCTGCCTCTGCGACCAAGCCAACCTTCCTCAACACGCCTGGTGTCTCGTTCTACACCACGAAACCACACAATAACGCAATGCTTGTCCAAGAACTCCTTCACCGGCTCCAGGAAGGGACTGTCAAGTTCACCTGTGACGAAGAATCGCCTGTTGAAAAAAAAAAATCAGGAATCACCTGTTGAGCTAGATGAAATACTCTACAGCCTCCACAATCCGGGACCAAATCCAAAAATCCCATTCAAAGTGCGCCATCTCACAAGAACGAAGTTCAACAATCTCTCCAATGGCTCAGTTGTATAACTAGCTTGCAACTATTCATTGCCTAGCTGAAGATCCAATCGGCCCTACTACAGCTGCTTTCTCTGCCCTTCCTGCGTCTCCTGCCTGCCTCCTGATGTATGACCTCACCTCCTCAGATGCTTACAGCTGATTTCGGCCTCCCTCTTACATCGCCATCGACACGTGTAGTACTTCGGTACCACTTGCACCAAAGTGGTTGGGCCACTTACCTTTATTACCCTCATCTCCTCCACCCTCCCATCCATTTCCAGTATTTCCATCCTTCCTCATCCTCCTTCCTCCCCATCTTACCGCAGCTCTGGTCATATTTGATTGAGAGGCATGGCTTACCAATAGAAAGCAGAGTTTCCATTAATGGGGACTGGTCACTAGTGGAGTTCCACAAGAATCAGTTTTAGGCCCATTGTTGTTCGTAATTTACATTAAGGACCTTGATGAAATTACAAGTGACATTAGTAAATTTGCTGATGATACAAAATTAAGCCGTTTGATTCATTCTGAGGAGGATACCAGTAAACTGCAGGAGGATTTGGACAAATTAATATCTTGGTCTGAGAAATGGCAGATGAAGTTCAATGTGGACAAGTATAAAGTACTTGTCCTTTTGTACCTGTATGTTAGTAGATTGGTGTGGGTCGCACCCTGGGGACAAAATTAACCTAATTTACCCGAAATAGTCTGCATAACCAGGGGCTTTCTATATACTATGTCATAGATGTCAGCTATGATGTCTATACGTTATATCACGTACTTGTAGAAATAAAGATTACATGTGTAATTCTTCATGTGGGTATTAATAATATATTTATTTACTACAAGTACATGTACAAGGTATACAGACCATAGCTGACATCAATGACATACTACTATGTAGAAAGTCCCTTGTTATGCTGAGCATTTCGGGCAAATTATGTCCTTGTACCATTATGCGACCCACACCAGTCGGCTAACACCCAGGTACCCATTTTACTGATGGGTGAACATAGACAACCGGTGTAAAGAAACACGCCCAATGTTTCTACCCGCGCTAGGAATCTAACGTAGACCGTCGCCATGTGAAGGAAGAGCCTTAGCGATCAAGCCACGGGGCCTGATCGGTGAAAGATTAGAATGATTACATCATTCTCTTCATCTTCTCTGTTTTGGACTGAGGAAGCCATTGGCTGACGACACTTTTCCTCAGTAAAGATTTCGAAATGTTGCAAAATTCTCTTTCTTGAACTGCTAAGTAAAGGATACAGGTGCAACTAATGTGACATTTTATTGTGGCCTACTTACCACATTGTCGGTATTTCTACCAACGTTAATACATTCTTCGACTGCTGAGGGTACCTTCATCATTTTTCAGTTTGACTGTCTTAACACCGATTAAGAGGATGGGCTGAACACGCATCATGGAGAGTAATTTGCTCCAGTTATTGACATTGACAGGTATGCGAGACAAACATGTATGTGGTAACTAAAATATTTAAGATGTGTCGCCATTCAATGGTTGGCTACGCATCTTAAATGTACTAGTTAATGCAACCCTAGTGTCCGTAAAGCTTTTTACACAAGTTTTGGTATAAACCTTGGTAATAAATACCGACAAGTTGGTTTAGAGAGACACGTAAGCAAACACTATAACATATTTATTAGAAAACGTTTCGGTCCTGGGACCTTGATCACTTCTAACATACAGAGGTAGAAAGACATTATATATATAGGCGGAGAGTGAGATGTGACGCACGTGACCTGAGGAATGTCATAAGAACATAAAAATGGAGGAACACTGTAGAAGGCCTACTGGCCCATGCGAGGCAGGTCCTTATCAAAACAACCTCTGCCTATGATGAGGACCAGTAGACGATGAAATCATGTGACTCCTGTGTTGGGTTGGTGCTGCTTAAGTATCATGTATGCCAATGTTTTTGAAATTTTGTAGTTTCCAGAACGCAACACTGGAAACTACAAAATTTCAAAAACATTGGCATACATGATACTTAAGCAGCACCAACCCAACAACACAGGAGTCACATGATTTCATCGTCTACTGGTCCTCATCATAGGCAGAGGTTGTTTTGATAAGGACCTGCCTCGCATGGGCCAGTAGGCCTTCTACAGTGTTCCTCCATTTTTATGTTCTTATGACATTCCTCAGGTCACGTGCGTCACATCTCACTCTCCGCCTATATATATAATGTCTTTCTACCTCTGTATGTTAGAAGTGATCAAGGTCCCAGGACCGAAACGTTTTCTAATAAATATGTTATAGTGTTTGCTTACGTGTCACACAAGTTTTAAACCTAAGTGCAGTCACCGGGAAGAGTCAGTCAGGACACTTGTGTACGTTAGATGTTGTGGCCAAGTTGTTTCAAGACTTAGACTCCCTTCACACCCGCCAGGAAAAAATATACGAAAAACACTCAGAGCAGATTAAGACAACATTTCTCCCTAGGAGAGCGTTATCAAGTTAAAATTAATATAAATGTAATGTTTCGAAACATTATGATAATCTTACGATGTTTTGTACGTTTAAACCTTCCTGTTGTCGGCTCATCTCTTTCCACAGAGGGGAAAATAATAACAGGTTAGGTAAGGTTTGTCAGGAAACAGAACAAGTGTTTCTTGAACAGGACCAGGAATAATGGATTTAAGTTGGATAAATTTAGATTTAGAAAGGACATAGGTAAGTACTGGTTTTCTAACAGAGTTGTAGATGTGTGGAACAGTCTTCCCAGTGGGGTGATAGAGGCTAGGACCTTGGGTAGCTTTAAGAAGAGACTGGACAAATATATGAGTGGGAGGGGCTGGGTTTGATTGGTGTTGGGGGGTGCGGGAGTTGTTTCTTGAGTAGCTTTAGGTAGATGTCGTTTTGATAAGGACCTGCCTCGTATGGGCCAGTAGGCCTTCTGCAGTGTTCCTACATTCTTATGTTCTTATGTTCTTAAAAGCTGGCTAAGAGAGGGTATGAAAAAACTACAGATGTGAATTAAGACATATTTGCAGCGTTAAAACATTTTACTAATTAAAGAAGTCATTACCTAAAACTTTGTGTAGTTTTAAAAATCGGTTAGATAAATACATGAATGGGTGTGGGTGGGTGTGCGCTGGACCTGATTACCTTGTGCTACTAGGTCAGTTGCCGTGTTCCTTCCTTAAGTGAATGTGACCTGGCCTGACTAGGTTGGGGCATTGGCTTAAGCCGGTAGGAGACTTGGACCTTTAAGGGTGATGGACTGATTACATCGTCTTCAAGTATCTTTTGCTTCTATCAACTTTTCTGTACTCGACTGAAGAAGCTACTGTGTAGGCGAAGCGTTTCATAATAAAGATACCTAACTGTTGCATATGTGTCTTACCTAACAGACTTGGACCTGCCTCGCATGGGCCAGTAGGCCTGCTGCAGTGTGAAGAATTGAGACACTTATGCAATTCTTCAACTTGTCGGTTTTCAAAACCATTCATCACACTGCTGCAGTGTTCTTTATGTTCTTACTGGCTGAACGGTTCCTGAATGAAATATCTGACTTCGCAAGCACCTCCTAACGTCGTGTGTCATGCCAGTATTGTCCTGTGAAATATTCACTAGTTGTGGATGATGTTGATCCACTTGCACTGGTATACAGTACCGACAAGTTGAAGAATTAGACACATGTGCAACATCTGGGTATTTTTATTGTAGACGTTCCGCCATCCAGTGACTTTATCAATACAGATTCAAGGATATAATTGTTAGACAGAATTATATACAAAATATGAAATAATCAGTCCATCAGTCTTGGGGTTGGTTAAGAGCACCGTAGTTGTCAAGAGTCGGACTCTTCACCAGCTTCAATGCTGAGGGACTGATTACCTCATGTTTTGTATATACTTCTACAGTCTAACAATTAGGTAATTGAATTTGTATTGATAAAGCCACTGGATGGCGAAACGTCTAGAAAAACGATACACAGCTCTCCGAACTCGTTATAATTATCACATAAAACATCAACACAGTCACCTCTGCCCACGCAACTGACAATCCTATATTACAAATTGACAGTGATCTTGTTATATCAAGACGTCAATGAAATCTTCACCAAGCTCTTGGTTAACGAACTAGCTTTACTTACGATAAAAGTTTTCATTTAACTGAGTTTGCCCGATAAATAAGTCTAGTAACAATGTGCTCCATAAAGGAGAGTTGAAGGTTAAACTCACTAGAAGTGTATCACTGGAGAGGTGAGTGTATCACTGGAGAGGTGAGTGTATCACTGGAGAGGTGAGTGTATCACTGGAGAGGTGAGTGTATCGCTAGAGAGGTGAATACAACCTCAACCGTCGCTCCATGAATGTTGTGTGTGTGTGTTGCCTCTCGTATTGAGAGGATCATAGCAGGGGCCTACCTCCCTCTTAACCCCCCCCCTTCCCCACCTCTCCCTCCTGGAGGGTTTTAGTGGGAGGGAGATGGGAAGGGGTTGTCCCAGGGGGGCGCTAAGGGGAGCCTCTCTGACCCCTTAATATAAGAACAGAAGGAAGACGGAGTACTGCAGCATGACCCATGCGAGGCAGGTCCATGTCACTCCCCTGCTTCGACCAATGACCTACCTGGTCAGGTCACTTCCACTTAAGGAAGGAGCATGGCATAAGACCTAATAGCACAAGCTAGTCAGGTTTAACTCACACCCACTTATGTATTTATCTAACCTATTTTTAAAACTACACAAGGCCTTACCGGTACTCGGGAGTTTATTCCACTCATCTACAACTCTATTACCAAGCAAGTGCTTTCCTGTATCCTTCCTAATATGGTATTGGTCACCATACTCTTGCTTACCTGTAAGTCACAAACTCCTTCCCTCAAGTTTTACTTATTTTTGACCATCTCCCTCCCCCTCACTTGCCCTCTACCTCCTCCCCCCTCCTCTTCGCCTCGTCCTTCCCCCCCATCCTCCTCCCCATCTTCTTTCACCCCGGTGGAAATAAATCACAATGTTTAACTTTACTGGGTTATCCTACATTAAATCAACAAAATTTTTGTATAATTTACCCATAAGTTATATCATCAAGACCACAAGAACATCGTTATGAACCTAGAGCTTTGATACACACCACCACCACCTTGCAGTGCCACCATGCTGTGAGTGCCATATGTATTGGTCTGGCACTCTGTTACACACACACACACACACACACACACAGAACCATACATAGGTATGATGAAGCTCATGGAGCAGGGAGAGAAGACCTAGGAGCGATCAGTGAAGAGGCGGGGCCAGGAGCTGAGTCTCTACCCCTGCAACCACAAATAGGTGAGTACAGACACACCTTTGCGGGTCTCGGGCCATTCCTCTTGCTTTCTTTCTCTAGCTAACGCTAAAATTTTCTGCTTTGTTTATTTTAGTCTTGGCGAGGTCACTGTAGCCGCTGTCAAGTAAGGTTATTTAGGTACAGATGCATCTAAGTACGTAAGAAGAAAGAAGAACTTAAGAAAGAAGGAACACTGCAGCAGGCCTACTGACCCATGCGAAGCAGGTCCATGCCACCCCCTGGCCTAGAATAATGACTACCTATACACAAATACCCGCACATAAAAGAGAGAAGCTTACGACGACGTTTCGGTCCGACTTGGACCATTGACTTTGTCATGTGCGACGTTGCCACGTGTGTCAAGTGACAGGCAAGCCAGCACACACACCTCCACCTACACCTCTCACTATGTTCATTAGTACCAAAGTTCAGTTCATCTGGACTAGAGATTGTTCAGACTCGTTCAAACGGTTGAAGCATCTGCTTTCCTCTGCTCCAGTGTTGAGTCCTAATTTCAATCTTTCCATCTTTTTACATATAGATGCGAGTGTTATGCAGTGGGCACTGTGCTGCTCCAACAGTCAACATCCACTGATATTCTCCATCCTATATGTTACTATTCATCTAAGCTCAAACGACACCAGAAAAATTATGCTATAGGTCTTGTGGTGTCCTTTGAACATTTTGACAAGTATTTGGGCACTTCCCCATTTAAAATTTATGTAATTTTATGCCCAAATACCTTTTGTTACTTGCTATCTCAAATTCAGTAAAGTAACTTAATCCCTCCAGCCCATATTAACTATGTATACTCATGTCATGTCTAATTATTATATTTATATATTCACAGTATTGTGTGTAAGGAGACATAAGCTGAGTGTTGAGTGGGTAGTGTCGTGTGGGCGATGGTACTGCGTGACAACACTGTCTTGCCGCAGACCCCCCATCCTCACTACACACTTTAAGCTGTTTCATACTCAGATGTCCATACTACATAGCATTCCACAACCACTACTTAAGAGTGGAATGCAGTCTCCTCTACTATGATCGAGCCTCATCGTGCCCTACTCATCTACGTTATCCTGTCTCTACACTGATGTACATAACCACGAGTATGCAGAGATACGATACTGTGTACTGCCCTGGTATGAGGGGCATATCCTATTGACGAACGCTGTGAAATTGTAGAGGTGCTTGGCACAAGAGAGAGACTGATTAATGTTTATATTAAATTGTATTGATATGAGTAATCAGTAATAATGTGAAAGACCTTAATGCAACTCCTAGTGCGACCGTCTGTCGTGTTGGGGGGGGGTGTTGCAACCCCTGAATGGGTTGCAATGATAATTATGTATATATATAATTATTACCTTTTCATATAATTTTATATTGCTTGTATTTGCGATAATAGCTAAATCGTAAATGTATTGCTTTATATTGTTATTTGACTTATGTTGTTAGGATGTAACATATTAAGTGCTCAGTTCAAGTCTTGATTGTCAAACTACTGTAATTATCGCTTATAGCTCGTTAGACTGCCGGCTTCTGAGCTGCAGTTGTCCACGTTGCTATCACGTGATCGAGGGGGGGGGGGTGTCCTCACCTCGCCTAAAGTATTCAGTCTGTTCTAGACTCTCTTGGAGGTTGGACAGATTGTCTGTCTCATTATTCTTGTTAGTTCTGTAGAACTCTGTTCACAGAACCTTGTATAGACTTAGCGATTTTCGACGTTGTACTGAGGTTGTGTGTTTCATAGACACTGAGTAACTCGGGTCCTGAACTATAGCTTATGACTTAATTTGTACTGGTTTCTGTGTATTATCACAGTCGGGGATTTTCTTATGCTGAACTTAGATTCAGTAGTATGGGAGTTTTGTGACTTTTGTGGAGGATCTGCAGATGGTCCCTACTTAGTGTCGTTATATTATCTCCTTGTTCCTGATTCTGTGTCGCAGTTGCTTGTTGTATGGCTATTGGGCTTAGCATTCATTTTTGTTCAAGCAGACTGTTCTGGTTGCCAGTCGGTTAAGAAATTAGTTTATCTGAGGACTTTGTCAGTCACTTGTTTAAGTCTAGTCGAGTCGTGAGACATAGTGAACTACTTAGAGGACTTACACACATACACACTTACTTGTACATATTTGTAATATCTTATTAAATGTTGATGTACCAGACGGTATTTAAGAATTATAAATGTGATATGTGATTTCAGCACAATAATATTGTACTTGAGAGAAGTGATATTATTTTGATTACTGTGATTAATTTAATTTATTTTGATAATATACCTCTAGACAACTTAATGATTAATAAATTTATTAAATTTTAATTTCTCTAGTTAGTAGCCTACCAGTTGTAATCCTGAAGCACTATTGAATAATACTGAATTCTAATGGATAATTGGACAAGGATACTGACTACTTGTTACAAAAACCCAGTAACAGGCTGGATGCTAGAAGGGCAGTCCTTTCTAGTATTCTCTGGAGATCTCTAAACTTTTAGAATCGCGTTTTTTGTAACATCTAGTAACATTAATTGTGATAGATCTTTTAAAGTCGTGACCCGAGAAGCTCGACACCAACGTTCAAACGCCACTGCTTTCCCTCGGGCAAAATCTAAATAAGTTTGTCCTGTTTGCCGTTTCATGGAACGAAAAGCTATTTGGTAACTAATAGGGAGCATGTCATATGCTTCTAAAATAGTTCTCTTTACTACGTCGTACTGGACATAAAACTCATATGGTAAGGAGGCGACACAAGACTGCGCCTTTCCATATAGAGACGTGTGCAGCAATGTGGCCCATTTGTCTTTGGGCCAGCCCATTGAACGTGCCTGATTCTCAAAAATTTCGAAGAATTCATCTAAGTTTGTTTCGTTAAACTTAGGTACCATCAGAGCTGCTTTATGCAAGTCAAACCCGGTTACCGTGCTCTTTCTTCCGGAACTCCCTTCTGCTTTGTTTCAAAAAGAAACCTTTCACGCCTAAATTCTTCCTAGTTTAGACGTCTTCTAGCTTCGATTTGAGAGTTTTGTAATAGTAATATGCGTTCTATTCTCTCTAGTTGTTCGGAGGTGAAATTCCCAAGAGGTAATGACACCGAGGGGAATTCGGGCGTCTTCTCCGGAAGTATTTTGGGACGAGCACCAGTCCTAAAATTATCCCCGTCATTTAACTGAGGGTTCGTTCCAACCACCGATACATACTCCGGGGAAATGAACGGGGGAGAGCTTTGAGACGACTGAGTAGTAAGGCCTTGTAAACCCTGGCTCAACTTCATTATTTAAGGCAGTTCCCGTCCGTGGGATTTCTACTTCCTCGAACTGGGAAATAAAATTATCTTCCAAATCTAGTTCTGGCATTGCTTGGGATTTCGGAAATAATCTATCCTTAATTAGGGACCTAAGAGTCTCTGCGCTATGGTATCTATTATAAGGTATATCTAACTGTCTAGCTATTTGCCAACACGTCTGTAATTTTAAAGTGTCAAGAGTAGCCTCTGTTAATTCATCTAATAATGACTTAATTTCTGGATCCATTTTCTTAATTCTCGCAAGGGAGCTTAATTTTAAAGCAAAACAAATATGTACTTCAGGGTAAGTAGCTCCCGGACAGACAACCCATTTGTTACGACTTAATCTTCACCGTAACAATAGGGGCACAAATAACTCCATTTGTTTTTTGTTAGTTTTATTTTATTACCAATCATTTAGTTTCATTGGTATTTGGTTAGTGAATTAAAATAGCCACAAGCAATTATAAATGAAATACTGTACAGCAAGAAACCCAATCTTACGTTCAAATTCTCATTAACAGAGAATGATACAATATTATTATTATTATAATCAAAAAGAAGCGCTAAGCCACAAGGACTATACAGGAATGATACAATAATTTCAATTAATAATCTACTAATCTCACCATTTAACTCTTTTAGAAAGGTCTAGGGTAACGAAATAGTTATCTTTCATAAGTGACATGAATTACCAGACTTCAGGAAACTAATGGTAAAGGCAAGACAATAGACTTGGTATAAAGTTTTAGTTTAAGCTAGGAGCTTTGGGTTGAAGACCCGTACCGAGTCAGAGCTAGGAGCTGACTGACTCATAAGAACATAAGAACGAAGGAACACTGCAGAAGGCCTACTGGCCCATGCGAGGCAGGTCCAAGTCTCCTACCGGCTTAAGCCAATGCACCCAACCTAGTCAGGTCAGGTCACATTGACTTAAGGGAGGAACACGGCAACCGACCTGGTAGCACAAGCTATCAGGTCTAACTCACACCCACCCACATCCACTCATGTATTTATCCAACCTATTTTTAAAGCTACACAACGTTCTGGCCTCTATAACGGTACTTGGGAGTTTGTTCCACTCATCCACAACTCTATTACCAAACCAGTACTTTCCTATATCCTTCCTGAATCTGAATTTTTCCAACTTAAAACCATTGCTGCGAGTCCTGTCTAGGCTAGATATTTTCAGCACACTATTTACATCCCCTTTATTTATTCCTGTCTTCCATTTATACACCTCAATCATATCCCCCCTAATTCTACGTCTTTCTAGAGAGTGCAGATTCAGGGCCCTTAGTCTATCCTCATAGGGAAGGTTTCTGATACATGGGATCAACTTTGTCATCCTCCTTTGTACATTTTCCAGAGAATTTATATCCATTCTGTAATAAGGTGACCAAAACTGAGCAGCATAATCTAAATGAGGCCTAACCAAGGATGTATAGAGTTGAAGAACAACCTGAGGACTCCTATTATTTATGCTTCTTGATATGAAGCCAAGGATTCTATTAGCTTTATTGCGAACACTTATGCACTGTTGTCTTGGTTTCAGATTACTGCTAACCAGAACTCCTAAATCTTTTTCGCAATCCGTAATATTAAGATCTACATTATTTAGTTTATATGTGGCATGGTTATTGTCCTGTCCAACATTTAGAACTTTGCATTTGTCTATATTAAACTGCATCTGCCACTTCTCCGACCACTGCATCAGTCTATTCAAATCTTCCTGGAGTGCTCGAATGTCCTCGTCAGAATGAATTCGACGGCCTATTTTGGTGTCATCGGCAAACTTGCCGATGTCGCTCTTTATGCCCTCATCTATGTCGTTTATGTAGATTGTGAACAGCAGGGGGCCCAACACTGACCCCTGTGGAACACCGCTCGTGACACTTCCCCACTCTGATTTCTCCCCATTTATGCAAACTCTCTGCTGCCTATTTGTCAACCATGCCTCTATCCAGGAAAAAATTTCTCCTCCTATTCCATGTGCTTTAATTTTCCTCAATAGTCTCTGATGTGGGACCCTGTCAAAGCCTTACTGAAGTCCATATACACAATATCATATTCATTACTATGATCTACCTCCTCAAATACCTTAGTGAAAAAAGTTAATAAATTCGTAAGGCAGGAACGCCCCTTTGTAAAACCATGCTGAGATTCGTTGATTAATTTATGCTTTTCAAGGTGGCTACGAACTGCCTCGGCAATTATTGATTCCATAAATTTTCCCACTATGGAGGTTAGGCTTATTGGTCTATAGTTCGAAGCTAAGGACCTGTCACCTGTTTTGAAAATAGGTATCACATTTGCCATTTTCCACTTATCTGGCACCATGCCAGTTTGTAGTGATATGTTGAAAAGATTAGCCAAAGGTGTGCTTAGCTCCTCTTTACATTCCTTTAGAACCCTTGCATACAGTTCATCAGGGCCTGGGGATTTGTTAGGTTTTAATTTATCTATTTGCCTAAGGACCTTTGTCACTTGTGACCCTAATAGTGCACAGTTTATTATCGCCCTGTTCTACATAATTTATCATTACTGGAATATCGTGGTATCTCCTGTGTAAAAACTGAGAGGAAGTATGTGTTAAAAATTCTACACATTTCTTATCACTGTCAGTGAGCTGACCCGAGGAACTTTTGAGTGGGCCTATCTTGTCCCTGATCTTACTTCTGTATACCTGAAAGAATCCCTTTTTGGGTTAGTCTTCGATTTTTCTTGCAACTTTAACCTCATAATCTCTTTTTGCTTTTCTAATTCCCTTTTTTATTTCTCTCTTTAACTGAATTATCGATTTCTCAATTGCCCCTCTCCTCTTTTGATTTGCCTATTATTGCCTCTCTTTTGACCATCAGATATTTTAATCTATTGTTCATCCATTTAGGATCATTTTTGTTTGATCTGATTTCCCTATTTGGAACATAATTTGACTGAGCGCTAGAACTATTTCCCTGGAAAGCTCATATCGGCAACCATCACCACCTACCTGACCCTTAGTCAGGTCATTCCAGTTCAGCCCACCTAAGTAATTTTTCAGTCCCATGAAATCAGCCAAGCGAAAGTCAGGGACGGAGACTTGATTGCCATTATTAGGGGAATTCCATGATATATTAAAACTGAGTGATTTGTGATCACTTTCCAAGCTCTTCATTAACCTCAAGATTATTAATTAGTGTTTCCCTACTGGCAAGACCAAGTAAAAGGGGGTTATTTCCCCCAGTTGGCTCTGTCACAAACTGTTTTAATAAAACAATCCGGGATCGTATCAAGAAAGTCACCTGACTCTAAATTTCCTGTCAAATTGCCCCGTCAATCTGTCTATAGTTGAAATCTCCCATTAGCACAACATTTTCGTATGTAGATGCCTTACGAATTTCGTCCCATAGAAGTTTACTGCACTCCCTATCAAGATTTGGGGCCCTGTAAACCCAAAACCCAAAATTAGTTTTTTTTCAGCCCTCGGAAGCTGTAACCCAAACAGATTCGTGGCTGACGCTTCTAATTTAATATCTTGTCTAACACAACAAAATTTAAATTGTCTCTGACATACATCGCTACTCCCCCACCTTTCCTGTTGACCCTGTCAGTGTGGAATAATTTATAGCCTTGTATGTGACATTCAGAGGGCATCTCTCTATCTTTCAGATTGAGCCAGGTCTCTGTTATAGCAATAATATCTATGTTTCCTGCACTTGCAATTAATCTTAGTCATCTATTTTTATTTCTTACACTCCTGCTATTAGTATAGTAAACCTTAAGGGAGCTAGTCCCTTGCTGCCCTCTGCTGTCCCCTTTGTTTGCTGACCTGATCTATTGTCTTTATTTATAACTTCATGCTGAATGCCCTTTTTTACATTTACTGTTTCCAACCCAAGTGTTGCAACCTGTTGTTTCCCACACACACCATACCCCTATCTTCCATCAGTTTAAAATCATAGGCATTTCACCAATGGCCTTTTCAAACGAGTCTGCAAATGCTACCACCCCCGCCCCAGAGAGATGTACCCCATCCCTTGCATACATATCATGTTTGCCATAAAAGTTGTTCCAGTTGTCAATGAATGGGATTGCAAGTTCCTTGCAGTATCTGTCTAGCCAGCAATTTACACCAATTGCCCTAGACAACCATTCATTTCCTACTCCCCTTCTAGGCAAGATGCTACATATGATTGGGATCCCTCCCTTAGACTTAATGAAATCTATAGCTGACCTGTACTTATCTAGCAGCTCTTCTCTCCTACCCTTCCCAATATCATTTCCACCAGCACTGAGATAATGGGCTTGCTCCCATTACCTGACATGATATTATCCAGCCTGTTGACAATGTCCCCAACACCAGCTCCAGGGAAGCACACTCTATCTCTCATCTTCTTATTCCTATTACAAAAAGCACGGTCAATGTATCTTACCTGAGAGTCACCAACCACAAGAATGCGCTTACCTCCATTAGCAGGGGCAGTAGTACCCTTACCTTCACTGGCCACTGAAGTACATTCATCCTGAAGAACAGAGAAGCGATTTCCTACCTTCAGATCTTCACTCTTAACTTTCCTTACTCTGATGCGCCTTCCATTACTGTGAACTACTCGCCACTTGTAGCAGGTGCTGGGCTGCACCTCACTGCTGGTAGCCGTTGCTGCCTCCCCAACTACAGCCTCCTCACAGCGAGAGACAGACTGCACCTCGCTGCTAGAAGCCTCATTCCCCACAACTCCAGCCACCTCACACTCTCTCCCAGACCCATTGAGGTGGACCTTCAGCCTCCTAATCTCCTCCTGGAGAAGCAAGACCTCCTCCTTCAACTCTCCAACCTCAATTTTTAAAACACTGCAGAAGCAAGCCATGCTTTGTAACCGTCCACACTAATCCCCAAAGCAGCTCAGGGTCTGTGACCTCACGTGACGACTGACCACTGACCACTCAACTACTTCATAGTATGACTTCAGCTCTGCCAGAAGGCGACGCGTGGCGTCAATTCTAGAACCACCAATTGGTCACTACAGTAGTGGTTACACATTCGTAATACCTAACCTAATAATAATATAATATAATATTATAATTATAATAATCATGGGGAAAGATATAATATAATATAATACAAAGAGAGTACTTTTGATGATTTATACTGTACCCGATAATAATATATAGTGGAACCTGCTTTATCTAGCTAGTAATAAAGTGGTTCGCGATATATTATTATAGAACTTATTTTAACCAGGCCTTTTATTTTTGTATATAATGGAGTGAAGTAGGGGCGCGTAACAACCACCACTACCAGCACCAACACTACCAGCACTACCAGCACCAGCACTACCAGCACCAGCACTACCAGCACAACCACTACCAGCACAACCACTACATGCACCACTACCAGCACTACACACTCAAAGTCCTATTCAGCCTATTAGAATTGACGTCCAGCCACGAATTACACGAACCCTTTCCACATCACTCCCCCCTCAGGCTGTATAATTCCGGTTAGCGGCTCTTTTATTGATCTTGACTACAGTCCCAATAAGCACCACCACTACCAGCACCCACCCCCCTACCGTAACCTCAGTTTAGCGCTCACCACTGATTACTACACTACCACCATACCAGCACACCACCACCACTCCACACCACCCAGCACACCACCACTACAGCACCCACACCAGCAACCCACCAGCACCACACCAGCACCAACCACACCAGCACCACCACCAGCCGCACCAACACCCAGCACCACACACTCCAGCACCACCACTACCAGCACCACCACTACCAGCACCACCACTACCAGCACCACCACTACCACCACTACCAGCCACCCCACTACCATCCACCACCAGCCACCACTACCAGCACCACCACACCACCCATACCAGCACTACCATACCCACCACCACTACCAGTACCACCACTACCAGTACCACCACTATCCACCACCACCACTACACACCATTACCACCACCACACTACCAGCACCACCACTACTACCCACCAGCCTACCAACACCAGCACCACCACTACTAGCACCACCACTACCAACCCCACTCAGCACCACCACTACTACCAGCCACCACCAGCACCACACTACTAGCCCCCACTACCAGCACACCACTACACGCACCACCACTCACCACTACCAGCACCACCACCACTACTACTAGCAGCACCACACACCACTACTACCAGCACCACCACCACCACCAGCACCACCACCACACTACCAGCACCACCACACACAGCACACCAGCACCACGCACCACCACTACAAAAAAAATAGCACCACCACTCACTACAACCTACCACCACCAACCACTACTACTACCACCACCACACCAACAGCACCAGCACCACCACCACTACTACCACCACCAACAGCAGCAGCAGCACCACCCCCACACTACTACCACCACCAACAGCAGCACCCAGCTACCACCACTACTATCACCACCAACAGCAGCAGCAGCACCACCACCACTACTACCACCAGCACTGCAGCACCACCACCACTACTACCACCAACAGCAGCAGCAGCACCACTATACTACCACCAACAGCAGCACCACCACTACTTACCACCACCACCAGCAGCACACCACTACTACCACCACCAACAGCAGCAGCAGCACCACAACCACCACCACACTACTACCACCAACAGCAGCAGCAGCACCACCACCACCACCACTACACCAGTACCACCACCACCACCACTACACCACCACCACCACCACAACCACTACTACTACCACCACTCTACCACCACCACCACTACTACTACCACCACTACTACTACCACCACTACTACTACCACCACTACTACCACCACCACTACTACCACTACCACCACTACTACCACCACCACTACTACTACCACCACCACCACCACTACTCCCAAACCAACACCACCACTACCACCACCACCACTACTACCACCACTACCACCACTACCACCACCACCACTACTACCACCACTACTACCACCACCACCACCACTACTACCACCACCAACCACTACTACCACCACCAACCACCACCACACTACCACCACCACCACTACCACACCACCACCACTACTACACCACCACCACTACTACACACCACACTACTACCACCACCACTACTACCACCACCACTATCACTACTACCACCACCACCACCACCACCACTATCACTACTACCACCACCACCACTATCACTACTACCACTACCACCAGCACTACAGCACCACCACTACCACCACACTAGCAGCACCACCACCCAGCACTACCACACTAGCACCAACACCACTATCAGCAACCACCAATACCACCACTTCCAGCACCACTACTACCAGCACTATCACCAGCACCACCACTACCAGCACCACTACTACCAGCACTATCACCAGCACCACCACATACCAGCACCACCTTAAATCAGCACTACCACATACCAGCACTACCACTATCAGTTCCACTACATACTAGCATAACGACTGCCAGCACCACTACATACTAGCATAACGACTGCCAGCACCACTACATACTAGCATAACGACTGCCAGCACCACTACATACTAGCATAACGACTGCCAGCACCACTACATACTAGCATAACCACTACCAGCATTACTACTATTAGCACTTCCACTACCAGCATTACTACTAGTAGCACTTCCACTACCAGCATTACTACTACCAGCATCACCACTACCAGCATTACCACTAGAAGCATTACCACTACCAGCACCACCACTACCAGCACCATCACTACTAGCACCATCACTACTAGCACTACCACTACCAGCATTACTACTAGCACTACCACTACCAGCATTACTACTACTAGCACTACCAGCATTACTACTACTAGCACTACCAGCATTACTACTACCACTACCATCATTACTACTACTAGCACCACCACTACCAGCATTACTACCAGCACCACCACTACCAGCATTACTACTACCAGCACCACCACTACCAGCATTACTACTACCAGCACCACCACTACCAGCATTACCACTACCAGCACCAGCATTACTACTACCAGCACCACCACTACCAGCATTACTACTACCAGCACCACCACTACCAGCATTACTACTACACACACCACTACCAGCATTACCACTACCAGCACCACCACTACTAGCATTACCACTACCAGCATTACCACTACCAGCATTACCACTACCAGCACCACCACTACCAGCACCACGACTACCAGCACCACGACTACCAGCACCACCACTGCCAGCACCACTACTACCAGCACCACTAGCACTGCCACTGCCAGCACCTGCACTTCCAACACATACCAGTACTACCACTGTCAGCACCACATACTAGCACCAGCACATTCACACTTCCAGCAGCACCACCACCACATTCCAGCATCACCACCTCTTACCAGTACTACCACAATCCAGCACCGGTATATTCTAATTTTTCATTGTTGGTGGGCAGTAGAGCACTCAGCTCACACACTGAGGTCTGTGGTTCAATTTCCGGCACGGGTAGAAACATTGGGCGTGTTTCCTTGTTCACCTAGCAGTAGGTAGGTACCTGGGTGTTAGTCGACTGGTGTGGGTCGCATCATGGGGACAGTATTAACCTAAGTTACTGGAAATGCTCTACATAACCAAGGAATTTCTGTATAGTATGTCACTGTTTTTTTTATACACAGGGTTTGACAACATTAGGTTAAAGATTTCTAACTTGTCAACAGCTGTTGACAAGTTAAGGATTCCTAACTTTATTGACAAGATCTGTTACCTACATCAGCTCATTTAAAAGCTTTTTTTTTTTTATTGTTATGAGACATACAAGTAGGGAACAGGATGAAGTTGGAGCCATCTGTGGGTCAGCATTTTCATTTACTCACACTTTATTTCGTTGTTGTTGTTATGCTGTATGAAAATGTTCTAGACTCGAGTCATCCTGGGAATAAATGATCTCAGATGTAGTGATGTCCTGGAGAAGGATACACTCAGAGTGAAGTTGCTGCTTCCTGCCAGCCTTGTGGTGTAGAAGCTCGCTTCTCTCTGTCCTCGGAGTTAATCACTGAGGAGACATAGTGTAGAGCCTGCATTTTTCAGTGCTTGAAGTTTTGCCAAGAGTACCTGGTGCTATACTCGGTCGAAAATACCAGCAATATCCAGTGCTACCACACAGCTGAGTTTGGATTCATCCAGTGACTGGTGCCACTTAGTGGCACCAGCAGCAGAGTAACCTTTGATGAAGCTATATTGACGATCACAAAGTAGTGAGTGGTAGTCAAAAAACTGTCATTTGTCTAGAGATTATTGTCTCAAGGATGTTACCAGTGATTGACAGGAGTGACACTGGTCTGTAGTTGCTGATTTCTGCTCTGCTCTTCTTTTTGTGAACAGGGACTACATTTACCTCTTTCAACAGAGAGGGCCATTTACACTGTACTAGGCAGTGCTGAAAGATGCGAGTTAGAGGTGCTGCTAGCTGGTCTGCAAATCTTCTCAGCAATCTTGGGCTCAGCTTGTCTGGGCTCAGTTTTTTCTTGGTCCAGCGATTTAAGAAGATACACCGGCATTGTCACCACTGACAGCTTTGACAGCTATGGTCTGTATAAGTTGTATCATGTACTTTTAGAAATAATGATTATTATCATTATTATTAATTCGTCTTTCTTTTTGAGGTTATGGAAGCAAATTAGATTTTTTTTTTTTTTTTTTTTTTTTTTTTTTTTTTTTTTTTTTTGGGGGGGGGGAGGTTGTGTGTGTGTGTTAGGTTCTATTAATTTAACAAATGAGAACATACAAGTTAATATCACTGTTTAATTCTGATTTTAGTATGAAAACCAAGTGATCAAATGTAAAATTATCGCTGATCGTAGTTGATAACGAGAGGTTATAATTTACATCTCATTATCAAACTATGTCAAGATTGTATGATCAAAGCTGAGATATTAAATCTGGTTCTTGTTGTACTGCAAAAGTTCAGGAAATAGTTAATTTGTATTGCAGTATTATTTTCTGATGATCCGTATGACGCTAAACATATCAGTGCATTAATGGCTGACAGGGAGAGGTAACCTTCACAGTTATTTACTAGATCTCACCTGCCATCTTTAACATGATAAACTTGTTAACCTCTGAGCCATATTTCATGTCTTCTTGCATTTCTGTCTAATATATATTTCAAACCCTTCAGAGAAGGTGCCTTATTGATGGTTAAGCGCTCTTGCTTCATAAAAACATGGTACGATCCTCTCTTGGGTCGACTCTGATCGTCTCTTATTCGCTGTGTGACCCATTACGTATTTAACGCTTCCATGTATTCAATAAATTATATTTAAGACGGTGCTCTCTAGATCTGAAGAGCTATTTTGGAAAGAGGCTTTTGGGACATAACTAATTATTTAGATGTTGACAGGGACGGAGACGGGAGATGAAGGGGGAAGGGTAGACGAGTGCACAGTGTGTTCCTAGTTATCATATTCTAGATTACGTACATTCAGTTTCTGTACTAATGGAGAGGTTCATTAGTTGTCCTTTGTCAGATGTCAGCCAGAGAGCTATGTGTTAGTGTCATCTATGATAAAAATTGACAACTATATACACTGTAATTTATGTTGATATAATTATTGGTGGAAGTGTGGTTGATACGTGCAGGTTCACCACCGTCCATATAATTTCAATTACCCAAACATACACCTTAAAACGTATTTCCATCACTGGTTGTTGAGCAAGAGTCACTGGTATGGTCATCCTCGCACTAGTTGATACCTTGAATATATATTATCTTGAATCACGAAATCGTAATGACATGATTGTGTTGTTATTTCGCGAGTCATGATGACGGCTTTGAGGGGACTTGAGATAGAGTACGACACGGCCACGCTGGTGTGGGATTTTCATCTGTAAAAAGCTGCATTTGTGTCAGTGGTGGCCTATGCTAACCTTACATAAATAACCTGCACATAGAAGAGAGGAGCTTACGACGACGTTTCGGTCCGACTCGGACTATTTACAAAGTGACTCACGAAATCGTAATGACACGATTGCAAACAAACCATACCCCGGCCGGGATTGAACCCGCGGTCATAGTCTCAAAACTCCAGCCCGTCGTGTTAGCCACTAGACCAGCTAGCCACAATAAGATTCATCCAACTAGGTATATTTCTACACCATAGGAAGGTTAGCACAGGCACCACTGTGAGACTCTCTGACCGCGGGTTCAATCCCGGCCGGGGTATGGTTTATTTACGAAGTGACTTTGTAAATGGTCCAAGTCGGACCGAAACGTCGTCGTAAGTTCCTTTCTTCTATGTGCAGGTTATTTGTGTATCGTTCCAGTCACGGTATTGTGCCTTTTTTGTTATTCATGCTAACCTTCCTATGATGTATAGAAATATAACTAGTTGAATGAATCTTATTAGAACCAACTGGCCTAGTGGTGACCTGTGAGTTCTAGAACTCTGCTGTCCTGGGTTCGAGCCATAACCGTTTTGTGATTCACTGGATACATCTTTTTGCATAAACCCGAGTGAGTGAGAGTGAGTGAGAGTGAGTGAGAGTGAGTGAGAGAGAGTGAGAGAGAGTGAGAGAGAGTGAGAGAGAGTGAGAGTGAGAGAGTGAGAGAGAGTGAGAGAGAGTGAGAGAGAGTGAGAGAGGGTGAGAGAGGGTGAGAGAGGGTGAGAGAGGGTGAGAGAGGGTGAGAGAGGGTGAGAGAGGGTGAGAGAGGGTGAGAGAGGGTGAGAGAGGGTGAGAGAGGGTGAGAGAGGGTGAGAGAGGGTGAGAGAGGGTGAGAGAGGGTGAGAGAGGGTGAGAGAGGGTGAGAGAGGGTGAGAGAGAGAGTGAGAGAGGGTGAGAGAGAGAGTGAGAGATGAGAGAGAGTGAGAGTGAGAGAGAGTGAGAGTGAGTGAGAGTGAGTGAGAGTGAGTGAGAGTGAGTGAGAGTGAGAGTGAGTGAGAGTGAGTGAGAGTGAGTGAGAGTGAGTGAGAGTGAGTGAGTGAGAGTGAGAGAGAGAGTCGTTTTCTCATGGTGTTATTGATCCTTATAATGTCACAATGACCAGAAAGTAAATGCTAGAAAAATCAATATTTACCAAATACAAAATACAGGAACCATTAATATATTTTACGCTGCCTCTTGTGCTGGAATAAGGATAATAATAATATTTCTACAAGTACATGTACGAGGTATAGAGACAGCTGACATCAATGACATACTACTATTTAGAAAACCTCTTGTTATACTGAGTATTTCGGGCAAATTAGGCCAGTTTTGTCCCAGGATGCGACCCACACCAGTCCACTAACACCCAGGTACCTATTTTATACCGATGGGTAAACATGGACAACCAATGTAAAGAAATACCTCCAATGTTTACACCCCTCTCCCGAGAATCGAACCCGGACCCTCACCGTGTGAAGCGAGAGCTTTTGTCACGAGGCCACGGGGCACCGTAATGATATGAGATGACTATCAACGAAGGTCATGTATAACATGAGCTTCATTGATGTGATCATGAATGATAAATACCTAAATAGTTATTGCAGATTAACGTAAATTAATTTGTTACTGCTAGCCGAGAATAACCAGCAAAATATACTGAGGGATTTCGTCTGGCATCACGAGACATGTCGTCACTCGCTGGTATCCCCACACATGTTGTTTTAGGTTGGAGGACGACTTACGTTAGGAGGACAGGTTGAAAATGTTGGTAAGTTGTGGGTGAGAGAAGCACCAAGCTTGGTGGGTTGACGGCTGCTTGCTGGTGTAGCTGGCACTGATGGAGGGTTAATAATAATAATAATTAATAATAATAATAATAATAATATAATCTGTAAGTACATGTACAAGTTATACAGGCCTAGCTGACATCAGTAACATACTACTATATAGAAAGCTCCTTGTTGTGCTGAGCATTTCGGGAAATTAGGTAAATTTTGTCCCAGAATGCCACCCACACCAGTCGACTAACACCCAGGTACCTATTTTGCTGCTAGGTGAACAGGGACAGTAGGTGTCTTAAGGACATACGAACCACGGACATCAGTGTGTTTGAGCTGAGTGCGCTACCAATCGAGCTACGTTAGCTGGGGATGACAGACAAGCTTCCTCTCTTCTCACATGTTCTCTCTCTTCTCACTCCCCACTTTTTTCCCCTACTTTCTTTATCACTCTCCCTTCTCATTCTTGTTTCCTCTCCCCACTAGTTCCCTTCTCTCTGCCTCTCTATCCTCTCCTCACTTTTCTCCTCCCTCGTCTCCGCTCTTCCCTCTTTATCACATCCCTGCTAATACCCTCTCCTCTTTGGTTTGTTAATCATGGTCTACATATATAACACAGTGTGTACATCACTACAGCATTTATATCAGAACCATTACATAGTTTCCAAAATTAACTTGGGTGGCAGGATGACAGTGAGTGATAGCAGGAGGGAAGGTTGAGACTACTGAAGGCGGGGAGGTGGGGAGGAAGGAAGGGAAAACGTAAGGAAAGCAAACGTCACTGGGTGACTGAAGGGCAAGAAGAAAGTTATGAGGTTAGAGTTGGTGAAAAGTAGGAGGGAAGGTTAGAGAAATTGGCGGGAGTAAAGGGAAAAGGGTTTGGGGAAATTATTGGTTTACGGAGGGGGGGGTTGGGGTTTCAAGGGAAAGGGTTTAAAAGGGAAAGGGTTTGTTTGTCACGGGGGAAGTGGGGGAAAGGGATGGAGGCCCTTTTGGGGAAGGGGAAAGGGTTTCAGGTTTTGCTTTGGGAAAAAGGTTGTGATAATAGGGGGTTTCGAGGTAAGAAATTTAAGATAAAAAATTTTTAAAATAAAAAAATTTTCATAAATTTATTTAACAGATACGGGGCCCTTTAAAATAAATCCGGGTGTACCCCTGAAAAATTTTTTGGGGGCCCTTGTCCCTAGGCTTTTTATGTATATATCTGCTACCCTCCACACGATGGATAGGGGTTTGCCCAAAAATAAACTGGCAGTTTCCCCCCCCCCGGCCCCCCCCAATTTTTAAATCTAAAAGAAGACATTGCTTGTGGTCTCCTCCCCAGGTCACTGGGTTTTAAAGGTTGCAAAGCAGCATAAGTAAGTAAATTTTTCAGGTATACACAAATACAGTTACTTTGGAATTATCTTTAATACCCGCATATGTGTAGAAAACCTAGGAAAACCTAAAAAAGTCGGGACGGAGTGACTTTTTCCCCATTGGGGCCCCTCGAATTCTATGCTTTGTCAGAATAATCTCTATGATAAAAACGAGCTTCGTAAACTAGATGGTTTTGGTATTTTCTGCAGGCCCAAAGGAAAGTTTTCCCCGCAACCCTTTTACAAGTCCGAAATCTTTACCTCGTTGTCAGGGAAGGTATTCCCGTACCCCAGAAGTCCTTTAAACCCCCAATTTCGTGTGTGTATAACTGGAATTTTTAAATCAGAGCCAGCTTAATCTTTTGGGTCTCCCAGCCCCCCCAAACGTCACTAGTAGAAATAGGGGAATATTTTCCCCCGCGGGGGAACTGCCCAAAAAAGTAACTGGACCCCTGGTCCCTTGTTTATTACTGGGCAAAAATTTCGGGTAATTGGCCCTCGTTTAAACACGGAGCCCTTTTTACGGGCCCGTGGGGTTAAAATTGACATGCCCACCCTCTGGATGACTCCCATTAAGCTAAATTTCCCAACCTTTGCTATTTTAAAAATTTAAAGCCCCCACCCCTTTTATAATATGTAGTTTGCGTTCTATAAAAGAACCAGGTTGGAAAATGGCTTAGGGGTCCTCTCTTTTACACCCCCAGAAACACCTTAAAATTTTTTTTAAAAATTTTTGATAACATGCATGTTAAAATATGAGGTTTGGTTTTTTTTCTCGTATTTTTCTTTTTTTATATTGGTCCACTTTGGATTTTTTTAAGTTGGGTTAACGGGGCCTAAACCTGAGAAAATTGTGGGGTTTTCACTATAGGCTCAAAATAGAGTTTCCCGCTTCGTGCCCCACCCAAAAGAGATTTTTTATTGGCCCCATTGTTTTTGTTATTAAAGTTCCTTTAGTAATCTGTTTTGTGCGGGGTGTTGTGTGTGTTTTGTGTGTGTGTTGTGCGCGCGCGTGTATGCGTGCGCGCACGAGACTGGAAAAAGTAGTAGAGAGGGGGGAAGAGAGGGATCCCAGGAGGTGGGGGGGGGTTTTTTGTAAGGGGGGGGGGGGGGGGAAAGGGTTTTTTTTGGGGAAAGGGGGGAAGAGTGATGGGAAGGTGAAAAAAAGAGGGGGGGAAGGGAAAGAGAGAGAGAGAGAGGGGGAGGGGGAAAAAGAAAAAAGAGAGAGAGAGAGAAAAGAGAAAGAGAGGGGAGAGGGGAAAGAGAAAAAAAGAGAAAGAGAGAGAGAAAAAGGGAAAAAGAGAAAGAAAGAGAGAGAGAAGAGAGGGAGAAGAGAAAAAGGAAAAGGGAAAAAGAGAGAGAAAAAAGAGAGAAAGGGGGAGAGAAAAGGGAGGAGGAGAGAGAGGAGAGAGAGAGAGAGGGAGAAGGAGAAAAAGGGGAGAGAGAGAGAGAAAAAGGAGAGAAAGAAAGGGGAAAAAAGAGAAAAAAAGAGAAAGAGAGAGAAAGAGGGAGAAAAAGGGGGAAAAAAAAGGAAAAAGAGAGAAAAAAGAGAAAAGGAAAGAGAGAAAAGAGGAGGAAAGAAAAGGAGAAAGAAAAGGGGAGAAAAAGAAAGAGGAGGGGAGAGAGAAAGAAAAGAGGGAAAGGAGAGAGAGAGAAAAAGTGAGAGAGATAAAAAGAGGAGAGATAAAAAGAGAGGGGAAATAGAAAGAGAGAGAGATAGAAAGGAGAGAGATAAAAGAGAGAGAGATAAAAAAGAGAGAGAGATGAAAGAGAGAGAGATAGAAAAAAAGGGGGGAGGGGAAAAGAAAGAGAGAGAGAGAGAAAGTTTAGAGAAAAGAGAGAGAGGAAAAAGAGAGAGAGAAAAAAAGGGGGGAGAGGGGGGAAAAAAGGGGAGAAAAAGAAAAAGAGGAGGGGAAAAAAAGAGAGAGAGGGGAAAAAAAGAAGGAAAAAAAAAGAGAGAAAAAAAGAGAGAGAGAGAAAAGAGAAAAGGAAAAAAAAAAGAGGGGAGAGAGGAAAAAGGGGGGGAGGGAAAAAAAAGGAGAGAGAGAGAAAAAGAGAGAAAAAAAAAGAGAGAGAAAAGAGAGAGAAAAAGAAGAGAGGGGAAAAAAAAGGGAGAAAAAGGGGGAGAAAAAGAAAAGAGAGAGAAAAAGAGGGGAGAGAGAGAAAAAAGGAGAAGAGAGGGGAGAAAAGAGAAAAAAAGGAGAGAGGGGAAAAAGAGAGAGAGAGAGAAAAAAAAGAGAGAGAGAGAAAAAGAGAGAGAGAAAAAAAAAGAGAGAAAAAAAAGAGAGAAAGAAAAAGGAAAAAAGAGAGAAAGAGGAGGAAAAAGAGAAAAAGAGAGAAAGAGAGAGAGGAGAGAGAGGAGAGTAGCATCAGGTAGGGGTTGGCCCCCCAAAACCTGGGGGTTCCCGGGTCAAGGACAGACAAGGTTATTTTGCCTGAGAACTTATTCCCCCTCTAAATGGGCAGGAGGGGACCACCTCTACTAGTAGTCAAGAAAAGGTGGACCTCTTGCTAAAACACTTTGCTCCCAAAAATTCAATTTCCCGGGACCCAGAAAGGGGGACCCCCCCTTTGGCTTGTGCAAGAACTGTAAAAACTGTCAGTGGTGACAATAAGGCAGGGGGTGCATTTCCTTCAAAATCGCTTGACCAAAAAAAGGCTGTGGGCCAGAAAAAGTTACCCAAAGATTGCTGAGAAGATGTCAGACCAGCTAGCAGCCCCTCTAACTCGCTTCTTTCAGCCTCCCTAGTACAGTGAAAAGGGCCCTTTTCCCCTTTTTGGGAAAAAGAGGAAATGTAGCCCCCTGTTCCCCAAAAAGAAGAGCAGAGAAAGAAATCAGCAACTACGGGCCCCAGTGTCACCCCTTTGTAAAATCACGGGTAAGTTCTTGGGGAACCAAAAAATCCCTAAAGGGAAAGGGTTTCCCTTTGATGCTGGGGAGGGGGCTTGATCTAGGGAACTGGTTTCTGCTCCATTTCCCCTGATTTAAAAACCTAAATTTCCTTTCCCATCCCCCCCAAAGGGCACTGTAAAATCCTAGGGGTTTTTGGGTTTCCCCCCTTAATTATAATAAAAATTAATGGGGACAATCTAAAAGACAAATGACATTTTTTTTTTTTTGACAAAACAATAAATCTTTGTGATCGCAATTTGGCTTCGGGAAAAGGGTTACTTTTGTGCTGATATGTTAAACCTCTCCACTAAGTGGCCCCAGTCATGGAGGGAATAAAAAGGTCGGCGGGTGTGGTAGCATGGACTTTGCGGGCGCTTTCGCCCGGGGGTGGCCCCGGGGAAACTCTTAGCAAAACTTCAAGCACTGGGAATTGCAGGCTCTACGCTATTTTTCCCCTTTTCCATTTTTGGGATTACCTTCATGGTAGATCTCAAAGTGTAGTTTTTAAATGGAATGGAATCAGAAAGACTTTTCCTTATTGGGGCCCAAGTGTTCCAAAAGGGAAAGGGGAAATAGAAAAAAATTCCAAGCGCTTTGGATACTCACTTTTATCAAGGAAAAAAAATTTGTTCCTTGATAATGTAATTTGTCACGAAAGCGCTTGGAATTTCTCTATTCTTTCACAGTGGTTGTTTTGCTATTCTGAAATCCCCTTTTTTTACTTTGATCTTATTGCTTTCCCATTTTAATATATATTTATATATATATATATATTATATATATAATATCTATATATATTTTATTTTTTATATATATATATATGTTTATATATGAAATATATATGTATGTATATTTTATGTATATATATTTATGTATGTTTTATAATGTATATATTTTTTATGTATGTTATATATGTATATATATATATGAATATATATATATGTATTTATATATATGTATATATATATATGTAAAAAATTTTATATATGTATATATATATATATATATATTTTATTTTTGTAAAAAACAAACGAGGGGAAATTGATAAATAAAAACACTGCGCAAACCCAAAGGTTTCCCAAAAACCCATGGGGGTATTGGCCTGCCTCATGGTAAGCGAGAACCACATGATGCTTTAAACCACTGCCCCCCAAACCCCAACCAAAATGGTGCAGCCAGCACACAGTAGCTGTTGGGCCCCCATCGAGGGCATACGGAGGGGGTGGGAGCCCCACCCCCCAATTTCTTTCCCTCACCCCTGTTTGGGGGTACTGGGCCTCACGTCAGAAACTTATTATTATTGAAACCCACGAACGAGTGGTATTAATAAAATAAAAAACCACTGGGTGGGTGCCTGTGGGCTATTTAGCCCCAAACAGGGATTAGAATGAAATTAGGTGGGAAGCTCCCAACCCCCGGATCCCCTGGGGATGGGGGCCCAACCCCCAAAGCTAGCTTTTGTGGGGCCCTGCACCTTCCCTTGGAGGTTTGGGGTTTGGTCCTTGGTTTTAAAGCGTCATGTGGTTCTCGCTTACCTTGAGGCGGGCCCAGTTACAACAGGGTTCGAACCCTTTGGGGGCTAGCACAGTTTTGGTTATTGCAGTCAAGCGGGGGCGGCCCGAATCGCGGGAAAAGGGTTTGTTTGGGCCAACTGCTCGGGGGCCTTGCATCATTCAGATAGGGAGATTGCCCGTTCCGGGGCTGTAGGGCACATCACCCCGGGGATTCCAAAAAACAGTTCCCATTGGGGAAAGGGGAAAACGCGCCCTCGACCCTAAGACCCTCTGTATTGCGGTGGCTCTGCCCCTTGCTGCCCCATTTTCACAAAAGAAATATATGTGTTTTTGGCGGCGAAGCGCAAGCGCCAAATTACGGTCTACGGGGGTTTTAAAATTTTTCCCAAAACCCAAGGGCTGGCTTTGCAAGACACAATGAGTTTCAACGAATTAAGAGAACCCTTGCTAAAAGCTGGATGCCCAGCCGAGAGGGACCCCGTCCTAGCAGCCAAAAATACCCAAAAACCCAGAAAAACCACCCGAGGGGATCACCATCTACCCTTGGGAAGGGTTTGGCAAGCTCTTGCAGGGACTATCCCTGTTTTGTCCAACTGGCTGACCCCTATACCCTCACAGTGGGGGGGGCGACGGGGGGAGGAGCTGCTGACCCGGGGAAGAGTAAAAGGTCAGCAAGTAAAAGGGAAACTTAAGCCAACAGTATCAGTTTGCCCCCAGGGGGATCAGGGCCCTTTGGGAAATCATGGGGAAAAAATCCCAACCTTTTCCCTTAAAAAGAATTGGTTCTAGATCGTCAAAGGACTCATCGACACCACCGGGGGCCCCCAAGGGCAGCCCTTTCATTTTTCCCGGGCCCCTCAGCGTAGCCACCCAGGGGAAAAAGGTTTGCTCCCATATTTGGGCTGGGCCCCACCCTGGGGGGGAGCTGGAGGAAAAATTTAAATGATTTTGATACATTGTGTCATTATTTTCATGTTTGTTTTTCTTTTAAATGTTTTTTGTTTATTAATAAATGTTAATAGAATATTCAAAATTGGGGGGGGGGAAAAAAAAAACAAAACCCCCCCCCCTTTTTTTTGGGGGGTTTTTTTTTTTGGGGGGGGGGGCCCCCCGGGGGGTTTTTTTTTTTTTTTTTTTAAAAAAAAAAAAAATACCTTTTTTTTTTTTTTAAAAAAAAAAATTTTTTTTTTTTTTTTAAAAAATTTTTCCCCCCTTTTTTTTTAAATTTTAAAAAAAACCCCCCCTTTCCCGGGGGGGGAAAAAAATTTGGGCCCTTTTTTTTTTTTTTTTTTTTTTTTTTTCCCCTTTTTTTTTGGGTATAATTTTAAACCCTTTAAAAAATTTTTTTTTCCCTTTTTTTTTAACCCCCCCAAAAGGGTTTCCCTTTTTAAACCCCCCCAATTCCCCTTTTTAAAATTTTTAAACCCCCCCCCTTTCCCCCCCCCACTCCTTTTTTTCCCCCCCCTTTTTCCCCCCCCCCCCCCCTTCCCCCCCCCTTTTTTTCCCCCGGGTTTTTTTTTTTTAAAAATTTTTGGTTAAAAAAAAAATTGGTGGGGGGTTTTGCCCCTTTAAAGGGGGGCCCCCCCCCCCCAAAAAAAAAGGGGCCCCCCCCCGTTGGCCCTTTTTTTCCAAAATTTGGGGGCCCCTTTTTTGGGGGGGTTTTTTCCAAAAAAATTTTGGGGGGGCCCCCCAAAATTTTTTCCCCCCCCTCCAAAACCCAAACCCTTTCCCAAATTTTAAAAAACCCCCCCCCCCCAACCCCCGGGGAAAAAAACCCGTTTTAAAAACCCCCCCTTCAAATTTTCCTTTTAAAAAATTTTTTTTAAAAAAAATTTTTTTTTTTTCCCCCCCCCCAAAAAACCCCCCAAAAATCCAAAAATTTTTTTTTTTTTTTTTCCTTTTTTTTTTTAAAAAAAAAAACCCCCCCTTTTTTAAAAAAAATTTTTTAAAAAAATTCCAAAAATTTTTTTTTAAATTTAACCCAATTTTTAAAAAAAAATTTTTTTGGTTTTTAATTTTTTTTTCCCCTTTTTTTTTTTTTCCCCCCAATCCCTTCCCCCCTTTTTGGGCCCAACAATTCCCTTTTCCCCCCCCTTTCCCCCCCCCCCCCCCCCCCCCCCCCCCCCCCTTTTTCCCAACCCCCCCCTTTTTTTAACCCCGGGGGTTTTCAAGGAAAAAATTTTTTTCCCCCCCAAAAATTTCCCCCTTAAATTTCCCCCCCTTTTTTAAAAAAAACCCCAAAAAAACCTTTTTTGGGGGAAAAAATTTTTTTTAAAAATTTTTTTAAAAATTTTTTAAAAAATTCCCAAAAAGCCAACTATTTAAAAGGAAAAAAACCCCTTTTACAAATTTTTTTAAAAAACCCAAATTTTTAAAATTTAAAATTTAAATTCCCCCCTTTTTTTAAAAAAAAGGGCCCCTTTTTAAAGATTTTTAAAAAAAATTTTTTTAAAAAAACCCCCGGGAAAAAAAAGTTTTTTTAAAAAATTTTTTAAATTAAACCCCCAAAAAAAATTTTCCCCCCCCTTTTTTTTTTGGTTTTTTTTGGGGGCCCAAAAAGGAAAAAATTTTTTTAAATTTTGGTTTTTCCCCCCCCCCCAAAAAAAAACTTTTAAAAAAAAAAAAATTCCCCCGTTTTTTCCCCAATTTTTTTTTTAAAAAAAAATTTTTTTTTTTAAAAAAAAAAAAAATTTTTTTTTTTTAAAAAAAAAAAAATTTTTTAAATTTTTTTAAAAAAATTTTTTTTTTTAAAATTTTTTTTTCCCCCCCTTTTTTAAAAATTTTCCCAAAAAAACCCCCCCTTTTTTTTATCCAAACCCCCTTTCCCCCCCAAAAAAAAAAATTTTAAAAAAAAAACCCTTTTTTCCCCTTTTAAACCCCTTTTTTTTTAAAATTTTTTTAAAAATTAAATTTCCCCCCAAAAAAATTTTTAAAAAATTTTTTTTTGGGAAAAAAACAAAATTTAACCCCCCCCCGGGAAAATTTTTTTTTAAAAAAAAAAAAAAAATTTTCCCCCCCCCGGGGGAAAAAAAAAAATTTTTTTGGGGGGGGAAGTTTTTTGGGGTTTTTTTTAAAAAAAAATTTTTTTTTTTTTTCCCCCTTTTCCCCTCCCCAAAAATTTTTTCCCCCCCCCAAAAAAAATTTTTAAAAACCCCCCCCAAAAAAAAATTTTAAAAAAAATTTAAAAAAACCCTTTTGGTTTTTTTTCCCCAAAAAAAAAAAAAATTTGGGGTTTTTCTAAAAAATTTTTTTAACCCTTTTAAAACCCCCAAAAAAAATTTTTTTTCCCCCTTTTTTTTGTATAAGGTTTTTCCCCCAAAAAAAACCTTTTTTGCCTTTTTTTTCCCAAAAAAATTTTTTTGGAAAGGGAAAAATTTTTTAAAAAAAATTTTTTCCGGTTTTTTAACCCCGGGAAAATATTTTTTAAAATTTAAATTTTTTTTTCTTAAAAAATTTCCCAAATTTTTTTTTTTTCCCCCCGGGCAAATTAAAAATTTTTTTTTAAAAAAAAAAAAATTTTTTTTTAAAGGGTTTTTTTTCCCCCCCCCCCTTTTTTTAAAATTTTTTTAAAAAAACCCCCCCTTTTTCCCCCCCCCCCTTTTTAAAAAAAAATTCCCAAAAAAATTTTTTTAAAATTTTTCCCCTTTTTAAAAAACCCCCAACCCCTTTTAAAAAATTTTCCCCAACCCCCTTCCCGGGGGAAAAATTGGGGGGTTTTTTTTTAAATTTTCCCTAAAACCCCCCCTTTTCCCTTCAATTAAAAAAAACCCCCAAAAAAACCCCCCCCCCTTTTTTTTAAACCCCCCCCAAAAAAAGAAAAAAAGCCCCCCCCTTTGGGGGAATTTTAAAACTTGGGGAAACCCCCCCCCAAAATTTTTAAACCCAGCTCCCCCTTTTTCCCCCCCTTTTTTTCCCCTTTTTTAAAAAATTTTCCCCCCTTTTTCCCCCAAACCCAAAAATTTTCCCCCAAAACCCCTTTTTAAACCACCAAAAAACCCCCCCCTACCCCCCCCAAAAAAAACCCCTTTCCCAAATTTCCCCCCCCCCCCCCCAAATCCTTCCCCGGGGGGGGTTTTTCCCCCCCTTTTTCCCCCTTTAAAAAATTTTTCCCCCCTTTTTTAAACCCCCCCCCTTTAAACCCCCCCCTCCCCCCTTTTTAAAAAAAACCCCCCCTTTTTCCTTTTCCCCCCAAAAACCCCCTTCCCCGGGAAAACCTTTTTTCCCCCCCCAAAAAAGGGGTTAAAAAACCCCCCGGGCCCCCCCCCAAAAAAAACCCCCCCCCCCCCCCCCCCTTTTTTTTTTTACCTTTTTAAAAAAAAAGGGGGGGGGTTTGGAATTCCCCCCCCGGTTAAAATTTCCCCCCTCCCAAACCCCTTTTTCCAAAAACCCCCCCCGGTTTCCCCCACCCCTTTTCCCCCGGTTTTTCCCCCCCCCTCCCCCTAAACCCCCCCCTTTTTTCACCCAAAAATTTTTTTTTTTAAAAAATCCCCCCCCTTTTCCCCCCTCTTTCCCCCCCCGGGGGGGCCCCCCTTTTACAAAAATTTTAAAATTTTAAAAACCCCCCCGGTTAACCCCGGGCCCCCCTTTTCCCCCCCCCCCAAAAAACCCCCCCAAAAAAAATCCCCCCCTTTTAAAAAAAACCCCCCCCCTTTTTAAAAAAATTAAAATTTTCCCCTTGGGGCCCCCCCCCCAAAAAAACAATTTTCCCCCCCCCCCCCCCCCCCCAAAAAAAAAAAAAATTCCCCCCCCGGGGGGGGAAATTTGGGAAAAAACCCCCCAAACCCCCCCTCCCCAAAGGGCCCCCTTTTCATTTTTTTAAATTTTTGGGGCCCCCCCCCAAATTTTTCCCCCCAAAACCCCCCGGGGGAAAAAAAAACCAAAATTTTTAAAAACCCCTTTCCCCCCCCATTTTCCCCCCCGGGGCCCCCCCCCCCCCCCAACCCCAAAAAAAAAACCCCCCCCCCCCCTTTTAAAGGGCCCCCCCTCCCTTTAAAACCCCCGGGGGGTTTTTTTTTCCCCCCTCCCCCTTTAAAAAAAAAAAAATTTTTCCCCCCAAAAAATTTTTCCAAACCCCCCCCCTTTTGGGGGCCCCCGGGGTTTTTTGGGTTAAAAGGGTTTCCCCCAAAAACCCGGGTTTTGGGGTTTTTTTGGGCCCCCCGGGGAAAAAGGGGCCCCCCCTTTTTCCCCAAAGGGGTTTTAGAAAGGGGGGGTCCCCCTTTAAAAAAACCCCCCCGGGAAAAAAAAGGGGGGGGGTTTTTTTCCCCCCCCCCTTTTAAAATTTAACCCCAAACCCCCCCCTTTTTTAAATTTTTGGGGCCCCCCCGGGGGAAACCCCCCTTTTTTTTTAAAAAAGGGCCCCCCCCCTCCCCCCCCGGGGGTTTTTACCCCCCCTTTTTTTTTTTTTCTCCCCCCTTTTGCCCCCCCCAAAGGGTTGAAACCCCCCCCTTTTTTTAAACCCCCAAACCCCCAACCGGGGAAAAAAAACCCCCTTTTTTTTTTTCCCCCCCCCCCCGGGCCCCCCTTTTGGGAAAAACCCCGGGGGCCCCCCCCTTCCCCCCAAGGGGGGGAAAAAAAAAAAACCCCCCCCCCCCCCTTTTCCTTTCCCCCCCCCTTTTTTTAAAGGGGCCCCCCCTTTTTTTTAACCCCCCCCCCCTGGTTTCCCCCTTTTTTAAATCCCGGGAAAAAAAACCCCCCCCCCCCCCCCTTTGGGTAAAACCCCCCTTTTTCCCCCCCCAAATTTTTTTTCCCCTTTTAAATTTTTCCCTCCCCTTTCCCCGGGTTTTTCCCTTTTCCCCCCCCCCCCTTTTTTTTTTTTCCCCCCCTTTTTTTCCCCCCCCCCCCAAACCCCCCTTTTTTTAGGGGCTTTCCCCCGGGGAAATTTGGGCCCCCCCCCAAAAACCCCGGGTTTTTTTAAAACCCCCCTTTTCCCCCCCTTTTTTGGGGGAAATTTTCCCTTTTTTTCCCCCCCCCGGGGTTTCCCCCAAAAACCCCCCCTCTTTTCCTTGGGCCCCCTCCCCCCTCCCCCCGGGGGGCATCCAAATTTAAAAATTTTTTTCCCCCCCTTATAAATTTTTTTAAAACCCCCTTTTTTTTTCCCCCCCCAATTTTTAAAAAATTTTAAAACCCCTTTAAAAAATTTTTTTTTTTTTGAATTTTTCCCCCTTTTGGGGGAAAAGGGGTTTTTTTCCCCCGGGGCCCCCCGGTTAAACCCCGGCCCCCCCCAACCTTTTAAAAACCCCGGGGTTTTTTTCCAACCCTTAAAAACCCTTTTTTTGGGGGGGGGAAAACCCCCATTTTAAACCCTTTTTTTGGGGGAAAAAAACCCGGGAAAGGGGTTTTTTAACCCAACCCCCGGCCCTTTAAATTTTTTTTTCCTTTCAAAAAGGAAAATTTTTTTTGGGGGTTTTTTTGTTTTTTTTCCCCCCCCCCCCTTTTTCCAAAAGCCCCCCCCCCCCCCGGGGGGAAAAATTTGGGGGGAAAGGGGGGGCCCCCCCCGGGTTTTCCCCCCTAACCCCGGGGGGGGGGGGGGGGGGTGGGGGGGGTTTTTGGGGGGGGTGGGTTTTTGGGGGGGGGGGGGGGGGGTTTTGGGGGGGGGGGTTTTTTTTAGGTTTGGGGGGGAAAAGGGGGGGGTTAAATTTTTAAAAAAAATTTTTTAAAAAAAAGGGGGTTTTTTAAAAAAAAAAGGGGGGGTTTTTTTTTAAAAATTTGGGGTTTTTTTTAAAATAAAATTTTTGGGGGTTTTTTTTTTTGGGGGTTTTTTTAAAAAAAAAAAGGTTTTAAAAATTTTTTTTAAAATTTTTTTCTTTTTAAAAAATTTTTGGGGTTTTTAAAAAAAAAGGGGGGGTTTAAAAAAAAAGGGGGGTTTTTTTAAAAAAAATAAAAAGGTTTTTTAAATTTTTTTTTAAAAAAAAAAAAAAAAAAAAATTTTTTTTTGGGGGGGGAAAAAAAAACGGGGTCTCCCAGTCTGGTTGACACTTCCGGAGTCTCCCAGCTCAGGCTGCGTTAATATCTGTCAGTCTCGGCTCCAGATTTCAACACTGTCAGTAACCCATTCTTGTGAGGGGAATATGACAGATGACTCATTGTAGCCCCCCAACACCCCACCATCTACTCCTACCTCACTTCAAACCCACCCCACTTCTCTCACTCCACCACCTCACAGTTGCCAGGAGTGAGGGAGGGTATAAGCAAGTAATGTTTAAGGGCATCCCAAAACCGGGGGTTTGGAAATTGTTGCCAAGTTGGGGGCAAGGGGGAGTTGGTTTGGGGTAGGGGGGGGGGGTGGTGGGGGGGGGGGGGGGGGGGAGGGAGTTTGGTTGGGGGAGGGGAGGGAGAGGATAAACGGAAGTACTTTCTTGTGGTGTATAAATATATATAATACCAACCAAAAAAATATAATTACTAACAAAAAAATTTTAAGTTACATATAAAAATACCAAAAAACACAACCATTTTTAATACTAAAAAAAATATAATATAAAACCTATAATATATTCACCAAATAATATATAACCAAAATAATAATAATAAAAAAATAATAATAATTACAATACTACAGAATATTTAAAAAATTTACCTACTAATACTACAAAATATAATAATAAATATATAATATAATACTAATAATACCCAAATAAAACAAAAAATTAATAACAAAAATAATCTTTTCCAAACATACTAATACTTTTCACCATACTAATACTTTTCAACTATTAATAATTTAAATTTTAATAACTTTCACACTTATTATACTACCACCATAATAATAAATATATATAAAAAAATAATAATATACCACCACGTAAATTAAATACATACACCAAAATATAATAATCCACACTACCACTACCCAACCCCACTCTACTACCCCTCTACCACTACTATACTCACCATACAACCCCATATACACACTATACAACCAATATATACTACACCCCCAATACCACCTACTACTATCCACTACTACCATACTATAACTATAACCACCACATACCACACCACACCACTATTACCACTCCTACCCCACCTACTACATACCACTCCTTTTCCACACATACTACTACCACTAAACACACCACACTACTACCACCACCAACTACTACTACACCACACCAACCACCACCACACACCACACCATATACTCACCACACACTACTACTACACCACCACCAACCACTAATTTCTACACCACCACACAATACTACCACCACCTACTAACTACTCCACCAAAACCCCTACTACACCACCAAAAATACTCTATACCACAACCATAGTTTACCACAACACTACTACACACACACACCACTACTTTCTAAATACTACTACCACCACCAAATACTACCACACCACACCACTATTATACTACTACTACCACACCAATATACTACACACTACCCACCATAAATTTCTACCACCACCACTTACTATACCATACTAACCCACCAACCACTTTCTACCAACCACACTACTTTCCTACACACCATACTACCACCACCACTACTACTTTCTACCACTACTACCCCCCACCCACTACTACCACCACCCCCCCCATACTCCACCCACCACCCCCTACTACTACCACCACCCCACCCACTACCACCACCACCACCACCCCCATACTACCCCCACCAAACCCCACCCCCACCCCTACTACTACCACCACCACCCCACCCCCCCAAATACTATACACCACCACCCCCCCCCACCCACTATACTACCCCCCCCAACCACCCCCACCACCCCACCACCTACACTACCACCACCAAACCCCACCACCCACTATACTACCACCACCCCCACCAAACCCCCATACTCCCACCACCCCCACCACCACCACCACCCCCCCCCCACCCCCCACACAAATACCCCACCACCACCACCACCACCCCCACCCACCCACCACCCCCCACCAAAAACTACAAAACATATACACCCCACCACCCCCATACTTTCACCACCCCACCCCCAACCCCCAAATACAAAACCCCCACTTTCTACACCCCCCCCCCCCCCCACTACCACACCACCACCACCCTACTACAACCCCCGCACACTTTACACCATACTACACCACCACCACAATACACCCCCACCCCCACCCAAATACTCACCACCACCACCACTACTACACCCCCACTAAATACAACCCCCACCACTACTTTCTCCTCCAAATACTACCCACCCCTTTCTACCCCCTACTCTCCACCATACTACTCCTCCAAATTCTACTCCCCTACTACCCACCCCTAAAATACTCCACCAATACTACACCACCACTACTACACCACCACTACTACACCCCCACCACCACTACTACACCACCACCACACCCACCACTACTACAACACACCACTACTACAACACCACCACTACTACAACACACCACTACTACACCACACCACCACCACTACTACACCACCACCACCACCACTACTACACCACCGCACCACTTCTACACCACTACTACCCCACCACCACCACTACTACACCACCACCACCACTACTACACCACCACCACCACTACTACACCTCCACTACTACACCAACCACTACTACTCCTCCACTACTACACCACCACTACTACACCACTACTACTCCACCACTACTACTCCTCCACTTCTACTCCACCACTACTACACCACCACTACTACACCACCACTACTACACCACCACCACCACCACTACTGATAAATTAGACACATGTGCAACTCTTGGGTATCTTTATTGAGGAAACGTTTCGCCACACAGTGGCTTCATCAGTCCATACATAGGAGAAACTTGAAGAACAGGAGGAGAATGAGGTAATCAGTCCCTCAACCTTGAGTCGATGTGTTCAGTCCATCAATCTTGAATAGAATACGGCATATGAGCGGAGAAGCAACTTATAAACCGTATGGCAGGAGAGGTGCAGCAGTCATAGGTCGTGTCACATTTGTTCAATGTGGAAGTAGGTCGTGCCCAAGAATTAGGCAAGCGAAGAATTCCCAAGTATTAAGATCCCAAGAAGTTGCAGTGTCTGACAGGTTTGTAGATGAATGGTTCAGAGAACCGACATGTTGATAAATTAGACACACGTGCAACTCTTGGGCAACTCTAGTGCCACTACTACTACTACTACTACTACCACCACTACTACTACTACCACTACTACTATTACTACCACCACTGCTGCTATATTACTACTATACCACTATTACTACTACTACTACTACTATTATTATTATTTATATTAATGCTTTTGGTCTTTATGTACAGTACTTACTGTTACTACTGTTAACAGTGTTGTCGCTCTAATTAATGCTACTGCCGTTGCTTCTACTTTTACTACTGTAGCTAATACTGGTACTGTTGCTGTTATTACTGTTTCTGCTTCTGTTACAACTGTTGCACCTGTTGTTTCCATTACAATTACCACGGCTAGTAATGTTACTGTTTATGCCGATACTTCTTACTACTTTTATTAATACTGTTAAAATTGCTGCTGCTGTTACTGTTGGTGTTATTGCGACAACTGGTTGAGCTGCTGTTGCTTCTTCTGTTATTTCTACTATTGTTAACGCTGCTACCGTTGTCTCAGCACTTACTATCACTGTTATTGAAAGTGTTAGTTACTTCTGTTGCTGCTATTAGGGCTTTAGTTACTATTTCTGTTGCTATTCTAATGACTTCTGTTATTTCTGTTACTTCTGCTGTCACTACGGTTGGCTGTTATTTTCACTGTTGCTACTGCTACAGTTGTTCCTGTTACTGTTCTTACAGTAGTTACTCTTATATTTACTGTTACTGTTTTTACTATTGCTAATACGGCTACCTGTTTGGTGGTAAAGTACTCGGCTAGCAACCAGAAGGCCCCGGGTCAAATCCTGGGTGTGGGAGACACCGACAGCCAAGTCTTCCAACACTAGCCACTAATGTTTAAATACTTGTAAATATGTGCATAATAATCAACTATTGTTGGTTACCTCTACTGTTACTACTACTATTGTTATTAATACTAATAGTATTACTACTGTTACCACTAGTATTATGTTACAGAAAACGCGATTCTAAAAGCTTAGAGATTTCCAGTGAATACTAGAAAGGACTGCCCTTCTAGCATCCAGCCTGTTACTGGGTTTTTGTAACAAGTAGTCAGTATCCTTGTCCAATTATCCATTAGAAATCAATATGATTCAATAGTGCTTCGGGATTACAACTGGTAGGCTACTAACTAGAGAAATTAAAATTTAATAAATTTATTAAGTTGTCTAGGCGTATATCAAATTAAATTAAATTAATCACGGTAATCAAAATAATAATCACTTCTCTCGTTTACCGTATTATTGTGCTGAAAGCACATATCACATTTATAATTCTTAAGTACCGTCTGGTACATTAACATTTAATAAGATATTACAAATATGTACAAGTAAGTGTGAAATTAAGACACATGAGCAACATCTGGGTATCTTTATTGTAGACGTTTCGCCATCCAGTGGCTCTATCAATACAAATTCTAGGACATAACTTGAAGACAGTAGGACTATATACAGAAGATGAGGTAATCAGTCCCTCAACCTAGGAGTAGGTGCGAAGAGCACCGTAGTCTTGGAGATTCTGAAGCAGAAGGAAGGAGCCTGGCGCTTATATAGAAACGTCATGTGTAGCAGACGAGGGCATAGTCACTGGTAGGCGGGATTCCACTGGGGAATCCCGCCTTCCAGTGACTATGCCCTCGTCTGCTACACCTGACGTTTCTATATAAGCGCCAGGCTCCTTCCTTCTGCTTCAGAATCTCCAAGACTACGGTGCTCTTCGCACCTACTCCTAGGTTGAGGGACTGATTACCTCATCTTCTGTATATAGTCCTACTGTCTTCAAGTTATGTCCTAGAATTTGTATTGATAGAGCCACTGGATGGCGAAACGTCTACAATAAAGATACCCAGATGTTGCGCATGTGTCTTAATTTCATCTTGTCGGTATTATATACTATTCTTGCACAACAAGTAAGTGTGTATGTATGTGTGTAAGTGCTCTAAGTAGTTCGTTATGTCTCACGACTCAACTAGACTTAAACAAGTGACTGACAAAGTCCTCTCATAAACTAACTTCTTAACCAACTGGCAGTCAGAACAGTCTGCTTGAACAATAAAAAGAATGCTAAGCCCAATAGCAATATAATAAGCAACTGTGACACAGAATCAGGAACAAGGAGATAATATAACGACACTAAGTAGGGACCATCTGCAGATCCTCCACAAAAGTCACAAAACTCCCATACTACTGAATCTAAGTTCAGCATAAGAAAATCCCCGACTGTGATAATACACAGATACCAGTACAAGTTAGGTGAGAAGTTACAGCTCAGGACCTGAGTTACTCAGAGTGTCTATGAGACACACAACCTCAGTACAACGTCGAAAATCACTAAGTCTATACAATGTTCTGTGAACAGAGTTCTACATAACTAACAAGAATAATGACAGACAATCTGTCCGACCACCAAGAGAGTCTAGACCAGACTGAATACTTCAGGCGAGGTGAGGACACACTCCCCCCTTCGATCACGTGATAGCTCCGTGGACAACTGCAGCTCAGAAACCGGCAGAATAACGAGCAAGGAGCGATAATTACAGTAGTTAGACAATCAAGACTTGAACTGAGCACATAATATGTTACATCCTACCTAACAAAGGAAGCTACGTCAAATAACAATATAAAGCAATACATTTACAATTTAGCTATTATCACAAATATAAGCAATATAAAATTAAATGAAAAGGTAATAATTATATATATACATAATCATTGCAACCCATTCAGGGGTTGCAACATATTACCACTACTGTTACCACTAGTATTACTATTACCACTGCTGTTACTGCTCTTACTACTGCTGTTACCACTATTACTACAGCTGTTACCACTACTATTACTACTGCTGTTACCAATATTATTACTGTTACCACCACTATTACTATAATTACTACTGTTATCCTTGCACCTACCCCTGTTCACCTAGCAGCAAGTGGGTACCTGGGTGTTGGTTGACTATCGTAGGTCGCATCCTGGGTGACAAGATCAACCTAAGTTACCCGAAGTGCTCTACACAGGTTCGTCAGGAAGCAGGACAAGTGTTTCCTGACTCGACTCACAGCTGGAGCTTTTGGTCATCTGACAGAGGCCTTCTTTATAGTATGTCAGTGATGTCAGCCTCGTCTGTATTAGTTGTGCTTCTAGAAATAAAAATTTATTATTAGTATTGGTATATTATTGTTGCTATTATTATTATTATTAGTAAAAGAAAATGTATTTCTCGAGGTCAGTATGGCTGGGGAAACTCCTCCATTCTGAAGTCTGCACAGCTTACCCTCCTTGTCTTAGTAGTCCGGAGATTTTATTTAGGTTTGTGTATATGGCAAACAGATATTGGCCACTGTTTACTCCGAGTGTTCTATGTAAATTCTCAAGTATTTTATAAATGCGTTGTGTATGGGAGATGCACACGTTTAGTGCCTATGGTAACTTTTTTTTTTTAATTCATATAAACTAACCTAATATTCCCTAACTTTTCCTAATCAACAAATTGACGATTGGTCTAGGCTGGGTTGCGTAACGTTATTTAGTTTACTTACAAGAATAAGGTTTCTTTCCTATTCTGTAGCCAGGATTCTCAGATGCTTGAAGATCAAACTTGGCGTCACAGATCACCTCATCCTCCTGTTTTGGTTACCAGCATTCGTGTAGACTATAGAACTTGACTAGATCTTTACGGGGAAATAACTTCTCTACATGTGAAATCTGTATTACTTGTACTGTCGTCTTGAGATCAATTTAGTCTCACTGCCTTTTTTCAGATATTGCAGTAGGAAGCTTCACTTCTTCCTAATGTTAGTGACTAGTGCAGATTGGAGCACCAAAAATTATTCTTATAGAGAACAAATGGACACAATAACGTGATTGGAACAGTATACAGATAACTCGCACATAGAGAGGAGCTTACCACGATGTTTCGGTCATAAGCTTCTCTCTCCTAGGTGCGAGTTATTTGTATATTATTTCCATTGCTTTGTTCAGGGAAAGTTAATTGACGGTCTAGCATTGGTATGGAATGAGAAATTTATCTAAACATTGGTATGAAGTGAGAGATTATATAAACATTATATAGCAGTGTTTTATATTTACTGTGATACTTATGTTTCTTCCTGTATGTGTTGTAAGTAGTGATGTACAAGAGAAGAGAGAGGGGGAGGGGGAGAACATTCTTATGAAAGTAGGATTGAGTGAGGGGAAGAGGTATTGCTGGGAGTCTTGTTGTCATAGGTTAGGTTAGGTTCGTCAGGAAACAGGACAAGTGTTTCCTGACGCAGGTCTTAGATGATGACCTGCCGTTGGAACTTTTGGTCATTTGGCCGAGACCTTCCGCTGGCTTACCGGTCCACCCCTTTAAAAATTATGGTCAGTTATAGCTATTTAGTATATATGTTGTCATAGGAAAATATCCAGACGAAGAGAATCCTTGCTGGTTAAAATGGAGATGGGTTTTCATTTAGAAAAATTGGATACCTGAGCAATGTACCTCTAGTGTCTTTTGGTAGTTTCATAGAGGGAGCAAAAGCTAGTTGTTTCAGTGTCATGTTCCATCACACAGGATGAAGTTTGTACATGTTGAAATGTATTACACCCAGCTGGGACACCTCAGAAGGGGAATGACAATATTGTCAAATATTCTATTAAAGGTTCAGTAACTACGACAGCCTCTAAAGTTTTTGGTGTACACCTAAAGATACCAGTGTTGCACATATTGTTATTACGATTATTATTACTACTACTACTATTACTGCTAACTACTAGTAGTGTTTGGGAATAGAGAGAGCGAGGATCAGAGCGAGGCTCTGATTGTAGGATAAAGATTAGGTTTGGGGACAGTGGAGCTGGGGGAAGGAAAATGAGTAGGATGCAGCAAGGAAGATGAAAAATCAAAAAAAAGGGAGGAAGGAAAAAAATACTACCAAAATCCTCCACTACCGCACACCATAACAAACCACCACATCAACCACCCCACCACCACACCCACCACCACACCCACCACCAACCCACCACCACACCCACCACCCCACCCACCCCCAAACCACCACCTCTTTCGTGAATTTTATATAGTGGCGCTAACATTTGAGGGGATAGTAGAGGGGGCCAGCTAGTATTGCAAAATAATTTTTGGGAACTTCCTTGTCTTCCGACTCGCTCAGTCAAGGGTTTTAGCTGCATATGCATCTATTTTGGTCCTTCCTTTGGGCCCCTGTAGAGTGGTCACGGGGGGAGGTGAGACGGGGTCACGGGGTGGGGGGTGGGCTGGGGCACGGGGTGGAGGGGGAGACGGGGTCACGGGGTGGGGGTAGACGTGGGTCACGGGGTGGAGGGTGAGACGTGGGGCCGGTGGGGGGTGAACTGGGGCAGGGGTGGAGGGTGAGACTGGGGCACGGGGTGGAGGGTGAGAGGGGCAGGGGGGGGTGGACGGGGGGGACGGGGGGGAGGGCGAGACGTGGGACGGGGTGGAGGGGAGAGTGGGGGGAGGGGGGGGGGAGGGTGAAGGGGACGGGGGGGGAGGGCGAGACGGGGTACGGGGGAGGCGAGATGGGCCGGGGGGGAGGGGAGACGTGGGTCAGGGGGGAGGGTGAGACGGGGGGGTACGGGGGGGAGGGGAGACGTGGGTCCGGGTGGGGGGTGAGACGTGGGTCCGGGGTGGGGGGTGAGAGGGGGCCGGGGTGGAGGGTGGATGGGGCAGGGTGGAGGGGGGGCGTGGGGCCGGGGTGGAGGGGAACGTGGGGCACGGGGGGAGGGGAGACGTGGGGCACGGGGTGGAGGGGAGACGTGGGGCACGGGGGGGAGGGAACGTGGGGGACGGGGGGGAGGGGAGACGTGGGTCACGGGGTGGAGGGCGAGACGTGGGTCACGGGGTGGAGGGCGAGACGTGGGTCACGGGGTGGAGGGCGAGACGTGGGTCACGGGGTGGAGGGCGAGACGTGGGTCATGGGGTGGAGGTTCAAGCGTGGGATGGTCGGAATTTCTCTGAGGAATCTTCTAGTGGGTTTTTCCTTAGAATTTCTCTCATTTGAGGCAGTCGTTCCCAAGTGGGAGTCGGGGATCCTTGGACGACTGGCCAGTTATGTCATGGGGACCACTTATCCCGTGGCTCAGCTGGTAGTGCTCTCTCTCACTCACTCTCTCTCTCTCTCTCTCTCTCTCTCTTCTCTCTCTCTCTCTCTCTCACACACACACACACACACGGGGCCAGGAGCTAAGACTCGACCCCTGCAACCACAAATAGGTGAGTACACACACACACACACACACACACACACACGGTAATGCATTATTTACAGCTAGCAAAGTCAGGGTATTTCTCCAGAATGGTCTGTAATATACCACTGTGGATAAAATACTTTGCCGTTTCTTGAACATTTCTGAGTGAGTTGTTTCTAAATTCATTAATTTGATCACACTCCAGTACATAATGACGCAGGGTGTGACAGTAGTCCATCTGGCAAAGTTTACATTTCGTTTGGTCTACATCTGGTGGTGGTGATTTAACCTGCCGAAGCCGGGCAGTAGTGACATCCAAGAGTCTGCTTATCTTGTTGGATGCACCATAGACATGTGGCTCCTCCTGCATGATGGAATGATGATAGATGGACTGACTTGTGTCAATCTCCCTAAGTCTTAAGTCAATAAAGTTCATTTGAAGTTCTTTTCGTATTATTGTTCTCAAACTGCTAACTGACAAGCCAAGATTGTAATCTACCCCCTCTTTGAAAGCATACTGCTTAGCCAATTTATCAGTTCTATCATACATCTGAAGACCAATGTGAGATGGAATCCACAGCATGTGCACTCTGACTCCACTGTCCACAATCTTACCATACCTATGTCTGGCTTTCCGAGTGCCTGGAGGGCGAGCGGCATTCAAATCATACTAGGTTAGCAGTAACGGTCACTGGTATAGTCAGTGATTCACACAGGGAGGTGAATCAGTAACGGCTACCATGAGTACAGTAGTACACAGTACTAACTTGCTGCGGATAACTACACAAGTATATCACATTCTATTCAAGATTGATGGACTAACCACATCGACTCAAGTGAAGAAGTGTTTCAACTCTGTGAAAAAGTGTCTTGTGTGCTCCCCGTGGACTGAACCAAGATGCCCTCCATCGAGCAACTTTACCAGCAGCTTAAGGACGAATTGAGGGTAGCGAAAATGGAGATACGGCGTTTGACCGAGGAAAACAAGAGGATACGTAGTAGTCCTCCTGTTTCGAGTCCTCAGGTCAAGAAGGGATCGTGGTCAGTGGCTGGACAGCAGGGGACGAGGAAGTTGACGATCAAGAAGACGAATGGAAAGTCAGAAACGATGAAGAAGAAAGAGACTGCTGTGGAAACTCTTGTGGAAACCTCCAACGCATTCTCGGTGCTACCTGACGAATGTGAGTCGACTACTGGGACCGTCACGACGAACGACAGCAAGGAAGGTAAGAATATTGTTGTTGGGGATAGCCAGGTTAGATACATGGATAGGGCATTCTGCTTGAAGGACAGGAGTAGGAGACAGAGGGTTTGCTTTCCTGGGGCTGGGATGGAGGACATTGTTAGCCGGCTTGACAACATCATGAACGGTAATGGGATCAATCCTATTATTTGCCTCAGTGCTGGAGGCAATGATGTAGGCAAGTGTAGAAGTGAGGATTTAGTTAGAAAGTTCAGGACAGCTATAGACATAATTAGGAAGAAGGGGGGGCGCCCTGTTATATGTGGCATTTTGCCAAGAAGAGGTGTTGGTAATGAATGGTTATCCAGAGCAATTGGTATTAATTGTTGGCTGGATAAACACTGTAAGGATAATGCAGTACCATTCATTGACAACTGGGACAACTTCTATGGCCGAAATGACATGTATGCCAGGGATGGGGTTCACTTATCCAGGGCAGGTGTGAGTTTTCTTGCTAACTCAGTTGAGGGGTTGTTAGGACTTTAAACTAGGATTAGTTAGAGGTATGGGTTTAGAAATGATAAATAATGAGTATGGATATATTGACTTATGCTCTGATATTAAGAATCTTAATAGTAACTGTCATGGAGTAACTCTGGGTAATGATAATTTCAGAAATTGTGTAAAAACAAAGATGAATAGGAAAAATGTGCAGAAGAAAAAACATATGATGGTATTTTATGCTAACAGTCGAAGTGCAAGAAATAAAATTAATGAACTACGTTTGGTAGCATGTGCTGGGAACTTTGATATTGCATTAACTGAAACGTGGTATGATTTAAAGAGTCGGGATATGACTGCTGAGTGTAATATTCAGGGATTTAAGTTGTTCAATGTGGATAGATCTAATGGGAAGGGGGGAGGAGTTGCATTGTATGTTCGAGAAAATATTAATTGTTGCATAAAAGCAGGTATAAAAATAGATGGAGCAGTAACAGAGTCTGTTTGGGTAGAGTTCGTGGAGGGTCAAGAAAAGCTAATTCTAGGTGTAATATACCGACCTCCAGGCTTGGATCACGATAGAGGGAGACTTCTTTGGGACGAAATTGTTAGGGCTTCTGGACACAGTAACATAGTCATAGTAGGGGACTTTAACTTTAGTCAAATTGACTGGAATTCTTTGACAGGTAATCTAGAGTCCAGTGACTTTATGGAAACAGTTCAGGACTGTTTTCTGAAACAGAGCGTAACTGAGCCTACCAGGGGTAATAATTTGCTAGACCTAGTCTTGTCAAATAAGGAAACACTCGTGAATAATCTGGAGATCACTGAAGAGCTTGGCACAAGTGATCACAAATCCATCACTTTTAGCATTAATTGGGAATGCAAGAATAATGATAATACAGTAAAAATCCCTGATTTTCGTTCTGCTGATTATAATGGACTTAGGGAACATCTGTCTAATCTTGATTGGGGTTATCTAGCTAATGATTTTATTGACGATAATCATACTTGTGAATATGAAGGGATCTGCTTTTATGATTGTTTTCTTAATAATGTACACAGTGGCCAGAGTATATACATTCCCCAGAGAGAAATTAGGTCTAATAATAACGATCCCAAATGGGTTAACAGGAGGCTAAAGCATCTATTAGGGCAGAAAAGGGGAATTTATAGGCGCATCGGAAGAGGAGAGGTTAACCTTACTGACCAATATGTTCAGCTTAAAAGAGAAGTAAAAAAGGCGATTAGAAAGGCTAAACGTGACTATGAAATTAGAGTTGCTAATGAATCAGACTAATCCAAAGGGGTTCTTTCAAGTGTATAGGACGAAGGTGAAGGAAAAAGTAGGACCTCTGAAAACTGGGAATGGACAGCTGACGGATAATGAACTGGAAATGTGTTCCTTATTTAATGACTATTTTTTGTCAGTTTTTACACAGGAAGATGTAAATGAGATTCCAGTAATTAACAATTATTTAGTTCGTGATGAATTTAAGTTAACTAATATTACTGTCACGAGGGACATGGTTATTAAACAGATAGACAAACTGAAGCAAAATAAGTCCCCGGGACCCGATGAGTTGTTTTCCAGGGTACTTAAGGAATGCAAGATGGAGCTTAGTCACCCATTAACGAGTGTATTCAATGCGTCCATCCTTACCGGTGTTGTGCCAGAGTTGTGGAAGATGGCTAATGTGGTTCCAATATTCAAATCAGGGGATAAGTCCACTCCTTCAAATTACCGTCCAATAAGCCTGACATCTATAGTGGGCAAGTTATTAGAATCAATTATAGCTGACATTATCAGAAGTTACCTTGAAGAGCATAACTTGATAAATGAATCTCAGCATGGATTCACGAGAGGTCGTTCCTGCCTGACAAACTTACTGACGTTCTTCAATAGAACATTTGAGGCAGTTGACAGTGATAAGGAATATGATATTGTTTGTTTGGATTTTAGTAAAGCCTTCGATAGAGTACCTCACAGGAGACTCTTAAGAAAAGTGGCAGCTCATGGTATAGGAGGAAAAGTTCTAGCATGGATTGAGGGGTGGCTTACCAATAGAAAGCAGAGAGTTACCATTAATGGAGTGAAATCTGAATGGGGATTATCACTAGTGGCGTTCCACAAGGATCAGTTTTAGGCCCTCTCTTGTTCATAATTTACATTAATGACCTTGATAAGGGATTACGAGTGACATGAGTAAATTTGCTGATGATACAAAGATAGGCCGTATAATTCACTCTGAGGGGGATATCAATGAACTCCAGGACGATTTGAACAAATTAATGTCTTGGTCTGAAAAATGGCAGATGAAGTTCAATGTGGATAAGTGTAAGGTACTTGCCCTTGGTAATGAAAATAACCCTCGAAGCTATAATCTAGGTGAAGTAGAGCTTGATCATACAGAATGTGAAAAAGACTTGGGAGTCATGGTAAGCAGAAATCTAAAGCCAAGACAGCAGTGCCTTAATGTGCGCAACAAGGCCAACAGATTACTTGGATTTATCTCAAGAAGTATAAGTAACAGAAGTCCAAAAGTTATTTTACAGCTCTATACATCACTAGTGAGGCCTCATTTAGATTATGCTGCTCAGTTTTGGTCTCCTTACTACAGGATGGACATAGACTCATTAGAGAACATACAGAGAAGAATGACTAAAATGATTTACTATGTAAGGAACCTCCCGTATGAAGATAGACTTAAAACCTTAAATCTCCACTCTCTGGAGAGGCGTAGAATGAGAGGAGATATTGAAGTGTATAAGTGGATGACAGGCATAAACAAGGGAGATATTAATAAAGTTCTGAGGGTGTCGAACCAGGTAAGAACCAGAAATAATGGATATAAGTTGGCTAAATTTAGATTTAGAAAGGACATAGGTAAGTACTGGTTTTCTAACAGAGTTGTAGATGCGTGGAACAGTCTTCCTAGTGGGATGATAGAGGCTAGGACCTTGGGTAGCTTTAAGAAGAGACTGGACAAATATATGAGTGGGAGGGGCTGGGTTTGATTGGTGTCATGGATTACGGGAGTTATTTCTTGGGTAGCTTTAGGTAGAGATCGTTTTGATAAGGACCTGCCTCGTATGGGCCAGTAGGCCTTCTGCAGTGTTCCTACATTCTTATGTTCTTATGTTCTTATGAATCAGCAACACTACTGACAGCTCGGTCATGTTACGTATGGTGTCTCGACATACAATTAATACAAACAAGAGGCTACAGGCATACGGCTTGGGGCTGACTCTGTACAATGTCAAAGTACACAACAATTGAACATTATAACATAGATAAGGATATCATTGGAATGGAACTTATTGTAATGCATTACAAGGTGTGATATAGCACAATTCATAGAATAGATTCAACAGTGAGATTATACAGTAAAAGTGATAAAACAAATGATTGAGCAATCTGTATTCATGTGATCTATGGATTCTGAGGAAGGATATATACAAGGAAGTGTTTAACAGAAAAGGCAGACTTGGTGCACTCAAATCTAGACTGTTAAATCTCAGAATTCGGAGAGAACATTAACACAAAAATCCTTGAATATTAATAAGTTGATATCATAGAAAACAGTTGAAATACATTCTAAACTATATTATTCATCTATACACGTTATTTATATTTAACCTCAACTCTGCTAGGGTGATATTTACATATGCAGAATGGGTATCTCAGCAAACCTGCAAACAGCGTTCTGATACCTCAGTAAGGAATCGTTCAAGACTCTGTACACCGTGTGTGTCAGGCCCATACTGGAGTATGGAGCACCAGTTTGGAACCCACACCTTGTCAAGCACGTCAAGAAATTAGAGAAAGGGAATGTAGGAAATATGCTATGAAGAAAGGTTAAGGGGAATAGGCCTGGTAACACTAGAGGACAGGAGGGTTAGGGGAGACATGATCACGACATGTACGCATCGCTGTTGGGCCGTGCGGACGTGCTGCACAGTAGCTCCTGATTGGGTTGGCTTTTGCGCAGTGGTGACGTGTACTTAGCTCTGTGAAGACCTGTTTGAGCGCTCTCTACGAATTGAAGCAAGATGCCCTCCATCGAGCAACTTTACCAACAGCTTAAGGAAGAATTGAGGATGGCGAAGATGGAGATTCGGCGACTGACCGAGGAAAATAAGAAGATTCATAGTAGTCCTCCTGTTTTGAGTCCTCAGGTCAAGAAGGGAAACTGGTCAGTGGCTGGACAGCAGGGAACGAAGTTGACGATCAAGAGGAAGTGTAAAGATAGAAACGATGAAGAAGAAAGAGACTGCCGTGGAAACTGTTGTGGAAACATCTAATACATTCTCAGTGCTACCCGACGAATGTGAGTCGACTACTGGGAACGTCACGACGAACGACATTAAGGAAGGTAAGAATATTGTTGTTGTTGGGGATAGTCAAGTTAGGTATATGGATAGGGCGTTCTGCTTGAAGGACAGGAGTAGGAGACAGAGAGTTTGCTTTCCTGGGGCTGGGATGGAGGATATTGTTAGCCGTCTGGATGACATCATGAGAGGTAATGGGAGCAATCCTATTATCTGTCTCAGTGCTGGAGGCAACGATGTTGGCAGACATAGGAGTGAAGACCTGATCAGCAGGTATAGGTCAGCAATAGAAATAATTAGGAGTAAGGGTGGGAACCCTGTCATATGTGGTGTTTTGCCAAGGAGGGGAGTTGGAAATGAATGGTTGTCCAAGGCAATTGGTGTCAATTGCTGGCTGGACAAATACTGTAAGGAAAATGCGGTAACATTCATTGACAACTGGGACCTCTTCTATTTCAGAAATGACATGTATGCCAGGGATGGGGTTCACTAGGTCTGGGGTGGTAGCACTGGCAACTGCAGTGGAGGGAGCGGTTAGGACTTTAAACTAGGAATAGTTAGTGGTATGGGTTTTGGCAGGAAAACAGTGAAGTCCCAGTGTAGTAATATTACGAGTTCTAGGGGAACTAGTAATAAGCAGAACAAGGTAGATATTGAAAAGCCAGTGACTTTGGGTGATAAGGACAGTAATAGGTTTAGTAGAAAAACAGAAATGAGCAGGAAGGGTAAAGAGAAAGGAGAGTCTTTCAATGTTTATTATGCTAATTGCCGTAGTGCTAGGAATAAGATGGACGAGTTGAGATTAGTTGCTAGTGCAGGTAACATTGATGTATTTGCCTTAACTGAGACGTGGTTTAATTCAAAAAGTCGGTACATGCCTGCGGAATGTCATATTCAGGGTTTTAAATTGTTCCAAGTAGATAGAAGTATCGGGAAGGGGGGTGGGGTGGCATTGTATGTCCAAGATCGCTTGAACTGCTGCATAAAAATGGGTATTAAGTCCGAAGTAACACATACAGAGTCTGTTTGGATAGAATTTTCAGAGGGGCATGAAAAACTGATTTTAGGAGTGATATACCGTCCCCCAAACTTAGATAGGGACCAAGGGAGACTACTATGGGAGGAAATTGTTAAGGCCACAAGGCACGATAATGTAGTAATTCTAGGAGACTTTAACTTTAGTCATATTGATTGGAATATCTTTACTGGGAATTTAGAATCATACGACTTCTTAGAAGTAGTTCAGGATTGTTTTTTGAAGCAGTTTGTGACAGAACCTACAAGGGGAAATAACCTGCTTGACTTATGGCAAACAATGAATCCCTTGTTAATAATTTAGAAATTTCAGAGGAACTGGGTGCTAGCGACCACAAATCAATTACATTTAGCATTGAATGGAAGTACGATAGTAGCAATAACTCAGTAACAGTCCCAGATTTTCACTTAGCAGATTACGATGGGCTTAGAGAACACTTATCTGTTGACTGGGGTAACGAAGAGAGCTATCAATATGACAGTTTTCTGAACACTATACATGCTGCTCAAAGAACGTTTATCCCATATAAAGAAATTAGATCAAATAGAAATGACCCAAAATGGATGAATAATAGGCTCAAATATCTACTGGGGCATAAGAAAGGAATTTATAGGCGTATCAAAAGAGGTGAGGGTCATCTTATGAATCAGTATATTGACATTAAGAGGGACATTAAAAAGGGGATAAGAAAAGCTAAAAGGGACTATGAAATTAAAGTTGCTAAGGATTCTAAAACTAACCCAAAAAGTTTTTTCCAGGTCTATAGAGCAAAAGTTAGAGATAAGATAGGTCCCCTTAAAAATAACTATGGGCACCTTACTGACAAAGAGAATGAAATGTGCTCGATTTTAAATAATTATTTTCTCTCAGTTTTTACACAGGAAGACACTAACAATATTCCAGTAATTAATTTTTATAGTGGGCTAGAAGAAGATAAATTATGTAACATCACAGTCACTAGTGAAATGGTTGTGAAGCAGATAGACAGACTGAAGCAAAATAAGTCACCGGGTCCTGATGAGGTTTTTTCAAGGGTTCTTAAGGAATGCAAAATGGAACTCTGTGAACCATTAACTAATATTTTTAATTTATCTCTTCAAACAGGTGTAGTGTCTGATAGGTGGAAGATGGCTAATGTAATTCCTATTTTTAAAACAGGGGACAAGTCGTTACCGTCAAATTAACGCCCAATAAGCCTGACCTCAATTGTAGGCAAATTACTAGAGTCAATTATAGCTGAGATTATAAGAAGCCATCTCGATAAGCATAGCTTGATTAAGGATACTCAGCATGGATTCACAAGAGGCCGGTCTTGTCTAACTAATTCATTAACTTTCTTCAGTAAAGCTTTTGAGGCTGTTGACCACGATAAAGAATTTGATATTATTTACTTAGATTTTAGTAAGGCTTTTGATAGAGTTCCACACCATAGACTGTTAGGTAAGACACATATGCAACAGTTAGGTATCTTTATTATGAAACGTCCATAGTATGAAACAATATTGTTTCATACTATGGAACAATGCTCTTCTCCAGACTGAGGGACTGACCACCTCAAAACTTTAAGGGTGATGGACTGATTACATCGTCTTCAAGTATCTTCTGCTTCTATCAACTTTTCTGTACTTGACTGAAGAAGCCTACTGTGTAGGCGAAACGTTTCATAATAAAGATACCTAACTGTTGCATATGTGTCTTACCTAACAACCTGTCGGTATTTTATACCATTTTAATGTACACCATAGACTGTTAAAGAAAGTGGCAGCTCATGGCATTGGGGAAAAGTGCTCTCGTGGATCGAGTCATGGCTCACTGACAGGAAGCAGAGTGTGTCCATAAATGGGGTTAAATCCGAGTGGGGATCTGGAACAAGTGGCGTTCCACAGGGATCAGTCTTGGGCCCGTTGTTGTTTATAATATATATCAATGATCTTGATGAGGGAATTACTAGTGATATGTGCAAATTCGCCGATGACACAAAGATAGGATAATTGATTCAAACGTAGATGTTATGGAACTTCAGGAGGATTTAAACAAACTCTAGAGTGGTGACGTGTACTTAGCTCAGTGGTGACGTGTACTTAGCTCTGTGAAGACCTGTTTGTGTGCTCTTGAGTGGTGACCTGTACTTTGAGTGCTGACCTGTACTTAACTCTGTGAAGAAGTGTCTTGTTTGCTCCCGTGGACTGAACCAAGATGCCCTCCATCGAGCAACTTTACCAGCAACTTAAGGAAGAACTGAGGGCAGCGAAGACGGAGATACGGCGATTGACCGAGGAAAACAAGAGGATTCGTAGTAGTCCTCCTGTTTCGAGTCCTCAGGTCAAGAGGGATCGTGGTCGTGGCGGACAGCAGGGGACGACGAATTTGACGATCAAGAAGACGAAGGGAAAAGCCAGAAACATGAAGAAAAAAGACTGCTGTGGAAACTCCCGTGGAAACCTCCAACGCTTTCCGGTGCTACCCGCAAATGTGGTCGACTACTGGGATCGTCACGACGAACGCAACAAGGAAGGTAAGAAATTGTTGTTTTTGGGGGAACCCAGGTTAGATCATGGATAGGGCATTCTGTTTGAGGACGGGAGTAGGAGACAAAGGGTATGCTTTCCTGGGGCGGGGGAGGGGGACTTTGGTTACCGGCTTGAAAACCATAAACGGTAATGGGATCAATCCTATTATTTCCCCTCATGTGGAGGCAATGATGTAGGCAAGCGTAGAAGTGAGGATTTATTAAAAAGGGTTCAGGACGCTTAGACATGATTGGGAAAAGAAGGGGGGGCGCCCTGTTATATGTGGCTTTTTGCCAAGAAGAGGTTTGGTAATGAATGGTTGTCCAAGAAATTGGTATTAATTTTTGGCTGGAAAAAAACACTGTAAGGATAATGCAGTACCATTCTTTGACAACTGGGAAAATTCTATGGCCAAAAATGACATGTATCCAGGGAGGGGGTTCACTTATCCGGGGCAGGTGTGGGTTTTCCTTGCAAACTCATTGAGGGGTTGTTGGGACTTTAAACTAGGATTATTAGAGGTAGGGGTTTAGAAATGATTAATAATGGTAGGGATATATTGACTTAGCTCTGATATTAAGAATCTTAAAGTAACTGTCAGGAGTAATCTGGTAATGAAAATTTTTCAGAAATTGTGTAAAAACAAAGATAAATGAAAAATGTGCAGAAGAAAAAACATATGATGGATTTTATGCTAACAGTCGAAGTGCAAGAAATAAAATTAATGAATACGTTTGGTACAGTGCTGGGAATTTTGATATCATTGCATTAACGAAACGGGTATGTTTTTAAAGAGTGGGGAAAAATTTGACGCTAGTGTAAATTCAGGGATTTAAGTTATTCAATGTGGATAGATGTAAGGGAAGGGGGGAGGATTGCATTGTATGTTCGAGAAAAATTAATTTTTTGCATAAAAACGGGTATAAAAATAGATGGAGCAGTAACAGAGTCTGTTTGGGGTAGATTTTCGTGGAGGGCCAAGAAAAACTAATTCAGGTGTAATATCCCGACCTCCAGGTTTGGGATCCAAAGAGGGAGACTTCTTTGGGACGAAATTGTTAGGGCTTCGGGACAAGTAACGTAGTATAGTAGGGGGACTTTAATTTTAGCCAAATTGACGGGGAATTTTTTGACGGTAATCTAAGCCAGTGACTTCATGGAAACATTTTCAGGACTGTTTTCTGAAACAGAGTGTAATGAGCCTACCAGGGTAATAATTTGCTAACCCAGTCTTGTCAAATAAGGAAACACCGTGAAAAAATCTGGAGATCACTGAAGAGCTTGGGACAATGATCACAAATCCCCTCACCTTTAGCATTAATTGGGAATGCAAATAATGATAATACAGTAAAAATCCCGATTTTCGTTCGCCGATTATAATGGACTTGGGGAACATCTGTCTAATCTTGATTGGGGTTATCGCTAATGATTTTATTGACGATAATCATACTTATGAATATGAAGGGATCTCTTTTATGATTTTTTCTTAAAATGTACACAGTGCCAGAGTATATTTCATTCCCCAGAGAGAAAAATTTGGGCTAATAATAACGATCCCAAATGGGTTAACAGGAGGCTAAAGCACCATTGGGGGGGAAAAGGGGGAAATTTTTAGGCGATCAAAGAGGGGAAAGGGTTAACCTTACTGACCAATTGTTTAGCTTTAAAAAAGAAGTAAAAAAGGCGATTGAAAGGCTAAACGTAATGAAATTAAGTTGCTAAAGAATCAAAGACTAATCCAAAGGGGGGTTTTTCAAGTGAAGGACGAAGGGAAGGAAAAAGTGGGCCCCGAAATCGGGAATGGACAGCTGACGGATAATGAAATAGAAAGTGTTCCTTATTAATGACTATTTTTTGTCAGTTTTTTTTTCACAGGAAAATGTAAAAGATTCCAGTAAAATTTAAAAATTATTTTGTTTCCCATGAATTTAAGTTAACTAATATTACTGTCACGAGGACATGGTTATTAAAAAGATAGACAAACTGAAACAAAATAAGTCCCCGGACCCGATGATTGTTTTCAAGGGGCTTAAGGAAACAAGATGGAGCTTAGTCAGCCATTAACGATGTATTCAATGCGTCCAACCTTTCCAGTGTTTGCCAGGATTTGGAAAATGCTAAAGTGGTTCCTATATTCAAAATCAGGGGATAAGTCCATCCTTTAAATTACCGTCCAATAAGCCTGCATCTATTTGGGCAAGTTATTAGAACAATTATATGACATTATTGAAGTCCCCCTTGAAGAGCATAACTTGAAAATAATCTCAGCATGGATTCACAGAGGGCTTCCGCCTGACAAACTTACGACGTTCTTCAATAGAACATTTGAGGCAGTTGACAGTGATAAGGAAATGATATTGTTTTTTTGGATTTTTTAAAGCCTTCGACAGAGAACCCCACAAGAACTCTTAAGAAAAGTGGCAGCTCTGGTATAGGAGGTAAAGTTCTAGCAGGATTGGGCATGGTTACCATAGAAAGCAGAGAGTTTTCCAAAATTTGGGAGTGAAATCTGAAGGGGGGTTTATCACTAGTGGCGTTCCACAAGGATCAGTTTTGGGGCCTCTACTGTTCATAATTTACATTAATGACCTTGATGAAGGGTTACTAGTGACATGAGTAAGTTTTGATGAACAAAGATGGGCCCGTATAATTCACTTGAGGAGGATATCAATGAACCCCAGGACATTTGAACAAATTAATGTCTTGGTCTGAAAAATGGCGATGAATTTTAATGTGGATAAGTGTAAGGTACTCCCCTTTGGGAATGAAAAAACCCATCAAGCTATAATCTGGGAAGAAAGGTTGGTCATACAGAATGGGGGAAAAAGATTTGGGGAGTATGGTAAGCAGAAATCTAAAGCCAACAGCAGTGCCTTAATGTGCGCAAAAAGGGCCAAAATTACTTGGATTTATCTCAAGAAGTATAAAAAACAGAAGTCCAAAATTATTTTACAGCCTATACATCTTGGAAATAAATGGTATAAAATCCCACACAATGAAATTTAAAAACAAATGCATTTAATGTGATCCTTTATTACTACGTTTCCCCCACACAGGGGCTTTTTCAAGTCACAAACAGAAACTACCGGGGGTGGAAGGAAAGGAGTATTTATATCCGGCTGGGTCGGTGAAATGCTGCAAACTGATGATGTAAACCCAGTGGGGTTATAGAGTCTAAAAAATTGGGGGACTTGGAAAGGAATTGGAAAAATTTGTGAGCAGACCCTTTTACAGGTTCTTATGTGGGATACGATGAAGAAGTTTCTTGGCAAGTGGTTCAGCTATGTTATAGAAGCCACTATTTGTTGAAAATTTTCGGATGTAAAAATAATGATGATTCCCGGATTTTTTTCGGTATTTATGTTGTCTTCTGTGGCGATAAGTCTTGAGTTTCTGTAGTTTATCAAGTGGGTTTTGTGAAATTCGCCAAAAAACAGACACAATGACTCCGACTCCAAAAAGGCTATCTTCAAGGGATACTCAGCAGCCATCTCAACACGCAGTCCCCCTCTCCTCGACGTTACATCAATGCACCAAAGGGTTAGCAGAAGACACACCACGGGTCCCACCCCTGTAAAGGGGTGGTGTTGTTATCATGAACACACGATTTAAAGGGAAAAAAATGCTCAAACTACTTAATGACCCAGATACCCACAAACCTCTCACAACTAAAACCCAAAGGGGCAACCTTTCTAAAACTTTTCTTTTAAAGGACTCGCCGCATTCTGAGGGGGGTCGAACAAGGGAAGAAACTTACACACCGTGCCCAGCAACCCAGACCGCCAAATGTACGGCCTGCCCAAAAACTCACAAACCTGTTCCCACTGAGGCCCAATCCCCGGGAAAAGGGAGTGCTCCCCACCACTCTCAGAAAATTTCCCCCAAAAAACCCCTCAAACTCTTGGGGACTATCATCCACACAAACTCAAACACTCAGGGGGATCTTCTCAATCGCATTCGCACATCACATCAGGAAAAAGAACTTTCCCGCCTTTACGTGAC
>NC_069481.1:3084986-3092486 GCF_026875155.1 Cherax quadricarinatus
CCAAAGCAATCATAGTACTAGGGGGAGGGCACAACTTTGTAGTACCCACAGTCAGTGGCCAGGCTTCAAACACCTTTTATTGTACAGCAATAAAGGAATGGAACAGACTACCCACAAATGTCAAGGCCAGTCATAGCTTGAACCAGTTCAAGAAGACTGCCAAAAAGTGTCTGATAAATGAAGCTACAGAAAGGGAGGGGAATGATTTTCTATTTTTTAGCTAAAATACGTGTAAATTTTACCTTATCCCTAGTAATGACCCTCGTATTGTAGATAGTCTTAATGACCCTTGTATTGTAGATAGTCGTAATGACCCTCGTGTAGTAGATAGTCTTTTTAGTATGATAATAAGATGTTATCTTCATTATAGAATAATAAGAAAATATTATATCCTTTATATTATAATAATAAGGTAAAAGGACCTCAATGGAAATAAGTCACTGTGTCTGACTTTTTTGGGTTATCCCAGGTTCTCTACACATATGCTGCTATGTATGATAATTCTATGTAACTGTATTGTGTATACCTGAATAAATTTACTTACTTACTTACTCTTCACCGGTTGCTACTGGGCCCTCTCTCTCCCCGCTCCATGAGCTTTATCAAACCTCGTCTTAAAACTGTGTATGGTTCCTGCCTCCACTACGTCATTTTCTAGGCTATTCCACTGCCTTACAACTCTATGACTGAAGAAATACTTCCTAATATCTGACTCATTTGTGTCTTCAACTTCCAATTGTGGCCTCTTGTTTCTGTGTCCCCTCCCTGGAACATCCTGTCTTTGTCCACCTTGTCTATTCCACGCAGTATTTTATGTCGTTATCATGTCTCCCCTGACCCTCCTGTCCTCCAGTGTCGTCAGGCCGATTGCCCTTAATCTTTCTTCATAGGACATTCCCCTTAGCTCTGGAACTAACCTTGTGGCAAACCTTTGTACTTTCTCTAGTTTCTTGACGTGCTTTATCAAGTGCGGGTTCCAAACAGGTGCTGCATACTCCAGTATGGGCCTGACATACACAGTGTACAGTGTCTTGAACGATTCCTTACTAAGGTATCGGAATGCTGTTCTCAGGTTTGCCAGGCGCCCATATGCTGTAGCAGTTATCTGATTGATGTGTGCTTCCGGAGACAGGTGTGTGTGTATAGGTGTGTGTGTGTAGGTGTGTGTAGGTGTGTGTAGATGTGTGTGTGGTGTGTGTGTGTGTGTGTATAGGTGTGTGTGTGTAGGTGTGTGTAGGTGTGTGTAGATGTGTGTGTGTGTGTGGGGGGGGGGGTGAGTGTGTGTGGGAGTGTGTGTAGGTGTGTGTACTCACCTATTTGTACTCACCTATTTGTGGTTGCAGGGGTCGAGTCCTAGCTCCTGGCCCCGCCTCTTCACCGGTTGCTACTAGACCCTCTCTCTCCCCGCTCCATGAGCTTTATCAAACCTCGTCTTAAAACTGTGTATGGTTCCTGCCTCCACTACGTCATTTTCTAGGCTATTCCACTGCCTTACAACTCTATGACTGAAGAAATACTTCCTACTATCTCTCTGACTCATTTGTGTCTTCAACTTCCAATTGTGGCCTCTGTTTCTGTGTCCCCTCCCTGGAACATCCTGTCCTTGTCCACCTTGTCTATTCCACGCAGTATTTTATATGTCGTTATCATGTCTCCCCTGACCCTCCTGTCCTCCAGTGTCGTCAGGCCGATTTCCCTTAATCTTTCTTCATAGGACATTCCCCTTAGCTCTGGAACTAACCTTGTTGCAAACCTTTGTACTTTCTCTAGTTTCTTGACGTGCTTTATCAAGTGCGGGTTCCAAACAGGTGCTGCATACTCCAGTATGGGCCATGTGTGTGTGTTGTGTGTGTGTGTGTGTGTGTGTGTGTGTGTGTGTGTGTGTGTGTGTGTGTGTGTGGGTGTGTGTGTGGGTGTGTGTGTGTGGGTGTGTGTGGGTGGGTGTGTGGTGTGTGTGTGTGTGTGTGTGGGTGTGTGTGTGGTGTGTGTGTGTGTGGGTGTGTGTGGGTGTGTGTGTGGGTGTGTGTGTGTGTGTGGGTGTGTGTGGGTGTGTGTGTGTGGGTGTGTGTGGGTGTGTGTGTGTGGGTGTGTGGGGGTGTGTGGGGGTGTGTGGGGGTGTGTGTGGGTGTGTGGGTGTGGGGGTGTGTGTGGGTGTGTGTGGTGTGTGGGTGTATGTGGGCGTGTGGGCGCGTGTGGGCGTGTGTGGGTGTGTGTGGGTGTGTGTGGGTGTGTGTGGGTGTGTGTGGGTGTGTGTGGGTGTGTGTAGGTGTGTGTAGGTGTGTAGGTGTGTGTAGGTGTGTGGGTGTGTGTAGGTGCGTGGGTGTGTGTGGGTGTGTGTAGGTGCGTGGGTGTGTGTGGGTGTGTGGGTGTGTGTGGGTTTTGTGTAGGTGTGTAGGTGTGTGGGTGTGTGGAGGTGTTGTGTGGGTGTGTGTAGGTGTGTGGGTGTGTGTGGGTGTGTGTAGGTGTGTGGGTGTGTGTAGGTGTGTGTGGGTGTGTGTAGGTGTGTGTGGGTGTGTGTGGGTTGTGTGTGGGTGTGGTGGGTGTGAGTGGGTGTGTGTGGTGTGAGTGGGTGTGTGTGGGTGTGAGTGGGTGTGTGTGGGTGTGAGTGGGTGTGTGTGGGGGTGTGAGTGGGTGTGTGTAGGTGTGTGGATGTGTGTAGTGTAGACAGCCTGTACTGTCTGCACAGACAGCCTATGCTGTCTGCCAGCTTAGTTCATATTTTGCGGCACTAAGGTGCTGCCCTCTAGGCCAGCCCAAAGTCAGTGGGACGCTGGTCCCACACGCTCTCACTCTCTCAGCGGCCTAGCAGCAAAACAAGTCCTACTAGCTCTCTCCCTCGTGGGCATGGCCCTACCGGGCCATGGGCACAACACACAAGCCTGTGTACCCACCACGACTTTACCAAATAAAACGAAGAAGCCTCCGAAGACGTTTATCACTGAACCCCTCCCCGCTACCAGCTCACCAAATCTCATTAAACATTGGTGGGAAGCGGTGGTCGCAGCAGTTGTGTTTGCCCGGAGGAAGAGGGATGAAGTCATCTTCACTTTATCACCCTACACAACAAACATCCGTCTCTCAACGAGTTATCCTGATGTCGTGTCTGCACGTTTCAGCATCCAGACACAGGTACAAGCAGGATCTAGCCGAAATTTGCTGAATTTCTTAGAGAAATGTAAGTGACCCCACGCTACAGTGTTCCACGCTGTTTCTCAAGTCACATGTTCAGCGTCACTTGTATGTTCTGCTGTTGTTGTTCAGCTCAGCATAGCTGTTTCAGCAAGCCAGAGGTGAGTTTTGTGGTGATTTCTGCGTCCAGTGTGCGTGTCTCCGTGTTTGTGGGAGAGGGAGTGGTCATTCCTCGCCTTGTCCACGCTCGCCCTGTTGTACACTCACCTCACCAGCCTACCATACACCACTATGTGTTCACTCCCTCTGCTGTGTTTTCTGCTGTTTTCCGTGTGAATTCATTGCCAGAGCTGTGTATCCGAGTGCCCGAGGCCACTCGAAGCTATGTGGATCAGCAAGCAACGTGGATCAGCAAGCCACTTGGATCATGAAGCCAAGTGGATCAGCAAGCCATGTGGATCAGCATGCCATGTAGATCATGACGCCACATGGAACACAATGCCACGTGGGGTGTGGACAATGCCATGCGGACCTACGAGCCACGTGAGTTGTCAGATGTCCCAGGCCACATGCTGTGGTCTGCTGCCCGACTTCATGACATCACAATGTCTGCCTGACGTCACCTCGAGATGTCTGCTGACGTCAGTGCTACTGACGTCACGCCTGACATCACATGATGTCACATCGAGTGTTTCAGTAAATATGTCAGTATTGTCGAGAAGATTGAGAGAAGATATATGTCGTGTGTTAATTAATTCCTCAGTGTTCTCTCATGTTAGTGTATGGCTTAGTGTCAATTTTTTGCACTGAAAAGCATCATTTGCTAGTTAAGCCATGTTGTACCGCATGTACCGCGATGTGTAAAGTTTTCCGAGAGTCCAGTGTGGTCTGCGGCCAGACCCCAGAGTAGCACCACTTTGTTAGTCACCCGGTGTGACCAGCATGTTTGTCAGCTGATATTAGCCAGCTGAGTGTATGAGCCCCTCTTGTACAGAAAGCTCTTATTGTTCGCCGCTCGTGATGTTCTGCAGAATCATACCTGCTACGATTCCCATCGAGATTTGTTTCACTTCACCTCCAGACCTTCAGAGTGCAGTTATATGTAGAGAAACAAGTCTGGGGATGCTTAGACTAACCTCTGCTATAACTCCAACTGCTGAGAGAATGACACTCATCAAGCTGCAGTTAGCCCTGTCGGCAGGCGCTGTGTCAGCCTCGTCTCACAAGCTTCAGTGAGCAGCCTGCACAAAGATGTCACTTTGACTGCTAGCTCGCTCACTGCAGTCTGGTGTATGATGTTACGACTCCCAGATGTTTCGCCCAGTCGTCTCTGCCACGACTCGCTCCACAACTCACTCCATGCTCGCCGGCAGTGACAGCCCAGCGACAGTACCAGTCAAAAAGTGTCCCGAGTCGCTTGCCAGAAGTCCTGCCCAGTTGCCGAGTTTTGTCGATGCCTCACTCGAGGGCACCAGCATGTTGTGCCCCAGGTTGAGTGAAAATCTGCAGTGACTCCTACGATGACTGCTTCACCGTTCTAGAGGAGACCGTAACCTGTTACGTCACAGCTCAACCACAGTGATGTCTCCTGTGTTGCAGTATCTGTCCAGACGCACGAAGGCGTGCAGTGATGCCCTTCGACGCTCACTGCCTATGACCACGATGTTTAGCACACCACACATTTTTTCTTCCCTCCCTGTAGGAAGTTTTTTTTTTCCATGTCCATGTGTATATATATGTTTTTTACTTTGTGTTCTGTGCCCTGTTCCTACGAGAGAGAGACCGAGTTTTTTTTACCACCAGTATTGTCGCGTCAGGACGACGCAAAGTAGGTGGCCGAGCGTATGTAGACAGCCTATGCTGTCTGCCAGCTTAGTTCATATTTCGTGGCACTAAGGTGCTGCCCTCTAGGCCAGCCCAAAGTCAGTGGGACGCTGGTCCCACATGCCCTCACTCTCTCAGCGGCCTAGCAGCAAGACAAATCCTACTAGCTCTCTCCCTCGTGGGCATGGCCCTACCAGGACATGGGCACAACACACAAGCCTGTGTACCCACCACGACTTTACCAAATAAAACAAAGAAGCCATCAAAGACGTTTATCACTGACCCCTCCCCGCTACCAGCTCACCAAATAATCTCATTAAACAGTAGGTGTGTAGGTGTGTGTGTGGGTGTGTGTGTAGGTGTGTGGGTGTGTAAGTTTGTGTGTAGGTGTGTGTAGGAGAGAGAGAGAGAGAGAGAGAGAGAGAGAGAGAGAGAGAGAGAGAGAGAGAGAGAGAGAGAGAGAGAGAGAGAGAGAGAGAGAGAGAGAGAGAAGGGGGCACGAAATGCATCATGCTGCCAAACAAACAACCAGACTTGTCAGACTGATGTTTACATTTTAACTAACAAACAATACCCATGTAAACATGGGTAGGACTGTGCAAAAGTTGTCTATGATGCAGGGTTCAGCTCACAAGCGAAAGGACCCTGGTTCAATTACGGGGTTGGATGAGCCTTCTTACATCCGTTACCTCTGTTCACCTAGCAGTAACTAGTCAACAGGGTGCTATATTCAACTTCAGAGTGACCCATCTGGAGAGAGGTTGGCAGAACTTCTTACATAAGGCTTATTTAGTTTAAAAGAGCTTACCCTCTAAGTTCCATCTGTAAAAAAAGTCTTAAGTTCGTTTTACCTCCTGCAGGACCAACATCAACATGGGTGGCAGCAGCTGCAGCGTGTGCGATGCTGTGGCATCCATGACGTGCGGCGGCTGCGGCACTATGCACTACTGCGGCAAGGAACACCAGAGGCAACACTGGCTGCAACACCGCACTCAGTGCCCACCTTACAAGATGATTTCATCTCCAGAGGCCGGCAGGCAAGTCCTTCACAACTATTATACAACAACAATGTATGAACACAGAGAAGTGTGCATCTCTCAGTGTATACACACACCAAGTTCTCATCTCTATCCCAAACTGTCTTACATAAGAGGATATTTCCTCGCTGCATAAATTAGCACAGATCATAAGAGTACTGTGCAGCTTAGTACTCAGCGGAAACACTCTGGAGAGTCGCTTCTCTGAACGAATCTGCCTGGATTTTATACTGTTTGTGCAACATTGCAAGCTCCTGATGTGTTGATTGCAATATGAAAGGCCTAGAACTATCATTCAACTTTTAGAGAGGGTGTGGTAGGTAAGTTTGGGGTGCCAGGTGTAAATGATAATGGGAGCCCTTTGATTGAACTTTGTATAGAAAGGGGTTTAGTTATAGGTAATACATATTTTAAGAAAAAGAGGATAAATAAGTATACAAGATATGATGTAGGGCGAAATGACAGTAGTTTGTTGGATTATGTATTGGTAGATAAAAGACTGTTGAGTAGACTTCAGGATGTACATGTTTATAGAGGGGCCACAGATATATCAGATCACTTTCTAGTTGTAGCTACACTGAGAGTAAAAGGTAGATGGGATACAAGGAGAACAGAAGTATCAGGGAAGAGAGAGGTGAAGGTTTATAAACTAAAAGAGGAGGCAGTTAGGGTAAGATATAAACAGCTATTGGAGGATAGATGGGCTAATGAGAGCATAGGCAATGGGGTCGAAGAGGTATGGGGTAGGTTTAAAAATGTAGTGTTAGTGTTCAGCAGAAGTTTGTGGTTACAGGAAAGTGGGTGCGGGAGGGAAGAGGAGCGATTGGTGGAATGATGATGTAAAGAGAGTAGTAAGGGAGAAAAAGTTAGCATATGAGAAGTTTTTACAAAGTAGAAGTGATGCAAGGGGGGAAGAGTATATGGAGAAAAAGAGAGAGGTGTTAAGAGAGTGGTGAAGCAATGTAAAAAGAGAGCAAATGAGAGAGTGGGTGAGATGTTATCAACAAATTTTGTTGAAAATAAGAAAAAGTTTTGGAGTGAGATTAACAAGTTAAGAAAGCCTAGAGAACAAATGGATTTGTCAGTTAAAAATAGGAGAGGAGAGTTATTAAATGGAGAGTTAGAGGTATTGGGAAGATGGAGGGAATATTTTGAGGAATTGTTAAATGTTGATGAAGATAGGGAAGCTGTGATTTCGTGTATAGGACAAGGAGGAATAACATCTTGTAGGAGTGAGGAAGAGCCAGTTGTGAGTGTGGGGGAAGTTCGTGAGGCAGTAGGTAAAATGAAAGGGGGTAAGGCAGCCGGGATTGATGGGATAAAGATAGAAATGTTAAAAGTAGGTGGGGATATAGTTTTGGAGTGGTTGGTGCAATTATTTAATAAATGTATGGAAGAGGGTAAGGTACCTAGGGAGTGGCAGAGAGCATGCATAGTTCCTTTGTATAAAGGCAAAGGGGATAAAAGAGAGTGCAAAAATTATAGGGGGATAAGTCTGCTGAGTATACCT